>SMGT01010267.1:555071-584307 GCA_004794575.1 Lanistes nyassanus
CAGCCGACCTTTCTGCAGAACCCGGGCCAGCGGGTCGCTGGAATCTTTCCAAGGCTGATTGGTCACTGTTTCACTCTCTTTGTCTCTCCCGGCTGACTTTACAGTCTGATTTTAGCCTCGATTGCCAGGTGGCCGGAGATCACCCTGTCCACCTTTTTACCCAAGTTTTACTTGAAATTGTGTTCCTACCGTTGGCAAGGGTCACCGTGGCCCTCGCGTACCTTGGTTCACGGAGGAATGTCGGGCAGTGCAGCGGGATCGGAAGAGGGCACAACGTCGTGCTTTCCGATGTCCCACTGCTGATAATGTCCTTTCTTTTAAACGCCTCCGGGCTCGTGCTCGGTTTGTTTTTAAACAACAGCGCATGCAAACTTGGCAGAGTTTCGTCTCCTCTCTCTCTGTCCACACCCCTTCTTCCAAGGTATGGGCAACAATTCGTCGCCTCTCTGGGAAACGTTCCTCCGGTTCCGTTGGCCACCTCTGCGATGGCGACGCGACCCTCCCAGACCAGCGCGACATTGCTAATCATCTTGCATGCATCTTCGCTCATAACTCCTCTTCCTCTCACTACTCTCCTTCGTTTCAGCACCTCCAACGTGTCAGGGAATCTACCCCTTGTAACTTTTCTTCTTCTGACTCTGAATCTTATAATCTCCCCTTTTCTCTCTCTGAACTCCAACAAGCTCTCCATCAGTGTTCCGCTTCCACCCCTGGTCCTGACAATATCCACTATCAGTTTCTCAAACATCTCCCTGAAGAATCTCTTTCCCTTCTCCTCCAGCCTTCCGTTGACTTCAAACCTTTCATTTCCTCCTACATCCACTCTTTGGCAAGCCCACTGGGACACACTTTCTTCCAACAAACTCCACTCTATTCTTCCTTCCCTCTCTGATTCTATTTACTGTGCAGAACCTGTACGGCGAGATGATGTTGTCCTGACGCGCCTCCGTCTGGGTCATACCCACCTCACCCATTCCTTCCTGCTCCGTTCCGAACCTCCGCCTACCTGTACCCACTGTGCAACACCCCTCACTGTCCAACACATTTTATTTTCCTGCGTACATTTTCGCCATGTCCGTCTACGTCACTTTTCTGCCTCTTCGTTCCCTGCCCTTTTTCGATCCATTCCTTCTTCTGAGATATTCACCTTTTTACGTACCATCGGTTTTTATTCACACATTTAAGCTTTCGGTTTTATTGAATAAACCGTTCTCTGTTCACTCTCCCTTACCCTCCTTTCTCTTTTACCGCTGGTTTTCCTTTTTCTACCCCGCCGTGATATAGCCTTAGTTGCTGGCACGGCGTTAAGCCCAAATACCTCCTCCTTCCCTTCTCCTCCAAATCTTTAATTATGTTTGGACATCCGGGGACTTTCCCTCCATGTGGAGAGAGGCCCTCATGGTCCCCATTTCCAAACCTGGTCGGGATCACTCTGACCCCAACAACTATTGTCCTATCTCTCTCACTAGCTGTCTGTGTAAAACTATGGAGCGCATGGTCAATGCTCGCCTGGTCTGGACCCTTGAGTCAGAGGGTTTGCTCTCCTCACTGCAGTGTGGTTTTCGGCGAGGCCGGAGTACCGTCGACCACCTCGTTCGCTTCGAAGCTTTTATCCGGGATGCCTTCGTCAGAAAAGAACACGTGTTGGGGGTCTTTTTTGATCTGGAGAAAGCCTTCGACACGACCTGGAAGCATGGAATCCTAGTGGACCTTCACCGCCTTGGTTTTCGCGGCCATCTACCCATTTTTATTCAGCATTTTTTAGCTCACCGCCAATTTTTAGTTCGCGTTGGTGCTAGTTTGTCTGATTTTTACCCTCAGGACATGGGTGTTCCCCAAGGCACGTTCTGTCCCCTACCCTTTTTTGCATTAAGATCGATGGCATTTTAAATTCAGTTCCTTCTGCAGCTGGCGTCTCTTTATATGTTGATGACTTTGCTTTGTGTGTCCGTGGTAGGTATTTTACCTGCCTGGAGCGTCAGCTGCAGCTCTGTGTAAACAGTGTTCAACGTTGGGTTTCCTCCAACGGTTTTACCTTTTCCACTGCCAAGTCTGTCTGCGTTCATTTTTGTAAACTCCGTGGCCACTTTCCGGAGCCCACCATTCATATTGATGGTTCGGCGCTCCGGGTGGTCCCCGAGGTCAAATTTTTAGGGGTCATTTTTTACCACAAACTTTCCTTTTCACCCCACATCCGGTCCCTTCGTGCATCATGCCTGAAGGCACTAGATGTCTTACGTGTTGTTGGGCGCACCCAGTGGGGTGCGGATCGGACCACCCTTTTACGTTTATACCGCTCCTTGATTCGGTCGAAACTTGATTACGGATGCATTGTTTATGGTTCCGCTTGTCCCACCTACCTTAAACTCCTTGACACCGTCCACCACCACGGCCTCCGGATCTGTCTGGGGGCTTTTCGTACCACCCCGGTGGACAGCCTGTATGCTGAGGCTGGTGAGCCCCCTCTCTCTCTGCGCCGCCTCAGTCTCATGCTCCGGTATGTCACCAGACTGAGGGCGCATCGGGATAACCCTGCTTATTCCACCGTCTTTCAACCTGAGCGTGCTCCTTTGTATGATCTTCGTCCAAAGGAGCCTAAACCTCTTTCTCTTCGCCTTCTTTCTCACCTGTCTGCCTCTGCTCTCTCTCTTGCCCATGTTGCCCCCCTCCCCTCTCTTCCAGATCCTGGACCCTGCCGCCTCTCGACCTTGGTCTCGACCTTGCTGCCTTCTCCAAGTCTTCCACCTCTGATCTCCTTTATCTTCACCACTTCCATGAACTCCTCTCTGACTATCCTGGTTTCTGCCGCGTCTTCACCGACGGCTCTAAACTTCCTGCTGCTGGTCGAGTTGCGGCTGCAGCCATCCCCTCTTGCTCCTCTCATCCTCTCACTGCCCGCCTAGCCGATCACAGTTCTGTCTTCTCTGCCGAACTTTCTGCCATCTGTATTGATGGTTCGGCACTCCAGGTGGTCCCCGTGTTGTTGGGCGCATCCAGTGGGGTGCGGATCGGACCACCCTTTTACGTTTATATCGCTCCTTGGTTCGTTCCGAACTTGATTATGGTTGCTTTGTTTATGGTTCCGCTCGTCCCACCTACCTTAAACTCCTCAACACCATCCACCACCACGGCCTCCGGATTTGTCTGGGGGCTTTTCGTACCACTCCAGTGGGCAGCCTTTATGCTAAGGCCGGGGAGCCCTCTCTTTCTCTGCGCCGCCTCAGTCTCACGCTCCGGTATGCCCCAAACTGAAGGTGCGTTGTGATAACGCTGCTTATTCCACCATCTTTCAACCTGAGCATGCTCCTTTGCCCTCTTCGTCCAAAGGAGCCCAGACCTCTTTCTCTCCGCCTTCTTTCTCACCTGTCTGCTTCTGCTCTCCCTCTTGTCCATGTTGCTCCCCTCCCTTCTTTTCCAGACCCTTCCTGGACCCTGCCACCTCTCAACCTCCGTCTTGATCTTGCCGCCTTCTCCATGTCTTCCACCTCTGCTCTCCCTTTATCTTCACCACTTCCACGAACTCCTCTCTGACTATCCTGGTTTCTGCCGCTTCTTCACGGACGGCTCTAAACTCCCTTCCGCTGGTTGAGTTGCGGCTGCGGCCATCCCCTCTTGCTCCTCTCATCCTCTCACTGCTCGCCTCGCTGATCACAGTTCTGTCTTCTCTGCTGAACTTTCTGCCATTCTTCTGGCCCTTTCGCATGCTCGCCACTCTGGTGAGAAAAATTTTCTGATCTTGTCCGACTCTTTCTGCCCTCCGTGTGCTTGCCTCTCACCGCCTTAACCATCCTTTCCTGGTCCACATTCATATTTGTCTTTCTCTCCTCCGCTCTCAAAATGTCGATGTTGTCTTTGTCTGGGTCCCCGGCCATGCTGGCATTCTGGGCAACATGGGTGTTGACCGGGCTCTTCAAGGCCCCATCACTCTCTCTCCAGTGCAGTCTGTTGACCTCCACCCTTTTATTTCCTCCTACGTCCACTCTTTGGCAAGCTCACTGGGACACACTATCTTCCAACAAACTTCACTCTATTCTTCCTTCCCTCTCTGACTCTATTTACTATGCCGAACCTGTGCAGCGAGATGTTGTCCTGACGCACCTCCGTTTGGGTCATACCCACCTCACCCACTCCCTCCTGCTCCATTCCGACCCTCCACCCACCTGTACTCATTGTGCAACACCCTTCACCGTCCAACACATTTTATTTTCTTGCTCACATTTTAGCCGTATTCGTCTGCGTCATTTTTATACCCCTTCATTTCCCTGCCCTTTTTCGGTCAATTCCTCCTTCTGAGATACCTTTGTACATGCCATTGGCTTTTATTTCCGCATTTAAGCTTACTTCTGTGCCATTTTTTCCTCGTTTTGGTTTTACTGAGTAACCCGTTCTCCATCCTCTCTCCCTTACCCTCCTTTTTCTTACCGCTGTTTTACCTCTTGTGTACCGCCGTGATATAGCCCTAGTTGCTGACACGGCGTTAAGCCCCAATACATACATACATACCATGACCCATCACAAACCCACCCTCCTCCCTGCTGATGGTTCTTCTGGCTTGAGAAAGTCAGCTTGACAACCCCAACAAAGTACTGGCAGCGCTAGACACAACCGTATGCTGACGTATGCAAACAGGGGAGCCTACCGTACCCGTACACGTAGCAAAGAGAGATCTGCCACGTTCCTTACTTTCGACTCTCTCTTTGCTACGTGTATGGGTACGGTAGGCTCCCCTGTTTGCATACGTCAGCATACGGTTGTGTCTAGCGCTGCCAGTGCTTTGTTGGGGTTGTCATTTGACGATTTTATAGCGCTCTGTCCTCATTTGTTCTTGTTTGATTATAAAGTCAGCTTGACCTAATCAGTGAGCTGTGTGCATGGGTGGCTTGCGCTGTGCACATGCCCGAAGGGGGCTTACCAGGGTTGCTATGTGGGTTATTTTTGTTTCGAGGGGGGGTTAGGAATTGGTAATTGAGAATATAGCACTTTGGGTCATGGTAATTATTGCTAAAGAAACACAAATTTAGATAAAGAAATTTGCATTTTAACCTGATACTATAAAGATACTTTTGGAAATATATTTTTAACTGTTTGACAACTTGTTTTTGTTTTGCAGATCAAAAGTCACAAAAAGGGCAAGAGATGTTAAGTGATGTCTGTGTTTGTTCCTACATACCTATAAGCCAAAATCCTGTACTTTTCATATGAACATGTACATGCATGTGCGTATGGGTTGATCATTAAATGTTAATAATACCCAAAAAAGTGCTTATTTAGTCGGTGTTTACAACTGATTTACCAACTTATTCACTTTGCTGTTGGTTTTTATTGGCATCAGAGTAATCATGTTTTTTTTCAGATTTCCCAACATTTTATTGTATAGTCTGTTTGGATTATGCATGATTTTTTTTCTTATGACTGTGTTTTTCTCATATAAGTGTGTGGAAATTTCAAAGCTGAGGAACCCATATATTCTAGATAGTTTGCCTGCTCATACAAGCTGCCTTTATGACCACCTATCCAAAGGGGATGTGCATAAGGAACTGATCAGATATTTCCCACCTGTCACTGTTCATTATATCTGGTGTCACAAGACTCGGTTTGAATACAAACACTATCTCAGTGTACTTAGTGTTGTTAAAATACTTCAACCTGACCAAATTATTTTACATTATTTTGAAATGCCTCACAGAGAAAGGAAAAAGTACTTCACTTGGTTGGAAGATATTCAAAGGCAGGTTCCAATGCTGAGCTTAAAGCAGATGAAGGATGTTGAACATTGTAGTTACACCTTTTTGCAAGGAGTACAGAAAAGCCAAAAATTCTCCAACACTGGTGGAATTTTCATAATGGATGATATTGTTTTGACAAATTTAACAAGAGATGTTTTTCATCATCTGATGGCTATTTCTGATGAGAATAATGATACATCATGTAAAAAAGGCAACAGAATGTCTACTCAATTATTTCTTGTTCCTGAGCATGAGGTTCAGAACATTCCATTGCCAGATAAAGTCATTTCACTTCCTTGTCCATCAGTAACATCTTTCAGAGAAAGCAGTGCACATTTTTGTGTTCATTTTAACCAGCATTTTTTTCCATCCGATTCCTGGCTTGAAAACACACATTTTCATAACTTTGTTCGGCAAATTGCCTACAATACACAGATTCCATTGGTTCCAATGTCAACAAATATTGAAACTCAAAGAATTGTCCATGTCTTGAATTTAAATGGTGAGTCATTGGATCCATTATGTTTTTTAAGTATCAAAAGTGCCTTTATCTTAGGAGGTGTAGATCATGTTTTTCTGCATAGTCCGAATTTTGTTAGGAATGCTCTGTGGCATGAGCTTCAGAATCATGGTGTCAGATATGTTCATGCTCCAGAGCTTGATTCATCACTACTTGGCAAACTGTTGTATGGTTTGTATACTCTTGTCCAACATGGTGGAATGATTATGACATGTAATGTCATATTCCTAAAGCATAGTGGATTTCTTTTTGATTATCCAGCTGTTACTACAGTCCAACATAACATTGACAGACTTGCTCGTCCTAATCAATTGGATTTTACCATTCTTTTTGCAAAGCCAGATTCATTATTTCTTCGAACATTACTTCCTGTTCTGAAACAATTCAGTGAGATAGATGCTGGAGCTGTTGGTTATCATGTTTATGAGCAGTATCCATCGGCTGTGTATTTTGAAAGAAACCTTCTTAGTCACCAAATTTGTACCAGAACAATTTGTCACAGTGCCCCAGGAGAGGCAAATGTATTGCAGAGTTTTTTCACGCAATTATCCTGGTCATCTGATACTGAAAGAATTAGTTTAGAACAAATGACCTCATTGAAAATGGTATCAGGATCAGTTGTGCACCACATACTTAAAAATAAAGCTGTTGATATTTCCTTTAAACAGAACAAGTCAAATTTTAATGTTACCCAGGTATTTTTGCATTAGAAGTGCAGTTTTTTGGTTGAAAAAGTCAAGACTTTAAAATGTGAAGAAGTAATATCAACATCAGCTTTTTTTCTGTTTGTCAAGCATGCCAGAGTTCCATTCATGATAAAATTTCAATTTTTTCCCCTATTATCAGAAAGATTGTTCCTGTCATTTCTAAGTTGATCATATATGAATTTTGAACAGGCCAAATGTTGTACAGTAGACAAGTTAGAAAAGGCATCTTAGTTACTTCTCTTGAATGCATGTACATTCTTGTGAATTTTTTGGAGGGGGGGTGGGGGGGGGAGTTTGCTGTGCTGTACTTCATTTCATTTACTTTATAACTCATTCCGGAGTACTAAAAGATCACCAGACCATGGTTGAGCGGCTGGTTGAGCAGGACAATTTTGCACAGGTCTTCATTGACAGAAAATGTCAATCCCAAATCGTCTGAGAAGCGTAAAAGAACTCTTTTAAATTTATGAAAGACTCAAAGTGCCCCTAACAATGGAGCAGCAAAGGGGAGTCAGCAATATTGCATCTGACATCTATTTATGACTTTACACCTGATGGACTGACAGAAGTGACTGATTTTGTGCAATATATGACGTGTCTTTTCAACATTTCACAATATACATTGTTAAAATACTACAAATTTCTATCACAGATTTTATAATTCATTCCAGAATATCATATTTTATATTTTGTTCAATCTTTAAGCCTCTGTCTGACCCAATTTGCTGGGTTCAGTAACTGCAGGGTCAGGCAGACAGTATTGTTATCTCATTCCCAATTTGTCCCCTGTTAAAGCTAAGTTAGCCAGTGATGTCCAGACAGGTTTTTTTTGTGTAGGGTCAGCTCAACCCTTTTTCAACTCGACCAGTTGACTCGACCACTCATGGAAGTGACCAGTTTTGCACAATATACTTTTTTTCCCCAGACGTTTCTTAGTACGACAAATAAACTATTTGGAATATGAAATGAGAATTTTATACATGAATTATGTCATAATTCATTTATAACTCATTTCATATTCCACATGGTCAGAAAGATACAGTAGTTACACCTTGAAATCTCGTCCACACTTTAAAACCTAGCAAAAGTTAACATCCACCATACAATCACCACAGACTAGGATATGTACAATTAGAACAGAGAAGCCACACCTTATTTTTGCAGGCCAGCAGCCCTACACATGAAGTAATTAGGGGCCTGCCTTATGAACCTCAAGGACCAAGAAGCTCCCTACTCCCCTCCCTTCGCCTTATTTCTTTACCATCCCTCCCCTTTTTGCTTCGCCGATCACAGTTCTGTCTTCTCTGCCGAACTTTCTGCCATTCTTCTGGCCCTTTCGCATGCTCACCACTCTGGTGAGAAAAATTTTATGATCCTATCCGACTCTTTCTGCCCTCCGTGCGCTTGCCGCTCACCGCCTTAACCATCCTTTCCTGGTCCACATTCATGCTCGTCTCTCTCTCCTCCGCTCTCGAAATGTTGATGTTGTCTTTGTCTGGGTCTCCGGCCATGCTGGCATTCCGGGCAACATGCGTGTTGATCGGCTGCTAAGCGGGCTCTTCAAGACCCCATCCCTCTCTTCCCAGTGCCTTCCGTTGACCTCCAACCTTTCATTTCCTCCTACATCCACTCTCTTTGGCAAGCCCACTGGGACACACTGTCTTCCAACAAACTCCACTCTATTCTTCCTTCCCTCTCTGATCCTATTTACTGTGCAGAACCTGTACGGCGAGACGATGTTGTCCTGACGCGCCTCCGTTTGGGTCATACCCGTCTCACCCATTCCTTCCTGCTCCGTTCCGAACCTCCGCCTACCTGTACCCACTGTGCAACACCCCTCACTGTCCAACACATTTTATTTTCCTGCGTACATTTTCGCCATGTCCGTCTACGTCACTTTTCTGCCCCTTCGTTCCCTGCCCTTAATCGATCCATTCCTTTTTCTAAGATATTCGCCTTTTTACGTACCATTGGTTTTTATTCGCGCATTTAAGCTTTCAGTTTTATTGAATGATCCGTTCTCTGTTCACTCTCCCTTACCCTCCTTTCTCTTTTACCGCTGGTTTTCCTTTTTCTACCCCGCCGTGATATAGCCTTAGTTGCTGACACAGCGTTAAGCCCAAATACCTGCCTACCTTCCGCCCCCTGCCCCCGTGGCAGCGCCAGTTGAAGGGGGGGGGGGTCCCACCGGAAGTCACTTAGCTTCCTGGTGTGGCTTCCCGTTTCCTGTTTCCTGTTCTGCCTATGCCCACAAACCTGGCTCCTCTGACAGTGCGTTCCAGTCAGGGCTGCGATCGCTCTTTTCACTTGTCACTGATGGAATGGCCTCCCACTTCCTTCCAGTGGCGAGGGTACCGCACTCCACTCTTCCACTTCCACCCCTACGATGGCGCCGGTCGAGTGTGTGTGTGTGTGGGGGGGTCTCCAACCAGAATTTACCCAAGCTTTTTGGTGTTGCTTCTGCTGCCCCTCACTCCCCGTTTCCAGTTCTGCCTGTGCCAAGAGCCTGGTTCCTCTGACACATTGGGTTGTGGTCGGGGTACTAATCGCCCTCCTCACTTGTCACTGGTGGAATGCACTTTGCGCTTCGTGCTGGTGGTGAGGACATCACACTCCACTCTTCTGGTTCCATCCCCGTGATGGTGCTAGTTGAGTGTGTGTGTGTGGGGGGGGTGCCCACTTGAAGTTGCTCTAGCTAGCTTCCTGGTGTTGCTAATGCTGCCCCCCTCCCCATTTCTGGTTCCGCCTATCTACGAGCCTGGCTCCTCTGACAGCGCATTCCAGTCAGGGTAGCAATGGCCCTCTTCACTTGCCACTGGTGGAATGCGCCTCGCACTTCACTCTTCACACTTCTGTGGTGCCACCAGTCGAGTGGAGGGGGGGGACTTCCACCATAGTTTTCTATTGATGCCTCCACCGGCCCCCCCCCACTCCCCGTTCTGGTTCCACCTGTGCCCATGAGCCTGGCTACTCTGCTGCAGTGGGTTCCAGTGAGGGTAGCGATCCCCCTCTTCACTTGCCATTTGTGGAATGTGCCCACACTTCCGGTGGCAAAGGCATTGCAATCCACTCTTCCTGTGGTGGCACTCTTCCACTCTTCTGTGGTGGCACAGGAAGAGTGTGTGTGGGGGATTCCCACCAGAAGTTCCCTTGCTTGCTGGTCTTGTATCTACCATCCCTCCCCCTTCCCATTTCCTTTTCCGCCTGTGCCTGGTGGCACCAGTCGATTTGGGGGTGGGGGGGGGCAGGGGGGCAGGATATCGCCTAGTGCTTCTGAGAAAGCTTCCTGGTGTTGTTCCTCAGAAACCACCGCTTCTGGTTGCACCTGTGCCCACAAGCTTGGCTCCTTTGCCACAATGTACTCCGGTCGGGATGGCGATTGCTCTCTTCACTTGCCACTGTTGGAATGCACTTTATGCTTCCCTATGGTGGTAAGGGCATCGCACTCCACTCTTTCGGTGTCGACGGGCGAGTCCTTATTCGCCTGTCGCCCCCAAGCGTGACGTCAGTGTCTCCATGTGTATGTGTTTTGTTAGGATGCGCGCCTGCCCACCCGCTTTCTTGATGCTTTGCTTACGTGATTGTTCACTTTAGGTTTGCATTATTACCGTTATTCGGCTTATGTTGTGGCCTTGTTCACATAATGGCACTGTATTGCGTATTAGCGGTGATGTTTACCTGCGCGCATGTCATGTGGGACTGGATGCATTTTTTCTTCGTGACCGTTCTAACCAGTATTTTCTATGTGAACACTTGCATTTTATACAGATTTGCAGTTCGCTGCTTTGTCCGCCATCCTCTTTGGTCACACTTTGATTCCAGGGGTGGGTCTTCTAATAATTTGGCAACCCTGCCTGTGGACATGCTGGGTGATGTGGCCTCCCTGTCCTTCCACCATTCCTGTGGGCTCTATGTCGCTGGCTTCCTGTCCGACACCTCTGCTTGGTCCCCTAGATACCCACCCTGCTGGTGTCCATGGTGGATTTCGCTACTTACAGTGGTGGTGGGGGCATCGCTTCTCAGACGCGGAATGGATGCGGCACACCACTTTTGGTGTTGGTTGATGCAGGTACTCAACCGGTTTCACGCTGGCAATATCAGCTCCTCTGGCCTCGCTAGTTCCAGTTGCACTTTCGCTCGCCACATTTTTTTGTCACTTCCGGTGGGGGCATCGCTTCTTAGACAAGCAGCGAAAGTGCCCCACCACTTCCGGTGCTGGTTGGTGCAGCTACTTATCCGTTTATCATGATATGAGCTCAGCTCCTCTGGTCTCACGAGGTCCGGTTGCACTTGTGCCTGGCCCTTTGACTCGCCCCGATTTTTTGGCCCTGGGCCACACTTCCGGTGGTGGTGGCCATCGCTTACAAGACATGCAGGCATTTCCAGTGCTGGTTGGTACAGCTCGCCGTCCAACTCCATGAGCTCAGCTCCTCTGGCCACGCTAGTGCCAGTTGTGCTGGCAGTCGCCTCCCCTCCCAGCCGGTTTTGACACTGGACTATCCATTCCGGTGGCTGTGACGTGACGAGCGGTACCTTAACTTATTGGACTCGACATTTCATGCACACTTCGCGCGGACGAGGCACTCAGTGAAAGCAACGAAACAGACACACACAGAGGGAGAGATGAACGAAACACAGGTTGGGATATAGATCGTCCTTCAGTCACGGGTGGAAAAGTATCATAATAGAGGAAGTTGTAGGTTAATGCAGACAGGCAGTCATGACATCAGTCAAGGTACTTGGGGAAAAGAAGTTTTTAAGTTACGTTTGAAAGTCTGTAGTGATTAGGAGAGGCGAATGTTGTGCGGAAGTGAGTTCCATTGGGTGGATGCCGAGAAGGTGAACATGCGCTGTCCATATGTTTTTGTCCTGATGCGGGGTACTGAGAGAATGCGATGGTCGGAAGAGGAGCGGAACTGTCTCACGGTACAACCAGCACTACCTCTCTGTACCCCCTTGGCGCTATTGCCCGGCCACTAGCTTATGACGTCTCCTGTCTCCGGCAGGATAAAACCACCTATCTTAATTCAACTCGAGTCCCAGACTCTAAGATAATCTATGGCAACAGCAGTACTACAAGGCACCACAACAGTCACTTAACACTTGTCTAGTAGTCGGCAGAATACACCCCGGGTACCTGCGTGAGATGCTCTTTTCTCGTCTCTGGCTAATATAGCGAGGGCAGAGGGCAGTGGGTTTACACGTGTCCGCTTCTTGTGGTCCTCCTACATTAACTCTCTCTCCATATCCTGTCCTCTCTGTGTGTATGTCTCCCTATCTCACGTTTTTACCTCCTTATGTACTAGGCGTTCTGACCCATTAACCTCAAGTAAACTGGTTCTGGCCAACCTAAGTTGGGGCAGAGTGATTAACCTGGCTAATGCCCGTACACCCAGGTGTCGATTGTGGGCGGAGCGGTCAGCCTGGTGATGACGTATCTACTACTAGCTTACAAAAAGGAGGAGCTAAAAGGCTTACCTAGGAGTGACAGGTAATATCCTAGGAGTGACATGTGACAAACCCCCCCCCCCTTTTGCTGAAGAGGATGCCCCCGGCACCTCTCTAAAAAAAAAAAGGCACATGTTACTAAAGCGTGAACATGGAACAATTCTACAATCATCAGAATAAACATATCATACAGATACTAACATTCTTCGCTGATGTAACTACGGAATCTGTTCACCGGTAATTAGACATAGAGGATCAATCAAATTATGTAAACCTAAAGCAGGACAAGTTCATCATCAATTTCAACACAATATTCATCGAGTTCCATTCTGAAGGACGATCTGTTTCCCAACCTGTTGGTCAGTGGTGCGTTCGTCTCTCCCTCTGTGTGTGTTCGTTGTTTTCACTAGCGTGTCTGTGTCCATCGTCCGCGCGAAGTGTGCATGAAATTTGTTCTCCACATTTTATTTATTATTTATTTTTTTTATTCAAAGTTCGTCACCAACAAATTTCCATTGAGTTTTCATCGGCCGGATGGCAACCGACTCATGTAGTCAGCTCCGACATTCTCAGCAGCCTTGATGTATTTAATATTGGCCCTATACTGTTGCAGAAACAGTGACCACCTCATTAGTCGTTTGTTTGACAGTTCACTCTGGCTGAGATAAGTGAGTGGCTGATAGTCACTCTCCAGAGTGAAAGCTCTTCCATACAGGTACTGTTCGAAATGACGAATGCCAAGAATCAGCGCCAGGCATTCCCTCTCGCAGACTGAATAGGCCTGCTCAGTTTTTGACAGCTTCCGGCTGGCAAAGGCTACCGGGTGCAGTGTGCCTTCGTGAGGTTGAAGCAGCACAGTATCTGTGCGCAAGTGAAAAGGTAATTCGAGATCTGGTAGTCTTGTTTTCTTGTTGTCGGATGACCTTCGCTAATGGGATTCCAAACTCTTCATTGACCGACCTTTCCGGGTCTCTGCGCACAATTCGCTGAATTCTTCTTTCGGCTTGATTCGCTATGCTGACTTGGCCGATATGTCGGAACTCGACATAAGGCCGAGCTTCAGTACCAGGGGTGACGAACATTCGCCGCGTGACCCGCAAGAGTAATGGGGTGGTCGTTCCCACCAACACCTACTTCATTACCTTCTATTCTGTTCATTGATTATCTCAAAGTACCTGTCTCTCTAAATTGAAATCGAACGTTCGAAATCCTTTCCGTTGCTTTCAGTGCCATCGCTTTCCAAATCTGTTCCTCTTTGTTCGCGTTGCGGAGCCGCTGACCACTCCTTTTCTGTTTCAACCCTTGCCGTTTTTTAAACTTTCACGGTGACCATCCAGCTACTTCTCGCGACTGTCATCGGTAGAAAGAGGAGTCTGCCAAGCGGGTGCTTGGCTCTTCCTCCCCACCCTCTTCTGTCTCCTACTCCTCCATCGTCTCTTGGCGATCTACAACTTCTTCCTGTCGACCCCCCTCCCCCTCACAGTCCACGCCAGGCACCAATTCTTAGGGCACATCTAGTACTCCTGTCTCTTCGACCACCCCCCCGCTCTATTTCCTCATGTACCTCTTCCGCTTACCCACCTCCTTCACCTTCGCCTACGCCACAATATGCTAAGAAGTCCGCCTGTTTTCGCACCCTGGGTTGGGAACACCCGTTGCCCCGTCCCTCTACTTCTCTCTCTGATCATCCTCACACAATCGCTTTTCAGCTCTTGCCGACACCGAGATGGAGGTTAAGCCTTCCCGCCCCTCCTCCCGTGGGAGAAGTCCCACACGTCGGCCTTCTCCATGGTTCGAAGGGCACGTCCCGGCCCCATAAGGGGCAGGCACGACGCCATCTTTTGGAGGACATGGAGCTGAGGGATTCTGCCCACTCCGTGCTCTCCTGTCCACCCTCGTCGCCGGGTGGATAGATCCTGACTCGCTTTGTCCTTCATTATCCAATGCATCTGTCGAAGAATCCAAACTATGAAGACCTCCACTGTCTTATCTCTTCTCTCAACCCTGCCATTCTTGCCGTGCCTTCTCCTCTGCCCCTTTCCGTATTCTTCGTCATGCTTCTTCTACTGACACTGGCTCTGGCAGTGTCGCCCTCCTCCTCCATCCTAGCCTTCTTTACAGTCCCGTTCCTCTCACTTCTTTCCGCCGTGATATAGCCCTTTTCGCTGACACGGCGTTTAACTCCAATACCTATCAACCTACCTCACTTCTTTGCAGGCGGTGGCTACTAGGGTCACGCTACATAAAACCATCTCCATATGCTGTCTCAGCTCGGGTTTCCCGTCAGTTGGATGATTTGCTTGACCAACTCCCCCCTCCTGTTCTTCTTTTGGGTGATTTCAATGGACGTCATCCCCTGTGGAGTGGTGTTTCCGGCGACGCTGTTAGCTGAGAATGACGGTTAGTCCCACTTACTGTCAGCACCATAGTGCCTTTGATCTTTCGGTCTGTTTTACCTCTTTATCTTGACTTTTCTTGGTGCGTCACCAGCGACTTGTGTGGCAGTGACCATTTCGCCCTCGCTCTGTCGGCCGACCTATCTACAGACCTCGGGCCAGAATCTTTCCAAGGCTTATTGGTCACTGTTTCACTCTCTTTGTCTCTCCCGGCTGAGTTTACTGTCTGCTTTTTTACCTCGACTACCAGGTGGCCGAGGATCACCCTGTCCTCCTTTATAACCAAGTTTTACTTGAAGTCGCGTTCCATTGGCAAGGGTCACCGTGGCCATCGCCTGCCCTGGCTTACAGAGGAATGTCGGGCCGTGCAGCGTAAACGGAAGAGGGCACAATGTCGTGCTTACTGCAGCAGTGGCTGATAATGTGCTTTCTTTAAAACGACTCCGGGCTAGTGCTCGGCTTGCAATCATCAGAGACCAGTGCAATATCGCTAACCAACTTGCATGTACTTTCGCTCACAACTCATCTTCTTTTCACTACTCTAATTCCTTTCAGCGTCTCCATCTTGTCAACGAACCTTGTAACTTTTCTTCTGACTCGGAATCTTCCAATCTCCCCTTTTCCCTCAGTGTTCGTCTTCCGCCCCTACTCCTGACACTATCCACTATCAGTTTCTCACCCATCTCTGAAGAATCTTTCTCTTCTCCTCCATGTGGAGGGAGACCCTCTTGGTCCCCATTCCCATACTATTGCCCTACCTCTCTCACTAGCTAGCTGTCTGTGTAAAACTATAGAGGACATGGTCTGGACCCTTGAATCCGAAGGTTTGCTCTCCTCGTTGCAGTGTGGTTTTTGGCGGGGCAGAGCACCGTCGACCATCTCGTTCGTTTCGAAGCGTTTATCCGTCACGCCTTCGTCCGAAAAGAACACGTGTATCCTACTCCTCCGTCCTCTCTCGACTACCCGGGTTGTCAGGGAGTCCTTCAAGGAGTCTTCTAATGCTGTGCTTCTTACTGGTTCGAACTCTCACCTCCCCCCCCCCATTGCATGCACCACTTCTCATGGCACGTCCAATACTGCACGTACTCTGGATTGGGGAGCGCCCTGTCCACCCTCTTCGCTAACATGTATTTTATCTCAATCCTGCCGTTCTTGTACTACCCTACTTCTGCAGGGCTCCGCTTCCTTTTCATGTGGTTCTTTCCCTGTTTTTCTGACACGGGGTCGGTAATGTCGATCTGCTATGAATCTCCGTCGGAGCGTATCTGGATCTTTAGTTGGCAGAAAGTTCAGCAGAGAAGACAGAACTGTGATCAGCGAGGCGAGCACGAGCCCGGAGTGTTTAAAATAAAGACATTATCAGCAGTGGGACAGCGGAAAGCACGACGTTGCACCCTCTTCCGCTCCCGCTGCACGGCCCGACATTCGTCTGTGAACGCGAGGGCCACGGTGCCTTCCTCCATCCTCGCCTTCTGCGTTGCTTTCGGCCACACATATAGAGGACTTTAAGCTTCGTTTTTTTTTTCTTATCTCTTTTCTCAACCCTGCCGTTCTTGTTCTGCAGGAGACCCTCCTGCAGGGCTTCGCTTCCTTTTCGTGTGGTTATGCTTCTTCTGCTGACTAGCTCTGGCGGTGTCGCACTCCTACATCCTAGCCTTCTTTACAGTCCCATTTCTCTCGCTCTTTGCAGGGAGTGGCTGCTCGAGTTACGCTGCATAAAACCATCTTTATTTTCTCTCTCTACCTTCTTCCGTCAGATCGGGTTTCCCGTCACGAGTTGGATGATTTGCTAGATCAACTCCCCCCTCCTATTCTTCTTTTGGGTGATTTGTCTTTCCCATTTACTGTCTGCTTTAACCTCGACTCCCAGGTAGCTGGGGACACCCGGTGCACCTTTTTTCCCAAGGTTTACTTCAAGTCGCGAGATGTGCCGTTCCCACCACTAGGAAGGTTCGACCTGGTCCTCGAGTATGAGGAACGATGAACAACGTACTATACAGTTCGGTTAGATGCCCTTGGAGCGTCCTTGCCTAACCGTCACAGGTAAACTCCTTGCTCCTCATAGATTTCAGATCTAGAGGAACGTCCACTAGTGGAAAAGTTCAATTGTCTGCACACTCACAGCCTACAGACCGACAATGACGAGTTGCAGGTACACGGAGATACAATACTGTTAGCTCAACCGTTAGATCCTCGTCCTTTGAAGGCCTAACAACGTATTTTGTCTCTTTCAATAACCCGAGAAAGTTGACCAACAATCTCGCCGTGAAAGCGCACAATAACTTCTCACGACGAGAAACAAGCTAATTCAGTTATCCCACAATTGTTTACTAAGTTGCTATATGGGACTAGCCTAGAGCGAAGCACGTATAGCGACAGTTGACAGTTGACCGTTAAAGTTTTCTCAAAATAGAAATGCCTTCTTCTAGACTCCCAGATGAAGCGTCCCCCCCGTCGCAACCAACTTTCTATCTTCTCATTGGCTGGAGAAGATCGAGTCTCACGCGTTTTTGACAATGAAAATGACTTCTCTTGCTCCGTAAACTACTTATTTTTACTGCGTCACTAACGTTTCAACTCTCTCTTGAATGAAAGATTACAATATTATATGAAGATACATTAAAAAGAACACAGTTCTTGAACAATAGGGATGGAAAGAACCTTCCAAGACGTAACACGCACCTCACACCCTCCTTGTGCGACACCCCTCACAGTCAACATGTTTAATTTTCTTGCTTATGTATTAGCCATGTTCGTCAGCATCTTTTTTTCTGCCCCATACTTCCCTGCCCATACTAAAGACCCTGCTGTTTTTATCTTCCTACTTCTGCGATACTCACCTTTTTGCGTATCATCGGTTTTTATTCCCGAATTTTAGCCTCTAAAGTGTACAGTCCCCACCTGGACAAGTGTGTGTGTGTGTGTTCTTGCTCTCTTGTCTATATAGGCTTTTGTGCATGACGTTTTTTCTCGCAATCTGCTTACCCCACCACACTAATATGGATGTATTCTTAAACGTTAAGAGCTATTGACATGTCCATACCATGGAGTCCACTCCAAGCAAGCAGAAGACAAGCTATTTATATTGGAAAAGATTAAACAATATCACGTTTTATTGCAAATATTCATTGCTTTATTTATTGCTTTAGTCCACTTGGTCGCATTTACCCACGCACGTGTTCACACGGGCACTCCCTAATTCCTGAAGACATTCATTTTGTGAAAAGCAGTCCTGACGTCAGTCAAGGAGGTATTTGGGCTTAACGCCGTGTCAGCAACTAAGTCTATATCACGGCGGGACGTCAGTCAACGTACTTTCGGAAAAGAAAAGTTTTTAAGTTACGTTTGAAAGTCTGTAATGATGGCGAGTGGCGAATGTTGTGGAGAGGTGAGTTCCATTGGGTGGATGCCGAGAAGGTGAACATGCGCTGTCCCATATGTTTTTGTCCTGATGCGGGGTACTGAGAGAATGCGATCGTCGGAAGAGGAGCGGAGCTGTCTCACTGGAGTGTAAGAAAAGGAGAGTAGACAACATTCCGTGTTGTGGAATGGCCGATATGCTGACAGAGTGAGAGATAAGGTCGTTTGAGTTGAGGTAGACGAGAAGTTGATTTAGAACGACCCTTTCAACCACTTTTGAGTTGAAGGGAAGGCTGGAAACTGGGCGGTAGTTCTTGAGCTGTTTGCGTCAAGGGTGGGTTTCCTGAGGAGAGGCTTGACTATTGCAGCCTTGAACAGCGATGGAAAGACAGATTGTCGTTTACGATCTGAGTGAGAGTTGGGAGCAGAACATCTAGGCAGTCAAGGAGGTGGGTTGGTATGGGGTCCAGAGGGCAGGTAGTAGGTTTAGATTTGAATATCACAGCCTTGAGGTCTGACTGAGATATGGGCTGGAGAGATTGAAATGAACAACTTGGCAGGTTGTCAGCAAGGGTTGGAGGTCCACAATGTAGCACCATCTCGTCCAGTTCAGCTCAAATATCCACGACTTTGCAGAGGAAGTACTGAGAGAAGGCCCCGAGTAGCTGTGTGACAGTAACGCCAGTGGGTAGTGGCGATTCCTTTTTTCGACTGTTAGTATGTCACATATTTCAAAGAGCTTAAAAGAAGGATTTCTTAGCTGCAAAAACTAGCTGGAAACAGCGTTTCGCTGCAAGATATAGTTGTCTGTGTATGGTGAGGTGTGATCTCAGCCAGAGCCTTTCTGCGCGACGGCGCGCACGCTGAGCCTGACGCAATTCGTCACGGATAGTCGGGTACCAAAGGGGCTGCCTTTAGCGGGTGTACTCGACAGCGCCGGGCAGGAGCGTGTGTATCGAATGCTTTACGAAGGGCTTTATCAAGCTCAGCAATCGTGAGAGGACCGCACAACATGTTCTGTAGATCTGTTTTGAAACTCCCCAGATCCATCATACGAGTTGGTTTTGGAATTTGCTAGATATATTTATGCTGAGAATATAGGAAAATGTGCCAATTCCTGTTGATCGACAAGTGTTAAAGTACATTTAAAGCACGAGAGCACATATACACAAATAGCAAAATTTTCAGCTTGGCTTTTCAGCAAAAAAACAAAAAATTGTAGTAGAGAATATGAACTTTATTGAAGATCACTTGACTAAAGATTGTAGGCTGGCTAATGAATTTCGAATTATTCTTTTGAAGACAGTAAGAGCAGACTATTAAATAACTAATATTCTTGCGAGCAAGTGTCCTGAGACCTCTATAAAAATTGTCTGATTTTCCACTAAATGCATGGTATTTTTAACAGTTCAGCTGTTACAGTATCGTTTGATATTTTTTTTTTTGGTCTGCAATCAACACATAACCCACACATTTGTATTCCAGATACACGTACCACGTAATACAATGTGCTGTCTAAGAATTCAGTACACTGAGTCAAAACTACCTAAACTATTGGCAGACTACATGTCGTTTCTGATCACTGAAACACCATCTTGTATTATAGCGCATGTTATAATTGACGTGGCAGAAAGAAAATTCGCAGTGGTCGATCTGGTGTCATTACTGTGTTTAATACTGGCTCCACAGGGTCATGGGTGCGACAGATTTTGAAAGAATGGATCAGCTGAAAAAACAGAATAAAACAAAATTAGCCTTAAAGCCCTTTCAGCTCATATTTCCTGCTAAACATTTGATTCTTTTATCTTTTGTGTTTTTGCCCTATGCTAGTGTGTCGTTAGCAGGCGACATTTTCGTTGCACACCAATTAAACAAACATAGAAGTTACCAAAAATCTATAACAATTTGTGTACAAGAGGGAAAAACTACTAAAAACCAAAAACTACTAAAAAAAAGCTAAAAGAAGAGAAAGAAAGAAAATGCTTGTTTTCATAAGGTCACCATAAGACCAGCTTACTCATTCTTCTACAAGAAGACGACTTCGTGTAAAAAATAGTGCACTGGGTCAATGTTAAGGAGCAAGCGATCATTTACAAGATGTCAGCATACGGTTGTCTCTAGCGCTGCCAGTATTTTATTGGGGTTGTCGTTTGACGATTTTATAGCGCTCTGTCCTCCTTTGTTCTTGTTTGATCAAAGACAAGATTAGAAAGCAAGCGCAGTCGAGGTATAACGCTGAACCTTATTATTTGTAATAGCTTTTTTTACCATAATAGAACTAGCTAATCGTTATGCACTACCTTTGCTAGAACTATGTGTAGCTCCATTTCGGCAAATCTTCTTCCTGGAAAATCAAATACGGACAGAGTTAGTACACATTTTAATAGACTGGGATAATTATTTTTACTGCGCAATTGGCACAGTAATTCCTTGTACAAACATCAGTAATTGGTGTCCCCCGTTGGGGTCGACAACGCATGGCGGATAGGAGAGCAACCTTCACTATAGGCAAACTTGCGCTTTTGGTAAGCTGTCCAACTCTCTGCAGATGGTCCCATTGGGATGATGTCTGTGTGGGCGGACGATATCATGATGAAAGGTGAGGTTGTCATGCTGCAGGATGTATTGTACTACGTGAGACCACAAATCTGTATGTCCATCTTCTCGTCCATGGCCGATGTGGCTAAATTCTAATGATGGGGCAACGGTCGCGCTGCAGGATGATCGCGTTCCTCTCGTACTTCTTTCTCTGCGGCCGTCGACTTGACCAGTCTCACCAGTGTCACCATGGTTTCCGACAGCAGCTCGGCCCGTCTCTGCGGCAGGGAGAAACGGTCGGCCCAGGAGTCATGCAGTGTCCTGCCCTATCCCGTCTGCAGTCGTGATACGAGGTCTGCTGAGTCACAAAGATTGTTGCAACTGCACTTCGGTGGTTTCGCAGTTGTACAACGGGCCTTTTCAGTCTGTACCGTTCAGTCTTGGGATCGTACAAGTATCACCCTTTACAGCTAACGCTGCCGATTTTTAGCACAACAGGAGAGACGTTTTTCACACTATGCGCTAAATCAAGGATACTCTCTAAAGAACTCTTGTCAACAATCTTTGTTACCCGACTACCCTTGCGAATTTTTCGGTTTCGGAATAGGCAAGTCACAAAAAGTCAAGGCCAGAACTAACAAAGAACAGTATTTGAAATATTTGACTGAAAGACAACTGTACTCCTGGCCTCCTGGAAGTCACCAGAGAATGCAGTGCGTTGAGCAGCACCTGAACTAACCTGTCCGCATAATCAAGTAAAACGTCAACAAACTGAGGTTAGTCGAGTATGGACGCCATGGACCTGGACCCACGCATCGAATTTCCGCGTCAATAATACCAAACAAGTGTTACCAGTGATGCGTGAGTGGCCAGAGCTGTTGCAGAAACTTCAGTTTGGTTGACTGACAATCACGTTTAAGTCTGGGGAGAGGGTTTGGGGTGTTTATTCAAACTGGTAGCAGTTTTTGTTTCCATTTTCAATTGCTCACTTGATTGTTCACAAATTTCACTTTAATTTCTTAATTACTTTTTGTAACCACCAAAGTACATTTTATTATGCTTGTAAACATTCGCTAGGAGTCAAATGCACTCTGCATAAAGGTGGATCAAATGTCAAGTAAACGTTTTCTCATTATCAGCCTACGTATTTGCTGGTCCGACAAAAAATGTCCTCACCTATCATTCGTGTCAAAGCAACGTGAGTACCATGCCCCCAAAAGGTGAGGTGAGCTCACTTAAAATTCCTTTTTAGGCTCCTGGCTATGTGCAGAGAAGGCGTTTGAGAATGGAGATGGTCAGGAGCCTGGGGATGCTGCAAGCGGGAACGTTTAAAGTGAAATTAAATTAAAGTGAACGTTCACAAAAAAAGTAATTAAAAAAGTACTGTCATTCCATCCGCTTAGTATTATTGATGATCAAGGCGCGATGAGGTCGATCAAAATGAAGGACCGATGGGGCGGAAGATTTCATCCCAATACCGGATTCCAGCCATGGGTAAAATCTACCCTACATGGATAAACGGCCACTCGTCTGTTAAAAGGAGACGTTCCGGGTTAGAGGTGCAGACCATTTTTTTAGAGTCTTTTCAGTCTTCGGTGTTCCAGCCACCTCCTGCAGGTGTTGTGACGTGATGCTTCCCCCCAAAATGCCTTCGGCATAGCTGCGAATCATTTGATTTCCGCATCCTCGGTACCTCATTCTAAGACGTAGAGCAGATCCCATTTTGGCACTAAGACGTTCCCGCTTGCAGCATCCCCAGCTCCTGACCATCTCCATTCTCAAACGCCTTCTCTGCACATAGCCAGGAGCCTAAAAAGGAATTTTAAGTGAGCTCACCTCACCTTTTGGGGGCATGGTACTCACGTTGCTTTGACACGAATGATAGGTGAGGACATTTTTTGTCGGACCAGCAAATACGTAGGCTGATAATGAGAAAACGTTTACTTGACATTTGATCCACCTTTATGCAGAGTGCATTTGACTCCTAGCGAATGTTAACAAGCATAATAAAATGTACTTTGGTGGTTACAAAAAGTTTAAGAAATTCATTTACAAACCAATGCACATTCGTGGTCCATGTCCCCAGATAAGATTGGAAACAGATTGAATCTTTGGATCCATATTTCCTCTTAACCACCTTTCTGGCTTAAAGGAATCGGGATCAGGAAAGTACTTGGCATCTCTGAAGATACCAAACAAATTTGCTTGGACGTGAGTCTGAAAAAAACAGGTCTTCATTATTTATTCCTACTCTAGAGACCCCCACAAAATCCATATAAAACTGTAATTATAATCCTTTCGGGAAAAAGATTGACATTGATCTCTCTAGCAACGAGAGGTTGTATTTTGACATCTTAAGAAATGCTAACAAATGGAATTTTCGCAAGTATTTGTATACATGTATTTGTAAACTTGTATTTACACTCTACAGTGTGAGGGTTTAAACTTGTCCCTGCCGGAGCAAAATATAGAATTTAAAAAGCTCCATTAAACAATCAGTCAAGAATAAATTGATTGAAACTTACCTCTGCAGGAATGTTGTAGCCACCTAGCTCCAGATCCCGCGTTATTATACGGCTAGTAGCATATGTTATAGGATACAATCTGTCAATAATGAAGGCATACTAATGCTGTATTTCGTACCAAATTTGCAGTTAATTAAACAGATAAAATCGATGTAATGTATAGGTCTGTCGGGGGGGGGGGAACAGTAAGTGAAAAAGTGCGTATAAAGTCCAGCTGAGGCAGGGGCCGTATGTTTTTGCAGTCGATGTATCGCTCTGTGATAGCGTCGGTTCTTGTTTGTTATATGTAAAAGTAAAAGAAGTAAAAATTCTTTCCACCCAAAAACACTACCACTGGATAGGAGGATGCCCTTTTGCAGTGCTTAAATCAAAAACAATTGTCTACTATACTAACCTGAATGTTTCTTTAAGTACAGCTCGTAATAAAGGCATCCGCGTTAAAGACTCGTGTGAAAAGTCCTCTGTTTGAAACATGCTGTTTACTTCTTCAAAAAGGCGTTCTTGTACTTCCAGTTCATTGGCCAAGCTATATATGCACCACAGCAACGCATTTGATGTCTGCACAATACAAAATACGAACAAGAAAGACAAGAAACCTGTGTTATTTTAGTTATCTGTATCCACAGTCGAAATTAATTTTCTGTCTATGCGCTGCGTGCCATATCTAAAAATTATATAAAGTGAAACCATGTGGATAAGAGGATCCATTTATGTTTATGCTCGTGTTCCTATGGGGAAAGTAATTTGAGCAGTTTATGTAATGTAAATATTCCGTTACCGTTTCTACTGCAGCCATAAGTAGGTCAACAGCAAGTCCACTTATATCTGGTGCTGAAAGATTTTCAGTGAGGAAAAGTTGTTTCAGGAAGCTTCCATCACCCGGCTTCATTGTTGATATTCTCTGTAAAATGAAATTGTGGAAAGATATGCTTTTGGTTATAGAACGCACACCCCGCATTGTTTGATTTTTTTTAGAACACAGAAGGCATTTTTATGAATTCCACACCCAATCTGCTTTAGTAGCCCATTAAGGCAGCAATCATTCAATCATGAAAAAAGAATGTAAACTTTACAACTGTTTTCTCAACTTTTCTCCGCCCGCCCTTGAAATACATCTTTGAAATATACTCTAAACCAAAGAAACCCAAAAAAATTGACAGAGGTCTTTTGATTATAGACACTATATATTGACGTAATTGGTGCAAAAAAACGCTTTTCTGGTGGGCTAATCTATCATGAACAAATGAAGCAGGACTAGCAATAGTTCACATCTGACAAATTTGCGTTTATTTTGGTTTTCATCCCTCGCAACACAATCGGAACTGCGATCCGTTCTAACCTTATCAACAAATTGACGTCCGATGCGCATAACCTCATCAGCATGTAACTCAAAGTCGATCCACTGTTTTGTCCTAAAGTATTTATAGAATGGTAGATTGTACATGAGGGGCTGCATGTGACGAAAGTAACTTTGAAGATGCATTATGAAATCTTGTGCTACTTGGCTGGGCCTCTCCTCTAAACAACCAATTCTTTGGTCAAAGATGAACGTGCCAAAAGCTGAAAAATAACATCACTAAAAAAAATTAAACCCTGTCGAATGAAAACACTTTTGGGATTCATATGCAACAAAGAAATGTTCCTGATCTACTTTCTTATTGACGGAAATATTTCCCATTCTTTCCACCTCATCGAAAACCATTAAATCACGATTTCTCAATGAATTTGTCAGTTTCGAAAATTGCTTCTTTCATCTTTACACGTATGCGTCCATGATTAATATCGGTTACCTTTTAATTTAAAAATGGTCAAAATACCAACATTTTTCTACAGACTCCCTAAATTACAGACTGCCGGAATACTACCACATATCAATAATATCATGAGACCACTTTTAAAAGCTTAATCTTACATTCCATGGCCCATTTGAAGACTTCAGTTTCAATGGCACCCACTTCACCTCTGCTGTCTTTAAGTTCGTGTATTCTTTTCACGAAATCCTTCGCCACTGAATAAACCGGTGCCGAAAATTGAGTGATGGTCTCCAGCTTTAGCATGTGTTTGCTAACTGCAGAACGCAGACGATGCCACTGTTCCCCTTGTCTGTGGAAAAAATCAAGCAAATTTGCAATTTCGATTCATCCTAGATGACAATGGTGATGATGTTTACATTGTCACTGCGCCGCCAGGTTCCAGGTCTCAGGTGCCAGACCCCTGACTCTAACGGACGACACACCATTTACTCGCTTTTGTGAGCATTGACCATGACAAACATAGAGACCATGTTTCTAGTGAGATACATCCCCATGGTTTGTTTGCATTACGATAAGAAAACATTTGAGCAAACGGGAACAGGATTTAACTATAGGTGTAATTGCCCGACTGCTTTGATGGTTTCGTGCGATTGTTTTGTTTCGAATTCTTGGCAATGGCAGCTTCTTATGGCTAGAATTAAACAGAGCAGTCAGTCGAGCGTTTGAAATTCTAGACTCAGCCATTATTTTTTTCCTCACGGCATTTCAGAAATACAGTTAATGTGGGGTTAGGCAAATGGGTACATAGGGTTTAAGAAGAATGTATCTTAATGTGTCTTAAAACCTTTAAAAGCCCTTAAAACCGCACCAGCGATAATATTGATAGTTCGTTTATAAGCCTCTAGCCAATTTGAAAGAAGCGAAAGATGCAGCCGAACGATGATAGCCCATTAAAAATGTCACCCAGCACGAATATTGGCTTCTGTCGGATAGGCGCACCCCTGTTTACTAGGACCTTTTTACACTAGTCATAAAAGACTGCTTAATCAGTTTTATCATCAAACCAACAAACCCTAACATTCAATATCGAGTATGGCCACCATGGGCAGTCACACATTCAGGAAATCTCCGCTTTATGACCTAATTAGCGTCATCAGAGTTGCCTGAGGGATGGCAGCCCACGTTAAGTGCAGAAATTGGAATGACTGTGCACTCTCGATGGTCAAGGATTGCGATTTAAAACTTTCAATTATGCCTGGATTCAAATCGATGCTTTTCCTGCTTCTGAAGTTAATTGCCACTCGCGTACGATGGACAGTATTTGTCACCCCGCAGTTTGATGGTTTTCCCTATCAGAACCGTTCAATCGTGGTATTCTTCTGCTGTTAACTGGTGGTTTGTCTGGGAGAGTCCCAAGATCAGCTTTTATTGTTAGTGGGTAGTGCTACTTTCGCTCACGGAAAACACAATCCGACTTTAGTTCACTTCAAGACATTTTTTGCGTCAATCTCGTTGTTATCAAGTCCTACACACACATCAGAACATGTAATTTCATGTCGACCAAACTTTTATCTTGTATCCCAATGCCTAATATTTTACTTATTCTTGCCCGTGTGTTGATTCGCGTTTCTTTTTGCTTTAACTAAATATACTTTATAAAGCATCGGGTGAAACAATGTTTCACTTTTCCAGTTTCCACTTTTTGTCAGATAGTACATTATTACATTAGTTAGTACCAGTATACAGTCAAACCATGTTCAAAAGAAATTTTTGTGCTTGTGTCTGCAAGCCATCCATTCAACAAAATCAAAAGCAATTCCCACAGAGTTTTTATTTTCGTAATACCTTACGTTAACAACACCGTCAGAGAAAAAAATTACTTCGGGAAATGCTTAATTTTTCATTTGTGTCTAATGAAATTCCAAGTGTAGTGGAGTTACACAGCAGAGGTGCCAACCTCCACCTTGAGTTGTCAGTAGATTTTCATGGTATACAACTTTTAATACTTGAAGAATGTATCAGATCCCTCTTATACTGACTTGGGAAATGGGTATTCACACTTAAAAAAGAGTGAGGTAAGCGAAGAGAGAAAGCAAAGGACTTTTTTTAGTAAGCAAACGTTCCCTCAGAAAAAGGGGGGAAGGGAGAGGAGGACGGAGAAAAAATAAGCTTAGTGAGAGATGGTACGCAAAAAAGTGAGCATCGCAGGAGGAAATGAGCAAAAAAAGGACAGGGAAGGATGAAAATGACAAAAATGACGCTGGTGGACACAGCTAAAAACGTAAGCAAGAAAATAAAATGTGTTGGACAGGGAGGGGTGTCGCACAACGGTCAATGGTGGGCAGAGGCTCGGAAGGAAGCAGGAAGGAGTGCGTGCGGTGCGTATGACCCAAGCGGAGTTGCGTGAGGACATCTGGCGCACAGGTTCTGCACAACAAAGTCAGAAAGGGTCAACAGGGAATGGCCGGAGACCCACACGAAGATATCAACAGTGCGGAGGAGAGAGAGAGAGAGACGAGCATGAATGTGGACCAGGAAAAGACGGCCAAGCGCACGTAGGGCAGAAAGAGAGTCAGACATGATCAGAAAGTTTTTCTCATTAGTTCGTGAATGTAAGGAAGAGTCCCCGACAACCCAAGTGACGTCAGTCTGAGAAGATGTAGGTCGCCGATGGACGACGCAGGAGTAGGAAACAGGAGGTGGGGGAGGAAGAGCCAAGGAAACTTGCAATCCTCGCGGACCCGCTGGATGGCAGACACCTCCTTAGCAAGGTCGAGACAGGCAGCATGGTCCACCGAAGAGAGGGTAAGAGAGCAACGTGGGCAAAGAGAAAGAGCAGAGGAAAAGAGGTGAGAAAAAATGTGAAGAGAAAATGGCTAGGAACCTTTCGAAGATCCTCATGCAGAAAAACCCTCAGATGCCCTCAGGTTGGTGACACACCGGAGCGAACATGAGAGAGGGCCAGAAGAATGGCAGAAAGTTCAGCCGAGAAGAGAGAACTTTGATCGGCGAGGCGAGCAGTGAGAGTGTAAGAGGGCAAGAGATGGCCGCAGCCGCAACTCGACAATGGAAGGAAGTTTAGAGCCGTCAGTGAAGACGCGGCAGAAACCAGGATTGTAAAAGAAAAGTTCTTGGAAGCTGGAAAGATAATGATCAGAGGCGGAAGGCAGCAAGGTCGAGTAGTAACTATTGGGGCTTAACGCCGTCTCAGCAACTAAAGCTATATCAAGGCGGAACAAAGAAAACATCGGTAAAAGGAAGAGGATGGTGAAGGAGGCGGGAAATGAGCGAAAAGGGCAGTCAATGATGGGGCATAAAAATGACACCGACGAACAAGACTAAAACGTAAGCAAAAAGTAAAATATTTTGCACGGTGAGGGGTGTTTGGAAATGGTCACAGGTGGGCGGATGCTCGGCACGAAGCAGGAAGGAATGGGTGAGGTGGAGTCACCTGATATCGCCGCACAATTTCTGCACTGTGAATAGTGTCAGCGAGGGAGTTTAAGGTAGATGGGACAAACGGACCCATAAACAATGCAACCCTAATCAAGTGTGGTCTTTGTAGGAGATATCGAGAACTTTTCTGTAGCATCTCATCTCCATGGCTTGAATTCTTCCTTTAGATCAACTCACAGGGTCCATGTCTCACACATGGTGAAACTTGGGCAGTTAGGACTGACGGCGCCCATCCCTCTCCAGGTCCTTTAACCACAGCCGAGATCCTCCAACTAGGTGGCTCGCCTTGGTCATGAATGTGTGGCGTTGAACTTATTTGAAGCTCTCAGCCTGGCCGTTGCCTTCCACAAGGAAGACTTTCGCCCTGGGCTGCCGCATTTACAGCCCTTTTTCTGTTAGGGTGTCCTCCCTTAGCCTTTATCCTCCCCAGGATTGCCCACAAGGCAGTGGGAGACTGTGGAGGGCGGTAGCGTCTATTTCCCGGCCAAGTCCAAATCCAAGGACTGCCCTCTGCCCACAGAGGGGAATTTGTCATAGTATTGTGTCACGAAGTCAAAAACGTCAGTTGGAAAACAGTACCAGTAAATACCTCACACAACACTCTGGTTACATCAGCGTCGTCGTATCCTGTGTGCCCTCTTGATCCCAAAAAAGGGTAGGGGACAAAATGTACCTTGTCCTGAGGATAAAAATCACCCACCCGAACTAATGAGCTAAAAATGTTCGAGCAGCCACCATCAAAGAAGAGGTGAGAGGAATGGGGCTATAAAGAAGTCGAGGATCGAAGAAGAGGGCGACACCCCCCC
>SMGT01010268.1:26202-45731 GCA_004794575.1 Lanistes nyassanus
TATTGCTACATTTTGAAGAAAGAAGCAAGACAACCAGTGAAACATGTATGTAGTTGTTCGTTAATAGACGAAGATCAAAACTAAGAAAAAGTTTCACCCCATAATCACCAATCACCACCACCACCATATTAATTAGAAAGGGCTTCATTGGATCAGACGCTGTTTGCAACAATATATATATATATATACCACCAATGACAAAGATCTGCGCAGGGCCGACTGGGATCATGTTGTGCTTTTCTCTTTCATAGGGCATCACCTCTCCTTCGATGACATTTCTCCACGTGTTGTCAGCGGGGTCGTACACCCTGCACGTCATATGGAACCATGGATGATATCGTAAAAGTCATCACTATGCGAACAGACAGCCATCCATCCTTCGATCTGTCGGTCAGACTAAACAAACATAAATTTTAAACAATCGGCCGCATTCTCGGAGTAAGTCAGTGACAGGCTGTGTGTGTGAGAAGGAGAGAGAGAGAGAGCCCTTATGCGTGTGGTGAGAGTGCACGTGGACGCGCATGCGCGCGCCAAGGACTGGCAGATCATACCAGAAGTTTTTTTCCCGAAGGTTAGACCGTCATACCTTTAATGGATGGGGTGTGCGCTGGCGGGCTGCACAAGATTGCCGAATAAACTGACGAGACCTGCACGCGCTGCAACCGATCAGAGCGTGTTTTAACTACAAACAAGCTTAAAGGCATTTGCGACCGGGAGAGGGGAAAACCAAAGGTTCAATCCGGTTCTTTATTGTTTCCAAATCCACTTTATCCGAGCCTCACACCCCCGCGCCCTCCACACAAAGAGATCCCATGCGGTAAATCATTTGATTACCTAAACTTTCGGCGGACCTGTCCGCGGACGATAATCAAATCACGGGCGAGGTGCTCGAGATGTGCGCCTGCGCTCATGCAAACGCACGAGAAAGCGCCGCTCTGCGGCTGTTCCCTAGCCTAAGGCCGACTAATCAATGGCAGGGAAACGGCGCCATCAAGTGCATCGATTTTGTCTCCAGAACATATGGGACGGAGCGGCGCTAACGAAGATGTATTCCGGTCCCTCGCAGCCATTCAACAGTTGCCGGCAAGCAGCCGTAGCAGCAGCAGCAGCACTCAACCCTCCTGCAGTTCCTTCAGCGCCAGGCCTCCAGGAGAAATGTGTTGCTATAGCCAGGGCAAGGGATCAGCCATGATTTATTAATCAATTTAACGTGTCGCTGCCCGACGGCAGGGTGGATTTTTGGAGACATACGCTCGTCATGGATGAGTCAGCCTGGAAAGACTTGAGTGTCGCTGTGTAGAAGCATCCACATGAATGTGATTTACTACAAGAAGCTGGGCTGAGATGTCAGTAATTAACTCGCTTGGTTGCTCGTTCGCTCAATCACCCACCCACTTGCTCGCATCCTCACTCACTCACTGAAAGTTCAGCGAACGCTATGTGCGAGGCTGATTGAATGGGTACACGTTGCGATAGACCACGGACTTAAGACCAAGGTGATGTAAGAGATCATTTTGTAATGTGACTTTAGTCAGAAACTTGGGAGGGGGGGGGGATGGTTTTCACAAGACTCGCCGAATTCCGTAACGGATCCGCCCTGCTATACGCTTGCTGTCCTCTCACCTCAAGGGTTAAATTGGCTCTTAAAGTTGCCAACAGCCTGGTGTTGTTAAGAAATAATTAAGACAAACTAAACAGCAAACAAAACCAGCAGCGCCTCAAAGGGGTTGGCGTGGTTTAATCGAAGCACCGCTCGAAATATTCCGCGCGCTACGTTGCGCGTTATTGCGTAGCGCCATCAGGGGACAGCACTCTGGGGACCGGCAAGACGGCAGGCGATTAGCGTTATCTCGCCCGCCCATTTGTTGCCGGTCGACCTCAGTATGTCGTGAGGGGCCCTTCAGGCGTAGTCTTCTTTCCCCAGGGACGCGCAAATGAAGGGGGTCTATGCATCCCCTGTCTCTGTCATCTCGCGGCCGCTCCCTCCCCAGTTTTCTTTCCCTCTTCTCACTCAGTCTGATCGAAGAAGCTGGTGACACATCACCCTTCAGCCACCCCACGCACGCAACAGCCACCCACCCCATCCCCATTTTTTAAAGTGGAATTTTTTTAATCTACGGCTTTTTCATGCACTTGATTTCCTCGAAGAAATAGTTCCTCCTCCCCTTTCCCCCATCTTTCAACTGCTTGTCACTGCACATGACAACTTGTAGCTGCGTTATGGCAGGAGTCATTTGCAGGATGAGTTATGCAGCCTTTCTGACCCTTCTTATGCGCCTTTTACCCCCCCCCCCCCCCACACACACACACAAACCATCACAACACTTTTAAGGGGAACATATAGGGCAAAGTCTAAGTTCCAGAATCTATGTCTGTTTACCTAAAGATTTTTAAAACTGTGTCAAAAGACACATTAAGCATATCAACTTCAGGGCGGTTAGACGAATATAGAGATCTAGCTATTCTTGAAAACTGTTTTTACGCCTAGTAATATGCACGTAGGTATTATGCGCATTGTTTATTGCTAGTGGGGGAGGGTTGGGGAACGCGCTTAGGCATATGCGTGAAGAGAAGGTTGCTGCAATTAGTCTAAGCGCGAATTGATGAAAGCCAGCGCATGCGACTTCTAGTCATTCTGGAAGCTGGCGTGAGTAGTATGCCAGGCTATGCAAAATCATGTCAATCACCAAAACCTCAGAAGTGAGGAAGAGATCGTCAGGTTATTAATGACGCTGCTGGAAGGAAAAAATATCCAGCCTCTGGCACTATAAGCCTGGCGCGCAGTGAAAGGGAAGGAGAAGGAGGACAATCGTAAATGAGTGAGACATCCATTTAGAGTTTCGTCAGCCATGTTTCAAGAGGTATTTCCTGGGGCGACCTCCTTTTTTCAGTTATCACGCCATGCTTTCGCACAAATTGGTTACCAAACTTGTGCACTTAACGGTTCCACTGGCGTTCTTACCTCTGCAGTCGCTCCCCCTGCATTTCTCGTAAGCCACCACCCCACCCGCCCGATCACTGTACCAGATTCGTCAAAAATAAGCAATCAGAAGAAACATAACACCGACGTTAGGCAACACGATTCTGTAACATTAATACCTCGAGCAAAACTTCAACATATTTTAAAAAGGCGGAACATTCTGTAATGAGGAGAGAAAAGGATTTGAACAATCTGACCATACGACAGTGATCACAATGACTCAGTGTCTTAAAGACCCCAGCCACCCACTGAATGGTTCCTTTAAATCTTATACCCGAGTCTTGAGGCAAGATATTTCAGGAGTCTGTCCCCAAGGGGAAAAAATGGTGCAGACTGAGCGAGTGAGCGAGCGAGTGTTCATTGCACAGTATAGTGCACTGCTCAAACCGGAGAGTCAACAACATGGCGACTAGATAAAGTACAGTTATCATAAAATCAAGCACCACAGAGACTTTGTATACACACTATTAAAATACTAATATTAAGACGCGACAGAGACAATGTTCAATTGCCGTGTTCTTGAGCATTAGTAGGCGAGCGGGTTCTTCTCGTTTCTCTGATTACACTCATTTCCTTGACCTTTTAAGATCCGACTTTCTTTGTCTCAGACCATCCCAGTGGAGAGCATATACGCGTCAGACAACCAGACCTAGTCTGGGAGCAGCAGCAAAGTGAACCAGTGAGGCTGTAAAATTATCACAACTTCAATCACTTGAGAAGTGGAGGAAATGGAATGCTGGGATAGATATCGTGTGTTCGGCACTTTACTTGTTTGCTTTCACTAGCTAATGGCAAGGAGAGTTAAAATGCCGCAGAGAGATAGAGAAAGAGAGAGAGAGAGAGAAACAAAAAATATTGCTGGAGTCGAACCTCCTTCCGCTGATGTTAAGAGGCAGATTTCTCTCCCCGAAGAGCTGCTTCCTTCATCTTTGTCACCATGCCTGCGTGTGAAGCGGCATGCCAGCTCGCGCATGTTCGCAAAGTGAATTAGGCACGAGGATCGTTCGCAGGGGGCGTTAATCAAATAGAGGTGTTCAATAAAATTCAATGAAGCGAAGCGCCCCTATCAATCTTGCTGGCCTTGTCTCTGGATTATCGCCCTTGCGTCGTCCGTCGCCTGAGAGGTTGGGGTGTCTTGAAAAGCTGGCTTTAACTTACAAGTCGCCTTTGTCAAGTCTGGTCTTGACTGCAGAGTTTGTCGATGCCGTATCACGTGTTTCAGTCGTACCGCCTATCCCTACCTATAGAGGTTGTCTTTTTCTTTCTTGCTGTTTCTAACTTTGTTCCTTTCTTTCTTTCTTTTCTTCCTTTTGTTTTGTTTTGGTTGTTTCTTTGTGAAAACAGAGAACGAAAAATGATGTCCAAGACCTTGTTTACTTGGGCAAAAATAAAGCTATGGAGTGAAAGTGGGTGTGTGTTGCAGAAGAAGGCAGAGGAGGGAAAATGCAAAGATAATTTATTCATTTCTTCGCTGAGTGGTGAGCGAGTGACTGAGTGAGCGAGTGACTGAGTGAGCGAGTGACTGAGTGAGCGAGTAAGGGTCTAAGGAAGCAATAGTCGCAAAACATTGATCCCAGTAGAGGCCAAGTTGTTTAACATGTGCTCACTAGTTCCTACTCTCCCAACTCCCCAATCCGCCCCACATCAAAAGTGTAACTGTTGTATGTGGCACTGTAAAGAATTTTTTTTTTTTGGGGGGGGGGCAGTTTCACAGATTGTGCATGTGCATAGGAACACGTATGTGTCTGTTTATGGACTGCCGCTGGGGGCGTCTGTTTATACACCCAAGCGTAGAATGTGCGTAGAATGTGCCAGCAGAGATCGCCTGCTGAGGATGCAAAGAGGAGTATTCGCCCGTGTTCTCACCCTTCCATGCAGAACTGTGTGGAACAATGCGACGAATGCGCGCCCGTTAGAAAAATTGTGGCTGCATATCCGCACTCTAACGCTCAAATCTCATTAGTGTCGTCGCTTGCAACTATCAAGATTTTACCCTCTCATCATTCTCTCTTCATCTTCTCAGTGTGAGCGTGCGTGTGTGCCCGCGCGCTTGTGTGCGTGTATGAGTCTGCGCGCGCGTGTATTTCATTTTTCCTCACCAGGCGACAGCCAGCCCGACATGACTCACAAGTATGGCAAAGGAAACCATTTGACAAACAGCGGACGGTAATTTCTTTGCTGTGATCTTTTATAAATTTGTTTCAATCCGCTTTTTAGTTTTTAGATAAAGCACTCCTGTTAGAGGTCTGTTCTGCGGTCAGCTGCGAATGTCACCACGCCCTTTTAAATAAATTATGCGTGTGGGCAGATCACCCGTTTCGTAGGGAAAATTGTCAGTGGGAAGTAGAAGGTCCAAAGCATGTGCATATGCTAATCAGATGTTCAATGCCGTTGTTTACTCATACCATGGCACGAGGCTCAAGCTGGCACTTAACGTCACACGAACTGCCTCTTGACGACAAGTCTAAAAATTTGTGACTATCTGCTGTAATAACGTTATGATAATAACAAATTTAAAGACAAACAGTTCAGGATTATTTTGCTGGATTGCTCCCCCACCCCCCAAAGAACAATAATCTTAAGACAACCGTTTTATATTATCGGCTGCAAAGTTATAAGAAAAAAGATGATTTTAAATACAAATTATCTGAGAACAGCTGTAGTGCATAATACCGATGTCTTTAATTCACACAGATACTTGCCCACTTGCCATCCAGATGTGCTTTCATTAATCTAAATTAATAAATTTAATTAATTTATCAGTCAGGTGAAAAATAATTGAAAACGTTCTCCACAATCTCCAAGGTGCGGAAAACTGCTCCTAACAGTCATCTACACACGCAGACGTCACATCGAGACTTTTTTTTGTTGTTGTTGTTAAACATGAAAAGCTTAATTCTCAGAAAGACAAGAAAAATGAAAATAATAAAACAAGTTTAAGTACTGCAGTACAGCATCAGAATAACGCTGAATTTAAAATTGAAATGGTTCTGAAAGTCCTAAGTTCCATTCCCACTAGCGCATTATCTTAATACATGGGGGTGTTCTCTCCTTAAAAATTGGAATGTTGCCAATTCAGCAAGGCCTGACAGGCGCCGATGTGCACAAACAAAGGCATTACAGAGCCATCATACCTTCCCAAACACAGTATGGCGAAATGGTGAAATCTAATCAAACAACAGAATTCTTGTTAACAAGTAATGGAATGCCTGTGTTCATGTTAGCTTATTCAAAATTTCATGAGGGCACGGCCTTATATAGATGGCTGGAGGAAGGAAGAGATATCACAAGACAGCTGCTGTCCCAGGGAATGAAAATGTTGAGCTATTGCTGAATGAGTGAGTACTGAAGACGTGCGAGAGATCAGAAAATTATGGGCTGCTGTGACGACTTGCTCAGACAGCAGCGTAAGCAGTCAGAACCCGTCCATGCCGATGTTAACGTGGCCTTCACCCATTCACGACAGTACCGCGCATGAGGATGACGTCATCTCCTCTCTTCATCCGGGTCTTTGCTTAGGAACGCTGCTTACGCATGTGCAGGAGTGCTTTTACCCAGATGGGTCTTCGGCATGTCCTTTTCGTCACCCGCAGTCCTTGCGCGTCGACACGAAGAGGGTGAAATGGGGCCGTCTGCAGTGCCTTCACTGACTACCGTTTCTTGAATGGCAGCTGGGTTTGAATACGACGGGCCAGTTAGTAGCGCAGTCTGGCCTTATTAGTCATGACTAACTGCCTGCCATCACAATCTCTCACTATCCGTGTTTGCTATCTGACTCATGAGCTGCTTCGGGTTGTTCCCTTCGCTTGTTTTTCTCTGCTCTCCTTCACTCTTTCCTCTTCTCTCTTTCCTGTATCTCTTTCTTTCTTTCTTTCTTTCTTTCTTTCTTTCTTTCTTTCTTTCTTTCTTTCTTTCTTTCTTTCTTTCTTTCTTTCTTTCTTTATTGCTTTCCACAGCTCTGTAAACAAGCCTTTAGACAAAAATTTTTCTCAATATTGCATCGGAAGAGGGACGGAACTGGGAAAAAGGATTCCGCCCAGTGATTGTCACAAACAGCAAGCGTTCAGATGGTACGTGGTTCGCAGTTGTGAATGAAAACTAATTGTGAGCGCTTTATGGGATATATAGGGCTACGCAACTTCCGGTTCCTGTTTGGAAGTGTCCTGTGTTAGTAGATGAGACCAAAGTTATACAAGACTAATCTTATCGAGAGAGACGAATAGAGTACGAATAACCAATGTTCCGTTGTTCGTCGTTATGTTTAGTTCCACTTCTTACCGGGTTGTCGAATGTTCTTTCCACATTAGTTTTCCGAATTCTTCCGGCTGAGCCTTGTGCTATTTGTACCCAAATATAGAACCCTCGGAAATACACACAGGATGTACACAATTCAATGTCCATGCGAATGCCGACCTATTTACTGGGTGTCAAGCATACAAACTCTAAAATCTGTGGTCGTGGTGCTGGTGGTGGTGATAATGATGATGACAACGATTTCTACTAGGGGGGAGGGGGAGAAGTAGATAGTCTGCCTGCCGCGACTGTCTCTATTTCTTGCCGTTACAGTGTCACTTACATTTTTTTCTCCTACTTGCTTTCATCCCCAGGGTTCTATCTTTGTCCCCCACAGTCCCATCCCGGGGTCCTCGCCCGGCCGACTTTTGAACTGTCGACTTTGACAGTGGCTGACCTGTCGTCAACCGGCCCACTCCCGGCCCGACGCAAAGTGATGAGCGATGACTCACGGCCAACGAGGCGGACGACGCAGTTCAAAAGACGACGACGACAACAGTTGTGGGATGCACAACAATGCTGGACATCACTGTCAGCGTCTGTCGTCGTTAGAACTCGTCAGCCTTCGGTCTAAAGACTAAATGCGATTGGACGTCTTGGGAAGGCGAAGTGTCACCCACGGGCCCCCAGCTTTTTATCCGAGCCATCCAGCGTGAGTCCTTCCAACTAAGGGTGGCTCTGGGGCACGAGCGCATTTTGGGGGTTGGGGATGGGGGTGGGGGTGGGGGGAAGGCAGTAGGGATCCTCATTGCCTCCAGTACCCTCACAAATTCATTCCCCACCTCCCCTCACAGACCTCGTTTACACCTACTGCCAGTTCCAGTGCGACTCACATACCGCCACAGACCTACAATTTCATTTTTCTTTAATCTTTCTTTCTTTCTTTTCTTTTTCTTTCTTTTGTTCCATTACTTTAGTCATTTGAATATATTCCATTGAGTATGGATATTCTTTTAAAAAATCATAAAAATGCATAATAAGTATTACGAGTTGACATCAATACAGCCGCAAGATAAATAAAACTACAACAAACAAAAAAGCTCTGATATGTTGAATTTTGTTTAAGAAAGCAAATATCAAAACAAATTTCATCACATTGGTCCACTTGTTTATCGGCGTTTCAAACTCGAGATCTTTTGGCTTCACTAGGACCACGTAGTGTAATCTGCCTTTTGTTGTTATTGTTATTGTTATCGCGATCATTTGACTCCCTATGATAAACCTGACTTTACTGTGTCTTTCGGAAAACTAAGAAACGAGAAACAAGGTTGAAAGAATTGTGTAAATCGGAAAACAGACTCCCCCCAAAAAGATAAAAATGGAAAGAGGATGAAGATTTAATGTTTGGAGGGAGGTGGAGTTACATTTCGTTATCCCCGCCAGACCTTCTGTATGAGCGCATTCGCCATGGTGTTTGAAACACAGAAGTGCCAAACCCCTCTGATTCACTGAAGAGGAAACGTAGGAGGGGGTCTGTGATGCAGTCGACCAATCCGAAAGGAGAGAAAAAGAGGATTCGCTCCGAGTTGTTTGTTGGTGACACACAGGAGCAAACCAGCATGGGAACCAAAGTTTCAAAAGAGCGGACTTTCTGTGACAGACGCGTGGAAGGGCGTGTGATGGGCTTTTTTGTGGTAACTGGAAGCGAAAGTGGGGGTAGAAGAAGGGGTGTGGTGGTTTTTTTCCGGGATGAGACAGCTAGTAGGCAACGACCCGAAGCAGTGGTCGCCCCGCATCGCTGCTGTCTCCTACCCCCACCCTCTCATCCCCTGCTAGTCATCGGTCGACCGTTGAGTGAGTCAGCCATGCAGATCTTTGACTTCCCGTGCCTCGGTCCTCTCCCCCTTCCCCCGTCATCTTTCAACTTGGTAGCCCCCTCCCAACCCTTTCTGGTCTGTTCGCATCATCAAACCCTTTTCCCGCACCTCCCCCCCCCCCTCAAATTCCTTTTCTTCTGCTAACCCCCACCTCCTCCTCTCAAAGTACGACTCCCAAAGGGATGCAAAGAATGTTACAAATATCTGCAAGTGGATTTCTCTGGCATGACATACTTTTTAACAAAAAATGAGATTCTAATGCGGATGCGTGATGACGAGTTGGAATGTATATGCAGAATGAACGTCCCCCCTCCCCAACAAAAAAGAAAAACTGCGACAAACTGATGGATTAACGAAGAAATGAGACAGCTAATAACGAATATTCATTTGCTGGAATTTTAAGAAATATGATGTTTATTTTTAACGCAATGGAACTCTCGCAGCCTTCAGCTTAGGTATTATGTTCTCACAGATGAAAAGTGGCAAAATCACCGCTACCTAACGATCTTTTTTCTCTTAGAGAATGAAACACATTTATCTGTAAGTTCAAACTCCATTATCTATTTATATGAATTTGTGTCTATTCTTTCGTTCCTTCATCGGTCCACGTTCAATTTCGTAAAAAGTCTTTTTCGGAGTAATTTATTTTTTTTAAAACTAGTAATTCAAAATGTGAGAGAAAAATTACAGTTGAATGAGTTGGGAGAGATCAGCAGAGAGTACTGCAGTTTATAGCCTCTGAAAGTAGATTATTTCACGAAATCTGAGGCGCTACGAATTGCGTCGCACGGTAGTAAAAGTTTTCGAGTGCACACACACACACACACATTTATTTGTAGTGTGGTAGGCTTTTGGAGAGTCACAAGTTCCGGTAAGCTTCTGTCGGTGGCTTAACTATGGACCGCGCTACTGTGCGACAAATAGTGTTCGTGGCGAAGATATTCCCATCCCATAAAAGCGAGGCAAGTTATCAATAGTAGGGGGAAGAACGTTTACCTATCACAAATTCGGCATAAATTTTACACAGCTTAACAGTTGCGACAAACCAGAGTATTTTTTTCTTTTTACCGTTCCCGCAAGCCACACGAATAAATTATCGAGTCAGGAATCAAAGTTAGTGACTGAGATAAACTTGGCCTTTGAAGTTTGCAGGACCCTTTAACCAAGGTAAGATTTTATGGAAAAAAAAATTACTTTGGGTGAGGCAGCTGATGTTAGCGCTGATAACAGCTGTACATCTGATGACAACAATTTTTTGAGCGGGTGTTTCCGGCGGGGAGGGGGGAATCAAGGTGGCAGGCTCGAACTGAACGAAGCACAGAAGGTCGGGGGGTGGGTAGAGGGGTCCCTCGTTTAATGACCTGCCGACAACAATCAAAAGATGATGACCTAATTTGCACTGGACCCCATCAGGACCTTCAGTGACTCACAACTCTGCACCCCATCGCTGACATCCAGACCCTGTCCTTCAACGCCCCCCTCCCCACCTTGCATCCGTCGTTGCTCTCTCTCTCTCTCTGTTTTCCCCTCCAGTGTCACCATCACCCACCATAACCCGTCCATTCTGCTCGCCTCCTCTATCGTCATGCAGCGCGTGCGTTCATCTAAATCACTTTCACCGTCGTTGTCATCGTCCATGGTGACGTCACACGATTCAGCCAATGGCTGGCGAAGGACAGATGTTCCCCGTGTTCAGTTTCGCCAACCTTTGAACTCGCTGACCCAGGCGCGTGATTGGATACCAGCCCACATTGTTGGACGATATTTTATGTTAATCCATTCACAAACGTCGCAGACATCGCGAATGGAGATGACATTATTATCTCATTTAACTAAACACAGGGTGGGGGTGAGGTGAGAGATAATCTACCATTGGCAGGAACACTACATTTACTAATAATGACCGGCGCAATCAAATTGCGGAAATACTCGTTATCTTACCAGACGACAGTGTTCTACGTGAACAGTTAACAACCTCTGTGAATAAACTGATTATCAACTACTGGGTTACAAAAGTGATTTCTCGTAAGTTAACAGCCTTGTAATTTACATTACTTTACAGTGTTGTCTGCGCTGGACCATGCACAAATTAAACGCCAGCAACGTTCCCATTTGATGTAGCTATAAAGCCGGTGAGGTGCACATGCGAATGCGCAATAGACTGTTACTGCATGCATCAGTGCATGTGTGCGTGCTTGGTAGTGCGTGCGTGGTAGTGTGTGCCTGTTTGCGTGTGCGCGCTTGCGCTTGCAAGTACATACAGTTTTTTATTTTCGCTTTTTTCTCAAAAGGAGATATTTACTTTATAACTTACAATAAAAAACCAGAGATTAAGTAAATATAAAACAAAACATCCGAGAAGGATGCTATACCGAGAGAAAAGGAGATTCATTGTTTCATTACAATTACCCCCGAACCCACATTTTTCTCAAAAACGTGATTGTATCCCTACCAGATATACGTAAATATTTTATTTCTGAGTTAGGGATCTTGAAAAAATATGCAAATAAAAACCCAGATGTAGTGAGCTGGCATTGTAACATTTCTTTTTTTTTAAAATTAGTTCGACGCTATGTGTATGTTTGTGTATAGCCCAAACGTATCGGAAAATGCAAGGCAGGGTGAGTAACTCTGGTAAACGGTCGAGTCTCCTTGCCATAGCTTACTTCCCTACCCTAGAAATAATATGGCTCCAGGCGGAGTGTGTACGTAACTGCACTCCATGTGCGGGTGCAATCGAGCATGGATGTGCTTGTCAGACCAAAAAACAAACAAGACAGAGGGACAGGCAGGTAGCCAGGCAATCATGCCGGCCGGGAGACAGGCATGCATGCAGGTGGGCAGGCGGGCGGTCATGTCCGTCCCTGGGTCTAGCTGAAAAAACATAAAACAACTATAATGTTTCACTGCTTTTTCCTAATCACTTTCTTTTCACATATGTCAGGTAATTAGTTTGTCTTACGGAAGAGGACTGAGTCAGCCGGTTCGTCGGTCTGTTTGTCAGCCTGTCCATAAGTCGATTTTATCTGTCGGTCCGCTTTCCTGTCCGTATATTTGTTGCCTGCCTGTCTGTTATCTTCCATTTCGTCTGGGGTTTTCTCTTCTTTTTTTGTCTATATCTGTCTCATGCATCTACTCCCTTCCCCTCCCTCTTCCGCCCGTCGGTTAGTCGAGATTTCTTTCTTTTGTCGTCATTTTATTTCTTCTTTGTTCGTGGCATACCAGGCTTGTCATCTCAACCTCTGTTCCCAGAACATGACCCCCTACTTTAAAAAAAGAGAGAATGTAATGCAAGAAGGGGAAAAAACCAGTTCGTCAGAGATGATTAATCTGGCATAGCTGAAATGTTTCGGCCATATGTCGATGATTGTCCCAACCCAGTCTCACTCTGATGTCAGCCATTTCGCCTCGAAGTTGCGGTTCTGAAAACAAGCACAGCGTGTCTATGAGTCAGTGAAGGGAAGATTGAAATGAACCAAGAATTACACGCTTTCCCTGTCTCACCCACAGCCACGGAAGTTCAAGAAACCGCCTTCTAGCATTGAGTTCTTGCAGGTTTTGGTCTGCTCTGCGCAGCGTTCAGTTTACTAAGCAGTTATTAACTTACCAGTAACGGCATGAAATGTTACGACAGCTTCACGGCGTTGTGTGCTGTTTTAGACCGTAATCTCTCCATGACTGTTCGGTTCTGTATACTGTAAACTCTCGGAGTCCATTACCTTGCAGCTGTGAGACAGATGCTGATAATACGATCAGAAATAACAGCCGTTATTAATAATAAACTGGCAACTGTTTTCAATTGCGTGAACCTGTGAATGTTCCAACCAAAAAAGAAAACTCCAAAAAAAAAATTTCATCCAGTCAGATACTGAAGCCTAGTGGTTGCTGGTCTGTGTGACCTTTGGCCAGCTTGTTTTTCCTAGCTGTTAAAGCCTGGCAAGCCGAAGCAGGTCTCACGTCCTGGAGAGGACAGCTAATAATGGCGTACATTTGGGAATCAGTTGTGTGGAAACAGTCGACAGAGAAGTTCATAAGTTTTTAAAATCTAGTGTCTGCAACTCTAATACTACTAAATGGTCTTAAAACATCTTAATACCAGCATATATGTACATGTAAGTACATGTAAGTTTGTCAACACAAAAGAATGACGCAAAAATTCTTTTAGTTGTAGGCAGATAGCTCTGGCTGTGAGAAAAAAAAATAAAAGACTAAAAAAGCTTTATTTACAGCCCTTTGGAAAATAAAGAGATGGCAAGACCTTAGAGGGAGAGACAAATAAAGTGTAAGAATAGAGCGACAGTAGATTGACCAGCAAGGACGTACAACCACCATCAGCGACCAGTGCCAGAAAAGTGACCAGCAAGAGGGACTTTATCTGCCACCACCATTGCAGAAAACCCAACCTAAGATCCCTCCCTCCCTCCCTCCCTTCCTCCCTCCCTCCCTTCCTTCCTTCCTTCCTCCAAATCCACTCTCCCCTCCTCCACAGTGCAAAATCACCGTGAGGCGGAAGCATTCTCCTTTTCCAAAACAACAAATAATGAGTAAAGGAATAACTGAGTACAAAAAAGACGCGATTATCACACAGAGCAAGTAACTTAAAACTTAAATGAGGAAAAAAACCGACACTGAGCAACATAAAATTCAACATTTACAGTACAAGAATTAATACAAACATCAAAGAATTCTGGCAGGGGAGGTTATTGTTAATGTGCCGAAAGCGGAAATTCATGCAGATTTTGTAGGAGTCAAGTTATCTTGGCAGCACAGAGAAGGACGGGTCGAATATGCCTAGCACGTCACGAATTTAAGGTTTTCTTTTTCTCCTTTTTTAAAAAATATCTTTCCTTTTAGGTAATCGTGACAGTCACGGTGAAGACACTCTTCTGATCGTATGACCTTGAGATTTCCCTCATCAAATGACAGCCGCGGGTCAGTCGAGCTGAGGGCTGACAAGAGGGAACAGCCATGCACTTTTATATCGGACAGACATTGGGGCTGCTCAAGCCCAAGTCATGCGCCGGTAGGTGAATCAGCAGGAACACCCAAGATTACCGCTCCTATCGGCGTTTCGCAACGGAATAAACACCGATATGTGAAGTAATCGTGGGGCAGGTAAGCTAGCCTTATCGAAAACAATCACAGCGGATTGCCGCGGGCTTGTGAGCTGACAGTATATCTAGCTATTATCTAGAATGGATCAAGCCAGAGAACTGGGAAAATCTAATTGGGTAAAGTCTAAACTAAAGCTTGATTAATACGCTCGGACAAAAGCGAGTGACAGCAACGACAAACGAAAAAAAAAAACCAGTCCATCGTCGGAAAACAAATATATGTACATATGTGTAAATTCGTTTAAAAAAAACAACTGGAAAATGCTCCTCGGCAGATGTTGGTTTTTGATACAGTTTTGTGCGAAAATGCTGTTGGGGAAATTAGGTGAAAGCTGTATGCATATAGGATAATACTGGCGCTTTGCCGTTGCCGCTTTTAATTCCACTTAGTCGAACATTGTGAGTCTCACAAAACCATCTCTAGCAGGACAGACAATAATCATATATTTGCAGTATATGCATAAGATAAACAAGTCCTCAATGAGCAATCAAAGGGGTGGGGGTGAAAGGGAGAGAGAGCATAGAGAAAACATTAATAAGCATATGGCGCCAGGTCTGTATAGTATGTCTGACGGCCGTTCAACTTTTGACATCATTCCCACGGAACGCCTGATAAGTAAAATGAACTCACATACAAAGCTGTGTGTCTCCTGCGCACGTTCTAAAAACTAACTGCAAAGTTGGAGAGAAAAAAACAAACAAACATTTCTTTTTCGCGCGTAGCACCATAGGATCTGACGTGAAAATAAATTGTTCCACCTTTGTGCACCATCATGCATCAAGCATTTGGTACAATGAGTCATCCGGGTATCATCGGTTCCAGTAACGCCTGCACAGAGAGCATATTTGTATGTTCTGGGACATTGTACTCTGCTAGAAACTGCGTTGACGCAAGAAAGGGAAACACGCATATCGTTCCTAAATTTGGCCAGGACGCATCGTAGTGGTATGTGTCCTCACAGCGTAAAACGCGTTTCCGCATGATACAGGTGCGGTCCCTCGTTGCTTTTACGCACACCTACCGACAGTGTGTCGCCAGTGAAGCCAACAAGAAGTTGTCAAATGCATGCATGGCCCGTGAAAACATATGCTTTCCCTGCTCTGCAGCGTGGCCGGTAGTTGCAGCCTGGAGATGACGTCAGCTTCACCTGGTTGCACGTGCGGGTTCGGCGAGTGCAGAGTCGATCGGGTGGTGTGTCACGATTCCCCTCCCCCCATACCCCCCACCAACTAATCTCCCACCCCATCCTACCTTGCAATTACCTGCAGTTCTCCGGGCAAAAGGCGTTTCAGGAAACGTATCGTGTTTATCTTTCTGATTTACAAAATCAATCAGTTGATCCTCTGCCACGTGATCAGCTAGTCACGCGCTCCTTTCGTAAAGGTGAGGGTGGCGAGTTTAAATTCACTGACTATTTATTAATGAATAATTGCTAATTATTAATGACTAATTATTTGTGACTCATGGTAATTATTTGTCATTTAAAATCTAGTCTTTGGATACAGCGGCAACGTTAGCGCAAAGCTAGAACTGAGTAATAGTGGTGCTTAATCGAGAAGAAAAATTCCAGCCGGGAAGCAAAGGGGACGACGTAAGAGACGATTATTGTGACGATGTAAGCGATAAGCGCGTCGAGGGAAGGATGGGATGGCGAAGTAGAATGGATTACGGCCAAGCGGAAAGAATCGGTGACAAGCTTAAGGAAGGGTTGTGGGTGGGCAGTGTGGGGAGGAGAGGGGTGTCACAAGACTATACGGCACAATGGGAAGGGAAACAAGGAAGGGATTTGGGCAGACGGTGTGGCTGTGAGTCACGTGGTGGTCACGTCAGTCACAGGCACCAATCACAGACTGTCACATGCCGGCGACTGTGGCACATTCAACGTTCAGTCACTGGCTGAACGAGGCCTAGAATTTTAAATGAGTAATTAATAATTAGTCACTGAGTCGGCTACTCATAAGCACTGCCATACTAGTGTGCCCAGGGCGACCTTTGTTTTCTAAACCAAACAAAACAAATTTAAAGCGCGAGACATGACATCAGAAACATCAAAAGTAGCCCCCATCGCAAGGGAGGTAATTTAAGCTATTACAGCAGCTCTTCCTCCCTTTCTCCTTGTTCCAAGTCATTCTGCGTGCGTGCGTGCGTGCGTGCGTGCGTGCGTGCGTGCGTGCGTGCGTGCGTGCGTGCGTGCGTGCGTGCGTGAGCGAGCGAGCGAGCGAGCGAGCGAGTGAGTGAGTGAGTGAGTGAGTGAGTGAGTGAGTGAGTGAGTGAGTGAGTGAGTGCAAGCGCATAGGAGTGTGTAAAGGTGTGTAGCAGTGGTGTTGGTGGCAGTGGTGATGTGTCTAGATCTATGCTAGTGTGTATACACGCGCACGTGTGGCCGTATGTGGGTTCGTATGCGTATTGTGTTTTGGTCCCTCCGCGCGCGTGTGTGTGTGTGTGTGCGCGCGCGCGCTTTGCAGAACAATGTGACTAAGCTGTATCAATAGTTCTTAACAAACAAATGGGGAACACAAACCTTTTGAATTCACCAGGAACTAAGAAGAGGCAGGTGGCTCCATCCGCAATCTGTTCCACTCCTCCCTCACCCCCCCCCGCCCCATACACACAACGAAAAAGAATATTAAGTGTGAATGTTCGGACAGGCCGCGAAGTTAAGAACGATAATTTATTGGGAAGGTTGAAAACTTGGATTATGGTGCTAAGCGGAGCATAAATTTACAGTTTTCTGTCAGTATTCGGCTAATTCGACAAAGTTCCCAAATGACAGAGTACCTTTGAATGAGAAGCGCTTAAAATCTGGAGAAGGCGAGGGAGACACGTACACGCACACACACACGCACGCACGCACATGCACACTCGCTCTGGCGGTCGCACAGATGGGGATGTGTGTGACTCATTCTAACGAGGACAGATTAGAAAAGTGGCGGCTTAGGAAGTGGTGACATGCACACACGTCTAGAGACAGGCTGAAAGGCCATGGAGAAGTCGCGATCAAAGTTGTATTCGATTACATAACGGATTTCGTAACACGCGCAAGGCATGCCTAGGCTCGCGCAGCCAGACACGCGCCCCAGCCCATGACCAAACCCACTGATGCCTGCCGCTGTCGTCTGGCTGTCGACCAATCTAATGCGCTAAATTTTCAGCCAATAGGAGGCTGAAGAGAGCTCGTCTGCAACCAGTCGCGGTCAAATGGCAGCGACAACAAAGATAATGAGGAGGCCAAACACCTCCCTCATGTTAACTAGCCACAATCACTGATGTTGCCTAAACGATCTGCCCGAAAAAGAAACCGGCGCAGGAGGTCACTAGAGCAAATTACAAACATAGCCCGACTTCCCGTGTAGCCTCGTCTCGGCTTTTCTCACGAGAGAAATAAAACTGATAGCGCGTTTAACTTTTTAAAAAATTCTACAGTGATGGAATAATGGTATTGAATCAATCCTTTTGATTTATTTCGGCAGAGGGGGAAGGGCATCTCTCTTTTTATTTGTTCTAATCTCTCCTCCCAAAGAATTTATTACTTCATCTGGCCAGTATCCACCAAAATAAAAGCATAGAATAGCACATATACATGATTTGCATATGTATGACGTCACCCGGATTACAAGCATCCTTCATTATATGCAGTCGGAATGGGTTGAAATCAACATGGAGGCATATATAGCTATATTAGCTTACATTATGCAAGACAAAGAACGATAGGTACTTAGGTACATTAGAATAATTTAATGTGGCTCAAATGTCGATGCCCGATTATTCTGTTAGTTGTGATTATATGTCTGACCTCATGATGGTTATTGACTACCTGGACTGTTATATCAGAACAAATGACTGCTGCTAGGGGTGAAAACAGTAAGAATAACAGATTATCTGTACCAAGTTTTTGTCTTACCTTTGTACAGATAATCTGTTATTCTTACCTGGAATGTTAGTTCAATTATATATATATATATATTGTCAGAGTTCTTTGGGTAGGGTAAGGGATAATTTCAAATTTAATGCAAATTTATGTTTGATTAGTTCTTCTGTAAGGTGTTCCCTTACTATTTAGATTGCATTATAGCAGGACGTGTGATATGCTAACCTTATCTCCACACCTACAACACAACGGAGTTATGTGCATCATACGGTACTGACCATTTACTCTCACTCTAGTTATTCTTGTTTGACTGGATCTGGGGGAGTTGAAAACAATCAAACGTTCACTTGGCAGGCGCTTCTGGTTCCTTTCTTGGTCCTTTGGCTTCTTTGTCTTGTACATTTTTCCCTCTCTTAGTTTGATTGTTCGTTTAATAGATATTCTCATCTCTTCTGGTGTAGAGAAGTGTGTTTATCGTGATGGCCCTTGTGCCAGCATTTGGTTTTATGGCCTGTCTAGCTAGTCTATCTATCTGCTTTCTTCGTTACATTTAATATCAAAATGAGAAAGGGTCTGGAAATTTTACGTGCATGCCTTTATTGTGATGTATATTTCACTGAAGTATTGTAGTATTTTGTAAACTATAATCTTTCTGATGAGTTAAGGTTGCCTGCAGCGCTGACAGCGAGTCAGAGACAGCTACAAATGGGCGTTGTTCGGCGACGGTTCGTTTGGCGTGTTTACATCATACAAGGGCAGTAAGGCTTGTTGTGGGTACTGCTGGAAATATTGAGACATGATTTGGAAGTTCGCCTGATATGGCTGCCTCGTTGGAAATACACCAGTGTAGATTTGTGAGTAATCTTTGTACGTGATTATCTCCAATGATAAATTTTGTTGGGCTGCATCCCTGTGCGTTATGATTATTCTGTTCGACCTAGACTGCCTCACCCCCACATCCCCGAAGCTGGCTGACATCTTTGTTTAGTCTGCCAGTTCACGCAGTGCTTAGTGATTACTTGTCGTTTAGTTTTTATCCCAGCAAGGAATCTGAACTGGTTCGCTTTGGGAAATTGCTTTTTTTAAAATCTTGGTTGAAGCTTTTTTTTAAAATTTTGTTTTCCCTCTCACAACGTGAGTCTGAATCTGAATCCTCATAGTCAGTGACTGTCACCATCGTGTCAGCACTACTGGTGACTCTAGAGTCTCGCTTACACTGGTAGTCAGTGACTGTCACCATAGTGTCAGCACTACTGGTGACTCTAGGGTCTCGCTTACACTGGTAGTCAGTGACTGTCACCATAGTGTCAGCACTACTGGTGACTCTAGGGTCTCGCTTACACTGGTAGTCAGTGACTGTCACCATAGTGTCGGCACTACTGGTGACTCTATGGTCTCGCTTACACTGGTAGTCAGTGACTGTCACCATCGTGTCGGCACTACTGGTGACTCTAGG
>SMGT01010268.1:46198-79576 GCA_004794575.1 Lanistes nyassanus
CCCCCCCCCCCCCCCCGTACCTCGCCACATGCACAAGTCGTTATCACTGTGGGAACCGGCTCGCGCCACTCCTCGCACAGACCTAGGAGTCAGTTTCCTCGCCTCTGCCACTAAAACTAAAGCTGGTGATTAGGCCGAGGAAACTCCTCGTGAATTTTTCAACAAATATGTAAAACAGGAAAAAGAGACGCCCATGAAAGATGCCAACAAGACTTCCCTTCCTCCCCCCGACGATGACGAAGAATCGAAGAAAAAGAAGGGAGTAACGGGATGAGTGAGATGACGACGATCAGAAACAAAATAATATGTATTTCCGTTACATTTCGTGTTATATAATGTTATAAGTAAACTTTCTATCGGAATATTATGAACCCAAGATAAATGAGTGACTGCTGACAAGTGTCGTCAGCGGTGTTATGTCTCGTTTCTCTGCTTATTTGTGTCGCCCGAATGTTTGTGTTCTCTGTGATTTATGCAGATTGAATATACACTGGTGTTATAACAGTGACGTGATCACAAAGATGTGAGTCCATGAAATGAGCTCTGCCGTGTGGCCACTCGCATTCTGACCCGTGTGTGAAAGACAGAGGCGAGCATAAACACCACAACGCACCGACATGTAAATTTAACAACACACCTTCTCAGCTGTTGGAGCTGCAGGCCTACACAGTCAGTTGTTGCTCAACGATGGGGGTAAAGTGACATTTACAGCAGCTCTTTGAAACATTTAGGACTAACATTCGCTGCTGCTCGTTTACAGAAATTTTGCATGAAGACTGGCCAGGTCCCTTGTTATGCACATGAAGTTGTATTATTCCGCATGAGTCAACCGCCGTAAAAGTGCATTTCCAGATTAATTGTGCAATCATGCCAGCGTTTTCCGCAGTCAGCAGTCATGCCCTGTTCTTCGCAAGGCTCTGGTCAAATGGCGTCATTACCCCAGAAAATCATGTATGGACTGTAGTTTTTTACTGGCCTTACAAGCATTGTGAGGGAGGGGTTCATATCATGGATATCATTGGATCTGGTTCCTGCACTGGCATTGACTATGCACGCAAACAATCTTTGTCCAAGTGGTTAGTTCAATACTCATCAGAAATCAGCTTAAAGCGGAGGTTTTCTTCAATCAATCAATCAATCAATCGATCGATCGATCGATCAATCAACCCGTCCACGGATGGTCCGGCTAGGCTGACTAGAAATTTGCTTTCTAAAATACTTTAACAGTTTAAACAAAAACATTTTGCTATTGCCGAAAAGGGTGGCGCGGTGCGTTGGGTTGGGAGAAAAATGTGGTGTTTGACACAATAACTATCATAGCTGCTCACTATCATAGTGCCAGCACGTTACGTTAATACGCCATAGAAACGTTTCTATGGCTTAACGTCCCCAGCAAAAGTGGGTCGCATAGGAAACAATAAAACATAACTGATTTTGAAGTTTAAAAAAATTCGGCTACTTTGGTTGATTAGAACACAGCTTTAAGCAGAGATTTTGACAGGAGGAATGGAACACTGAATGTCTAGTACAGCAGCTTTTCATTTGTACCTAGCTTTTCCCGTGCACGCGGAAACACATATGGCCCAATAATTTAAGACAACACCCCCCCCCCCCCTCCAAAAAAAAAGACCCGCAAGAAATAATCTCTAGGATCGGAAAATGGCTTAAACCCTAATCTACTGAAGTAGCTGAGTGAAGCGTGAGCGCAGCTCAGCTCGCGATGCTGACTTTGTTGGATTCGAAAATCTCGCAGACAGATGTCGACGCGATGTAAACGCTAGCGACTTGTACCCATAGAGGGAAGTAATACAATCTCTATGCTTGTATCGCTTTTAGTTCCGCACCTCCGCACGAAAGAGTTACCAAACATTAGACAGTCAGAAAGCAGATGCATGGCGAAATCAAATGCAGACTTCACACTGCACGGCCAGCGAAGCGCTGAACCCCGTTCAGGCACTTCGTGATTCAGTTTCACCTCTCTATGTCCGAACTTCGGCGAACACAGGTTTAGATAGTCTGAGGGTTGGGGGTGGCTGGGCGTGTCTGGGGATGGGACATGTACTGAATCTGCACCTAGTGACCCACAAGACCAGACCGCGGGGTGCGGAGAGTTCCATGAACAGCTGGCGAATTCCCAACTGCCAGTCGCGGTGAGAACCGGAAGTTGCGTACGCACATCTGTTGCTTGATGCTTCGTGCTGTCTTTGACGTTCTCGTCGTAAACAAGGTGTTAGTTTTAACTTACACCCGGCGCCACCAAGCGGAAACTGGATCACGGAAGGAAACTGCATCACGCTGTGGAGGTCTGGGAGCATGGCGGATGTCGGCGGACGGTACGCAAGGGAGTGCAGCGGGAAAAACACGAGCTTCGGTCAGTGTAGGCACTGGGCTGTGCCTCTCACAGGATCGCCAGAAGAGGTATCGACTGTAATGAACCATTTAGCAGCCCGGCGTGAGTAATCAGCTGTTCAGCGCGTGCAGTGCATGCGTGTTATCAGCCTGCCAGCTCGGCGCTGGACAACGCAGGGGCTGGCAGCGCCCGTGTGTTTCACGATCGGGGCTCATCCGCGAACGTGTGGGACCCCCCGGTTTGGGTTGAGACAGGGATGTGAATCTTGTAGCCCTTGCTAGAAACTGCGGCCAGCTGGGCAGCATCAAAGCTCCAACCGGCTTGACATAACAAAACGCAGACACACGTTTCCTACAAGCTAGAATCTCTCACGCCCCAAACCTCCTTGAGCAGTGCAAGGCGGGGGGAAAGAGAGAGAGGGGTAGAGGTGAGTGTCATGTGGGGCCCAAAAGAGAATGACATGAGGAACTAACTTTCTGAAACTGAACGCCATCAAGCCGGCTGTCAGGAGCAGGCCGAGTAGTGACAGAAGGGCCTTGAAATAGATCCATGCACACGAACATCGAGTAGAAGTCGACCAAAACAAGCCATTTTATTGAGATGACGCGAAAGGACGTCAGTGCGAAAAAGCGTTCCATTCCACTTTCCACCGTAACAGAAAAATCGTAACATTCCACTATCCGCCGTCCCTTTCTTTCAGGGATTCATCCTCACACCAACTCAAAGAACATCACTAGAGTGTGATAAGGTCAGATTTAACTGCTGATTGTCAACCCACTTAACAGTTACCACCGGGCGTGGCGGCAACAACAGACTCCCATCGGTTTCTGTGCGCTTACCTGAAAGCAAAACACTCCTATTGCTTCTAATCCGTACTCTGTTCTTCCAGCCCGGATTACTGCCAGCTACCCGTCATACTTGTGACCGAGTTATGTAGGGAGTTATGTAGGGACGTGTTTGGGAGACGGCCCTTGGTCGACCCCCCTGTAACACCCCCACCTCCGTCGTGGCGGCTCACCGGGTGTCCCGTTTGAGATTCCCCGGACTGAACAGAATCCCTTTCCGGCTGTGTGATTCCCACTATATTCCTCTCTCTGCAGCGCCCTCTACGTCATGTGATCTACCCCGTCTCGTGCCCCCGCCCTCACAGGCGGCATCAGGCTGATGTCCAACTCACGACCTGCTGAAGGCACTAGCTCCAGTGTTTAGGTTATTCGTCTTCACTGACCATTTGTTGCAAGTGTAATACTACCCTGCTGACAGAATCCTGCCCAAAGCTGGTAAGCAACCCGTCTAGCTAATCTCGCCTGTCCCCTAACATCTAGCCTTCGATGACCCCTAAGTCGCTGTTCTGAGGAGGGAACCTGAACCTGTCAATCCTGCAAGGTGTTCTGGCAAACGCTGTTTCCAGGGTGAGAAGCTGGTCTGCTTACCTAAACGCCACCACGATTCATGAGCTCCTGATAGGTGCCCACTCTTAGCCTCTGAACAGCCTGAGTCACGACTGCTTGTTGCTGATGCAGCCGTGTTTGGCTGACAAGATGCTGTCTACATCTCACCTTTGGCACCTGGGCGCCGCAGGCCTCTGGAAGTTTTGTTAACCCTACCGGGCACGTGCACTGTTCCCTGTGTGAGAACTGCATTCGACTTTATGTGGTAATTCGTGAGTCACCTATTTCCAACAATTAAACAAACAATGCTGGCTTCAATTGGGCCAGCCCTCATTTTGTTATACAAGCAAGATAGAACTGCGATCCCATAGACACCATTTTCACATCAAACGATAGCTGAGCTCACGTCTCGTGATAATTCTAAAGGCTAGGATACAAGAAATGCTTCAAAAATGGGTTACTGTTTTCCCACGAAACGGATGAAAGCAATCCTATGGCCAGAAGTTGGTCACGTTTGACTCCAAATGTTTCGACTAACCGCATCAAACTTGCTTACGTGAACCAGCCACTACCATCCTTATCTACCGAAAGATGTTGGGCACTGTCAATACCTAGCTTTCCTCGCGAGAAAGTTTTCCAGCATATGTAACGCAGCTTGGTCAGAGGTATGTCGAGTTTGGGTTGCATGAACGTTCTGTACACTTCCGGTCATAAAAGCTGTCAATAGTCCCGTTCTTCCGGTATATTTTACGTGTACCTTTACGTATGAACAGGAGATACGAACACTCACGCAACACAGGATTGAAAAGATTTGTACTCTCTGGTGCCAACGGCGTGTTCTGAAAGGAACTCTGAGCAAGAGACATTTAAACGTCATGTGCTGTGCAGTTAAGTTTGTCACAAATTCCGAAATTCTATTTAAAAATTTAAGTTTGAAATCCGTGTTTTTTTTATCTCCACTTACTTATACTTTTTAACCTTTTATGAGACTGTAATTTTTCTTGAGAATTCCCTTTGGGGTAACAAAGATGTGTTGTTGTTGTTGTTGATTATCATTTTTATTTAACATTTCGACTACATTTGTATAAATATCGGGTGGTATGAAAGCTAAAGCTTATGAGCTGGGCACCACATAAAATCTAAGCATATCGCCTGCAGCCGTCACACAAGAATAGTACACAATAGAGGTCATAACAACAGATGGAGGATAAAGGTGGACAAATGTACAACGAACGTCCTGCGTTTATTTTAGCTTAACCAGTGTCAGACAGAAGTAAATGGAAGGAAAGGGGTTAGAACGTGGGATGGCTGCAGGTAGAGTATCATATGTGCCATTGTTGTTGTTGTTGTTGTTGTCTAAATCGTCTGTACGACAGCTAAATAAATATTGTAATCTCTAGAATCTCTAAGAGTTTAATTCCTTGCAAGACTTCGCGATTTATGCCTAAGGTTTGCAACAAACTTTGTACGTACATGCGTAGAAAATAAAGAGCACTCCCTAGAGTCTACTCTGAGCTGCGTTTCATGGAGCGCTTGAGTCACGCGTTGTCCGCATGGTGAGGCAACTCAAAGTAAACATAAGCATGATGCGACAGTCATGCACAGGAACTCAGTTTCTACTTTGTCCGCGATTAATGGCGTACACTGGCTGCATTCTTTCATTCTTTCGTCTGTCTGTTGCTGTTACTCCGAGGAAATGAGTCAACAGTGAGTAATAACAAACTTCGAGAACGTAATGGCGAAAGACCCGATACACAGGTGTCGAGAAGTAAAATAACCTGAGATTATATTCTCTTTCTCTTCTTCGCTTCTTCCCTCACTTTCTCTTTTCTCCCCCCTTCCATCCCTCTTCCCTGCCTGCGTGCGTGCGTGTGTGGAAAGCGTCTTTATACCTCTATGTTTGTGGGGTTTTTTGTCGATAGAATATCTGTACTTGCATGTCTGTTGTATTTATGTTTTCATAAACATTTCTTTTCAGATTTCAGAATATACGGTCTCACAGTTGTTTGACTGACCCAGATGATATCCTCTCCAATTCCTTCTTACGCCAAACAGTAATGAGCGTTTGAGAGAGGGAGAGAGAGAAGGGGGGACAGGCGCAGGGAATAAAATCCTCTTTGCTCCGCGCCATCACCGTGCGAGATCTGGACGTAGGCATTTTGCTCCCCTCCCCCCAGTAAATAAGATTGTAATTTATACTAGCGTTTGTATTTTCCTTTTCTTACACAAACACACGTAAAATTATCGTTCGATCAGTTGGGCGTCCGTCAAAGCTCGCAGAGAGTGAACTCTTTTGAGTTACTGCACAATATGGGGTCGAATCTCTGATTTCTTTTCCCTCGTAGCGCCTTTGTCATTTCTGTCGCTTTTTAAAAAAACGTGTTTTGTCTTCCAATGTTGTAGAAAATTGTATTCGAGCATAAACATACTCATCATAATACCATAAAGCAGTTAAAAAGAACAAACACTAAAAATTATCAAGGGGAAAAAACAAAAGAAAAAGCATACATATGAAAATAGTTCGGCAAACACAGATGAGGAAAGAATGCTTGTAGACACATACTTATTTGAGACTGTTGTCCAAGTTGGTCACAGTTCTCGTTCCAAGGACTGGGTGTGTGTGAGCGTTCATTCACAGCCCAGTCATAACGTTGCCCGTATTGCCGCTTTAGACTTTGAAATTTATAAGTGTGTTTGTGTAAGAAAAGGAAAATACAAAAGCTAGTATAAATTACAATCTTATTTACTGGGGGGAGGGGAGCAAATGCCTACGTCCAGATCTCGCACGGTGATGGCGCGGAGCAAAGAGGATTGGTCAGGTGTGGTGGTGGGGTTAGTGGGCAGGTCACGACTTCCCAACACTGCAGCCCTACTAATTCTTCAACACGGTGACTAATATGCTAATCACCGCGAGCGAACGAGCGAGAGTTTGAGTGTGAGTGGGGGAGAGGCCGGAGGTGGCTGGGTGGTTGGAGTGGGGGATGGGTGGGTGAGCAGAGGCGCGGACCGACTCAGAAGACGGGTAAGCGAGAGCAGGGAGGGGCAAACTCTGGAGCGAGCCGCCTCACAGCGCCTGTATGCTGTCTCTGGGTTTATAATTTTTCATCTTTTTTTTCAATTTTTAACCGCCATTTCGCGTCGCGACTGTCGTGTGATTATGAATTCCATGACATTTCTTCCTTCTCGAGGTCGTCGCAATGTTAACAGCTCGCAGCCACGCGATCTCCCCAGGGAGAGCTGTTTCGTCATGTTTCTGTTGCCAGGACTATTGTTTGCCAGGCTTATGGTTTTCTGTGCTATTTAAAAAAATACAAACCTGTATAGAATTTCGAGGCACATCGTTTGAATGTGCGCTGACATAGTTATGCAACATTCAGAGACGTGACTAGGCATGATGGAGAGTCTTCTTTGGAAAACTCAGTCACGGGATAAAATATACATAGGACAATATTATAGCATGTATAAACCATTGATAACTACGGAAAAAATGTAAAACCACAAACTAAGAACTAACAGACCTCAAACTTGCTTTAAGAAATGTTATGTTCCATGTTTTAACTGAGGTGCAAGCAGGGAGCAAACAGAACGTAAGATGTCGGTGGCTTAAAAAGCCCAAACGCCTGCACGTTCAAAGTTTCCTTTATAAATTCATACGCATATGTTTGTATATGAATATATGCTCGACAGTCTCTAGGTTTGGTGCTTGCTCTTAACGGGGCACTTTTGTAAAGAACGATGTATCACGACAAACTATTTGCGCACTCACTAACGGCATAATGTTGTTCCCAGACGAAAGTCCGTCTGTCGTTGCTGGCCGATTCAAGCCCAGTGCAACGTCCAGGTAAGAAATGTAGTCAGCACAAACTATTGGATGACACTATAACTGGGCTGGCAGTGACGGGAATAAGATGCTCGCGTGCCATTAACGACCGCGGACTTTTTAAGAAAAATATATCCCAGCTTTCATAAACCAAGAAGAGAAAGCATCAGGAAAACCATCCTCCTCAGCCAGCCACACAAACACTACACAAACACCAGACAAACACCACATAAACAACACCACACAAACACAAAAAACAATCCTGTCCCCTATGCGATTGTTGCGAAAGAATTTAGTGGGCGGATTTGTAAAAGAAAGTTGCAGCACACCAAAGACTTCGTGCCTCAGTCACGTGACACGGTGTGTGTGGGAAGGGGGAGGCCTGCTGGCACCAGATGGTGGGCCGCTGTCAGGCCGCGGACCGTTGACCAGCTGCAGGGCGATGGCAGCGTGCGGTGCTGCTGACTCAGTCGATTAGAGTGACGTCACCCGCAAGACAAAAGCTGCCACATTTTCAGTGCAAGAATCTGCCATTATGTCTCACTCCAGTGCCCTTTGACCCCTCGACCTCACCATGACTTGAAAGGCATGACATAAAAAAGGCAAGAAGAAGAGAGATGGGGGAGGGGTTTTTTTTTCCCAAAGCGCGCATGTTGGCCATGTGGTGTGACGAGGCCCACTTCTTGTCTCTCCCTTCTCGATGGCCTTTCTAGTTCTGGCACCGCGGTACTTCACAGCAGAACCAATAGTTCTGAGGTATTCTTAATTTGAACAACCTTGCAATAAACTATCCTAGCGATCTCATCTGCTAGTACACGGAAATAGCGCATGAAGTACGATGCACATCATGAGGCAACATGCGCAGCTAAAGCAAGCTAGGGTTGGCTTGCATGGACGCCTCCTATCTGCTGTGCATACCAAGGACACACAAAGGTATGCAAGGTATAGTCACAGGCGAGAGAGCCTTGCCGCGCTCTTACGGCTGGAAGGAGACAAACGAAAGCCCGCGTAACCTGACCCAGGGTTGTACCTGTGTCTGAGAGAAAGAATCGCGTTGACGCTGGGAACACGCCCTATTAGACTTCTCTGGGAGCAAACACGCCTGCATACTCTTTCACTGGATCGTGAAGCATCGACTTCGGGAATTTGTGTGCGCGCTTTTTTTTCATGAGGTGTGCGCAAGATGTTCGCCGCGCATCCTGCTGTAAAGAAACTTCCGTTTTGCGTTCACTGTACATGCCTTGCAGACGACGCACATTCTAGATCCGCTGTACAAGTACTCTACCTGTAGTTTAAAAGTAAATTTCAGACATGCTAGCCACAAGAATATCATGATTGATTTCATCCACACTAGATCAAATCTTTTGTGGTAAGTCAAAATCTCCACTAGAATTTCTGCAAGAATAGAATGTATCGAAAATGTCTCTACTGAGGAAAAACAAAAACTTGTTGCATCCTTCTGAATAAATTTTTCCTAAATTGTGCCAGGTGTTCAGTGGCTGGGAACAGGAGAGCGTCAGTAAATTAAAATGAACGTTTAGTATGATAGACCCTCGTGTAGATCATTTCGTTGCAGTTGTGGGTGTCTACAGACCATTACAATGCACATAGATCCAATGCCTCCTTGATTCAGAATATAAAAGGAAAAAACAAGTGACTGCCGCTTGGAGGAAAGTCCAAATTAAATTTAAAACAAGGGAACTGGACCAATCTAAGACAGGACAAAGACGAAGACAATCTACATGGACGATGAAGTCCTGATAAAGGGGTAGTGCCCCGAAACATGTAGATTGTCTTCGTCTTTGTCCTGTCTTAGTGTGGTCCAGTTTCCTTGATTCAGATTAAGTTTGCGAAGTGAACGTTCTTATTGTCTGCTTGTTATGCAGATCATGACTAAAACTTATAGTATTAGCTAGAGCTAAAGATGAGGGACACTGAAGATGTACCTTTAATTTCACTGATTAAGAGTCGGCCATTGTGGGAATTGAATTGTGATTTGTGAATCCGTATATTCCATAGAAAATACTGTACATGCCTGTAGAGCTTTAACGCTGTGAAACAAACAATGAGTAATAGTGATTATTTTATATTTCACATTCAAACCGTGCCAGGTTGAAAGGTTGAAAGGTTGAAAGCGGAAGATCGAAACCACGTGGTCCATGGCTAGGCCTTCTCTTCACACTCCCCACTTCCTAAAAAAAATCACTGCGCAATAATTTTTCTTTAGTCCTGTTTCGACGATAATCGTTACACTCAAGAGATAGAGACTTTCAGATATACATACAACAATAAGCCACAATTAAAATCACAAAAACACTTTGAAAAAGATTGTAATGGGAACAAAGATAAGTTTTGTGACCCTTCATCTGCACTCCAGCCAAAAACAATTGGTACATCGAAATCAGTGTAGATGAAAATCAGCAGCTGTGCGTTGCCAGTGCGGAAAGTTTAACGCACGTAGCTATTATTCTGTCCGGGTGGATGTACCACGCCACTGTGGCGCAGTAAACTGGTCAGTGTAGCCAGGGGAAGCCGAAAGGTCATTAATTAGCTTTCTGCGCGCATTTGCCTGACGGCCTGACACCGGTCATCTCAAAAGTTGTTCACAAGTGTCGGTTTGTTTGAGCGTTTGACGTTGGCCACGCTGGCGGGGAGGCTAGCACTGGGGCCGCATTAAGGGCCTATTTTTTGTTATTAATTCCTCATGCTCAAGCACGTCGCTAGAACCGCCAGCAAGGCTGCATCGATAAAATCTCCATCGAGTCGCGCTAAGGTTGATTGGCCAGACTTTGATTATCTACCCTGTCTCCAAGCAGCCGCGCAGGTGCCACAATAGGTACCCCAAAACCCAACCCCCCTTCCAGTTTACCCCTCTGGAACAGTACGTGCGACCTATTCGTGTCTCTGTTTCAGCTCAAGTGTGATTAGGAAGGATGTTTGTACTGGTCAACCTCACAACCCGCCTTGTTAAGCCGGACTCAAAATCACTTATATGTGCTGTGGGACGTGTAATAAAATCACATCGGTTCTTTGACTGCATTCTGAACACGATACGTACTTAACCGTGCGCGTAAAATGACCACAAGACGGCTTCAGAAAGGGGAAGTAATCTCTAGACGGCAGTTTTTTTAAAACAAAGAACCGTCTTTCGCATTTATTTTCAAGTACAATGTAAGACAAACACATTCTATCCAAGAATATACAAGAGAATGTTTCACCAAATTAATCGTGCTAAACACACAGCAGAAACAACACTAACAACAACAGTAACTTGATAATAGACTGAATCACTCCCGCTGGAGAATGAACACTACAATTTAGTGCTCACTTAACTACGTCCAACAGCTATTATCCATCACTTCCACGATCTTTATTAGACGGAAACCCCACTTTATTGGTCATTTTAATCTCTTACAGCGAAAGACATTTTGTCGCTTCCTTAGCAACGACTTAATCGTGAAAGTGCTTTCTGTTTCGCCTGTTGTACTGTGGGCGTTGCTGGTCAGCTGACAGCAAGGAGCCAATGGATCTAGGAGAGACTTCCTTCTATAAGCGTTGTGCAGCCGAAGAAAGCAATGACCTTTTAAAACTCACTGTATCAGAGTCACCATGGCCGGGCTAATAGAGCGTCCAAATCTGCTCTTCCAGCGAGAAGAGCTATCGTCAGGCTTTCCCCAAAGATATTTACGTGCAAATTAATGCGATATACAAACTAATTCGTGTGAAAGCTCTCTTAAGAAACTAATCTAGCCTGTAGCAATCAAGATAATGTATGTCTTGAGCTGAGACAAATATCTCGCTTAACTGCTGTTGGAGAGTAAAAGTTTGCTGGAGAGAAATATTTAATCGAAGTTAGACGAAGTTAGACGAAGTCTTCAATGCAAGCAGTTGGATGAGGTTTTTTTTTTACGGCTGCCTTCATGTGACTTGGTTCAACCGAGTAATACTCTTTTCAGTAGAAGATATTTTCCTTAATTTTCCTTAATCCTTAATCTCTAATGTTAACTTTTTGGTGTCTTAATCTGTCGTGAATGTCTTTACAAAATATGTGTGGTCTCAAAGAAAACTGTAAACAAACATTCATGTTTCAAGAAATAGTCAAGATGCTTGAGAAGGTTCCATCGATTTAGTTCTGTTGTGATTAATTACGCACGCACAACTACAGAGAAAAGAAAACACGAACAACAGTGGCAGAAATAAAAACGAGAAAGATTTCTTTATACTGATTCCGACAATGTCTCCTGAAAGTTTCGTTCTCAGTTTTGCCCAGAAATATTTCACAGCGACCGTCATTTTCATCAGTAAATCATTTTGTCCTCTTGGTTTAACGTATGTTACAACAGCTTTGATGCTGAAATTACTCGACTAATTGCCCCAGCAGAAAGCCGGATTCCCACACCCTGTTCAAGAACTCGAGGAGTGGGGAGGGGGGCGACTCTTTTACGATGTCTGTCACGATGCTGGGATGCATAAGCTGCTTGTACTCGTCGAGATGACTTTTCATTTTCTGGACGATCTCTGGATACTGGTCAAGGACGTTGTTGCGTTCCGAGGGGTCAGCATCGATGTCGTACAGCGTGTATTCGGAGGGGTCGTGTTTGACCTTGACGGGCTCCTCGGTCATTTGGTTGGTCATCTCGGAGGTCACGTACCAGCCTTCAGGACTTCCAGGGAAACCCTGGATCAGCTTGAAGTTCTTCCAGCGGAGGGCTGAGCAATTCTTGACGTCGTTAATATTGTAGACGAACTCGTCACGTGGTCCGCTACCTCCGGTACTCAGACTCTGCCACTGGCTGACGCCATCGATGCCGGACAGAAGGGAGACATCGCCTCCACGCGCCTCCATCAGGGTCGGGTGCCAGTCGACGATGGTGAAGAGCTCACTGGCTAACCCCATCGATGCTAGAAGTTAGTTTAAAACATCTGAGAGAAGCTGATTACTAGAGACACGCACAGCAACCCTGGCCTCAACGTAGGCTCTTTGGTCAAGTTACCGCGGACTTGACAGCAACACGTTTCATGGCAAGAACAACAAATTAAAGAACATTTACATCTTTGCGTGAATCAGTTATGAAACTATAGTCTTCCGCAAATCGTCTCTCTCGCTCGCTCGTTATGGACCTGTGATTTTACACGGGTTCTCTTTTTTTTTTGAGAAACACAGAGTGGGTAGAGAAAAAGAGAGCAAAGCAGAGAGGGGAGGGGGGCCTATTGAGCACAAGCTGACGTCATGTAGTGCTCGTTAAATAGAAGTCCATCGGTATCCGATTTCAAAGTTCTCGGCGATGTCGAGTGCATCCGAGTGGCTGCCAGAGCGTCCTGCAGATTCCTTGCAACAGGAGTTGCCGCTGCCTCTGCTGCTTCAGGCAGTTGTCGCACAGCAGTCTGTCGCTTCTAAATAAACAACAACTGCGACAGCCACCTCATCGATCGGCCTCACTCCATCATTTACGGCGCTGCAACTGTTTTCAGCGCGCGATTACCCAAGTCGCTTAATTGTTAGCGGAGCGAAGGCTCGGCCGGCTTGATGGGAGAGGTGGGGGAAAGGACCAGGAAGGGGGTAGTGCGAGGAAACACGGAACGAGACCTGGGGGTGGGGGAGAGGCTGGGTAGTGGCCAGAGGAAGGGAGGTAAAATACTTCCGGCTTTGAAACAAAAGACGGTTACTACACACCAGCACACGCCCAGCATGAAAAAAGGCACTTCCGCCCGACAAGGTATGACTCATAACGGACGAGCCTCGAAAGGCGGGTCCCCGTATACGAGAAGGTTTCCATCGAAAACAATGACAGCGGGCAAATCCAGTTTGTACCAAGTTAAACGGGATGCATAAAATCGATACCATCGACTGGAAGTGCCGGTAATTTGCGCGGGTCATGTGAAGGTTCTCGGGCTTTTTTTTCTGCAAGTGACCTAGGCCTGATCTCTGTCACATCTATAGAACTGAAGATCTCCTAAATTGAAAACAAAACTGTGGCTTGTTTCGCTCTGAAAACACGTTTAGTAAAACTCTTTTTGTCTAAAGCAGTTGAAATGCTTCTTATTTAGTGGTGTGCGCGCGTGTGGCTTGAAGTGTACTTTTTTGAGTGCGTGTGCTTAATGAAGGATTAATCGACCCAGTAGGTGAGTGGAGTCTTTGCACGCTCTCTCTCTCTTCCAACTCCCTAAGCGTAACAGTATAACTTTAAATTCCTGTTACGTACGTGCTGCGTACGTGAGTGCGCATGTTCGATTAAGTGTGAGCGTGTATGCCGGAGCGCATTTTTGTCAGAATGCATGTTTGTTGAATGATATATCATGTCATTGACTGAATCAGTTGTGAGCACATACGCACGCGTGATAATGCGTTTAACTGTGTGGTTGAGTGCGCGTACACCTGTGGGTCTGTTTAGAAACAGACGTGATGGACGCTTTAGAGTCTGGTGCGTGCCTGTCTTCTCAGCACCAAGCAGCATGCGTTTGTTCTTGAGTTCAACAAAGATATCGGTTTCCTCTCTTTCACGATTAAGAAATTGTCCAGTGTGAACAAATCCGAAATTTAACATGAGCCCGTAGAAATGTGAGATCTTGCAAACAATCGAAAAGATTATAGCCTTTGCACAAAATGTGAACCATGATGGAGAAGGCAACAGAAAACAGTTCACTGCGCAGACAAACATGGTTATCCTTTTTGCATTACCGATCAGTCAAGTCAGTACTGGATTGCTTTGTTTGTCAATGTGTCAAATGTCAAAATATGTCTTGAATGTCATGCCAAACGCGTAACTTCAAGATCATTAATTGCTAACAGGACGAGTCGAAATTAACCAAATTAACGAACGTCGAAAGAGGTATTTTTAATATCAAATTACATCAGACCTGTTCCCCGAGTCAAAGACTGCGAGCTCTTTTTTATTTTATTTTATTTTAGACATTCGGAAGACAGAGCCAGGTTTAGTTCTGATAAACCTTTCTGTGTCGGCATCGTGCTTGCATTGTGACAGCATGCCGTGAACAAACATGTCAATCCCTCCAGTGCATTTTTCTTTTCAACAGATGATGACGTGACAAATGAGATCAATATTCCGGCTTTAAATCCGCCATGAACCACCGGTCTTGTTTACATACGGGCTTCTGAAGGCAAAAAGCAGCGGCGAGTCAGGGGAGACAATAACTGTGTTTATAGGCAGGTGGCGCAGGAATATTTGGCTATAATTATGGACGGAGGAGTATTTCAAACGTTAATAACTGTTAATTTGATTGCATTACATAAAAGAAAGAAAATAAAATAGTCCGCTTTGACTCTGACAGCCTCTTTAACGTTAGAAAGTTTAGGATTTTTTTTCAGCCCATGCTACTTGTGATGTCATGAGATGTCAAACAAATCCATCATGACCGAGACCTAAATACGATAGCAATCGTTTGTTTAATAAAAAGAAGCAGAATTTCGACACCCTTTCTCTACTGCTTCAACGCAAAGGACCTACATCTCCAACTCGATTAAATAATTTTACCACATTGCAGATTCAAAAGATTTAACAAAGCTGCCATACCCTAAATTCTGACCCATGCACAATGACACCTCACATCGAATAAAGCAGATTCTCATGAACTGTGAGGAACAAAATCATCAAAAGGTCTTTGTTGGTCATTGACTCGTTGCGTTTTGTGTTGCAGTTGGTACCATTAACCTGCTTAAATAAATACATGCTCTGTTTTTTTTCGCGCACACAATCACGCAAGCAAGTATGCGCACGGATAAAAACAGAGAGGGGGAAAGAAAGAAAAAAGACAGGAAGAAAGAAAAGGTGGCGGGGGGGGGGGGTAGGGAGAGAGTCATGCATACTTTGAAAGCAAAGGGTGAAAAATATTAAGTTGGTCAGCCATTTTTCCCCAGACGTGACCTGTCGGTAATGCAGTGACTTACATCGAATGGCACGAATGATTCATAATTAGCCTGACTGGCTAGAGTAAAAATTTAATTATTTTATTTTCGTTCAAAATGATCTCACGTCCTACTTACAGATAAAGGTCATACTCTCCAACAATGGTCTCTCCGAGAAGTAGACATAATCACTTGTAGTACGCTTGTTTTGGAGAGACTCGACCAATCAAACGCCAGATTTCTGCAGGTGTTATCGCAACGAAGTGGAAGCTACAAGAGTGATCGCTCTTACTCCCTGTCAAGCAAATATAGGCTCCTGGAGGGCCGGTGTTACAATAAAATGGAAGTGCATCTATTACGTTAACCTATATATATTTAAGATAACTGTTTGCAAATAAACTTTTAAATTGAATTTTCGGAAGTTATTTACTGCGCCAAAGTAAAAGAACTGTTTTTAATAATGATTTTTTTCTATTCTTCGGCAAAGTCAATTAACGATGACAGACCATCGGTGAGAGGAAGCTGTCTCGACGAAATAACAAGCAGGGATCTGTTACTTTACCTTCTTGGGACATTTACATGATTTAAAAACAGGGGTTCGTCAAAAAAAGGGCAGAGAATGGTAAGTACAAAAGTTAACTCTGTTCTCACACCTGATTCTTCCCTTCTCCCATCTCCCATCTCTCTCTCTTTCTGGTGTGTGTGTACGTGCATGAGTGCATGTGTATATGCGTGCGTGTATGCATACTTCAAGGTGGTGATGGTGGTTGCAGGTTTGGAGCTACCTCCGACATGACATCACACAGCTATTCTCTATTCGAGGAACTTGAGTGTGAAGCCAATCAAAAGCTGTGCAGGAAGTCATGCATATTTTGATCTGCCTGGCTGGACAAGTTTTCCCCAGGAAAAATGAATCAGCCCATGCGAGGAATGCCATCCAAAATTTATAAGCGTCTTGGGGTTCCCCGGCATGCGAGCGGAGATTAGATTTCATTCGTTGAAATCCACTGCAAATTTTTACAACAAAACGTTGAAAGTACACTTCGAACTTAAAAAAAATTAAATCAATTCGAGAGGTACGTAAACTGCGATAATCGGGCTAAACCTAACTATAAACCGCATATAATGTTTTTTAAGTGTCTGGACAAGATGGTTTACTGAGAACAATACACGGCCTCGCGAAAGACACGTTGCATGTCGGGTGTGTCAGGTATGTTCCTCGTGTATATAATGATTTTATGGACTACTATTCTGTCTTTTTAACTGGCAAAAAAAAAAGAATCTTTTCTGAAGAAAGAAAGAAATTTAAATAGCAGTCGCTGATACTCGTGGACATTTTTAGGCATCCTTTATACTTGCCTGCCTGCCTGCGTGCGACTGTGTGCGTGTCGTGCACATAGAGTATGTTTGTCCATACTTGCTGATATTTTCAGATTTCTTCAAAAAGAAATATCGCAATTATTTATCCTTGCTTAGATTACATTTTCTCCCCAGCAGCCTGGTCACTCTACTAGCCGTTAAGTTCGAATGTCAGAGCGTGTGGGGCTGCTATAATGTACCCTGAACCCGCGACCCTAACCCTGACGTCATTTTACAACCCGTGTGACATGCGTATACGGTGGATTGAACTTCCGTCTTGGACACCGAGGTCTTCTCGTTCTCACCCCATACAAAATCGCGAGAGAATCAAAGGGGCTTCACTCTCATGACAAGCAATGCATTATAGAATCTGCTCAATAGCATGCATGACACCGTTGACCAGGAGGGCAAGTGACAGAGAAGGCCCACGAAAACACGCACGTACGCTCACACACACAGTGATCAGAGAGAACGAAGGGATGGAGAATGGTGCGTACTGGTGTACGCGAACCAGAGAAGTGGGAGAGAAAATCAGTTCGCCCATAGCCACGATTGCTGAATCCCCTGCGTGTTTAGTCTTGCTATAAACGACTTTATGTTATGGCTCAGTACAATTTTCGCTTCTCCTTCGCTAACCGATTCGATCTGCTTTTGAACATTGGACAGAGCGCTTCCAAAAACCCAATAAAAACAAGCTCGGAAATAATTATTCTTTATGCCATTCTCTTTGATTTTGTCAGAAGGCGTTATGAGAAAATATCACAGGATCTTGATTGAATCCGAGGATTATAGTCAGGGAGGGGGGAAGTGGAGTAAGGCGGGGAGGTGGGGTGACAGTTGCCAGGCTGTTTATTTCTCTAGGATTGAAAGAAGAAAATATCTCTTGGCTCCCCCTCTCCCTTCTGCAGCAGACACACCCAGCTTCCCTCCCTCTATTCCAAAGGTAGCCTCGGTTAGGGCACAAACGTCATTTTCCTAGGAGGAGAAAGAATGACAGAAGGTGATGAATCGAAAGTAGCTGTGAAAGGAGGAGTAATTTGTGAAGACTGGGAAATAAACCAAACCTATCTGTAAAAAAACAAATCTTCAGGACAAGAGATAAGGTTTTAAAATATCCTTAGAAAAGGGAAGCGAGATCTGTGAGATTTTTCGAACCCGGAAAACATCACGAAAGATCGTCTTGTTAAGCGCGAGTTCTAAAGAGCTAAACGGGAAACAATAAGTTCTGCAGCACCAGTGAATATAGTGTACAGGTGCTTGTTTCTTTTCTTTTATCCTTGTTCGTGTCTTCAAATTTTAATTCTTAGGAGGCTACTGAAAGTATTCATATGTTTCCCAGACTTTACAGTTTCAGAAACTTGACTTGGCAGCAGTTATGGAATTAATCTCTCAATATTTGACACGTATTTTACATGAAGTTTGTTCAATTTTCTCCTTTTCTCTCTCTCACGCACGTACGCACGTACGTACGTACGCACGCACGCACACACGCACGCACACACGCACGCACAGTTTTTCGAGGAGACCCCTGTTGCTGATATATATAAATATAACTATATGCATATAGAGTGTTCGTAAACAGAATTTTTGAAAAAGTGTTATACCTAAAGAACCTGTGCCAGAATCGTTGCTGTTAATGCTAACTTTTTTTTTAAAAAACAGATGGTGAACATGAAACATGTCCCCAAGACTGTGCGTATAGGCAAAGAAGAAACTAGTTTTTAACTTCGGTAAATAGCAGACGTCGACCCAGAGAAGATCTTTTTAAGCTAAAGCTTTCCAGTTGATAGATTTCGCAAGATAAGTTTTTTCATACCATTCCCGAAGCGGATTCTTCGAGGATACTAAATCTTCTGCCAAATGTAGGGCGATTCTATGTACGTTTGCTGGCAGCTATTAAATGCTATTAAATGCTATTCCCTTCCCTTCCCATCCCTACCTTCTGCCTTAACTTTTATTTCTGTGCAAGAAGTGCTTGTGACACAAAAGGGGGTTGTTTTAAGGAAAATATATACCTAGTTTACTCTTTAATGGAATTTCCGTTTTTAATCTTACTCCAGGGCGAGTTGATCCGTACTGCAGAGCGTACCTCCGTAACTTAAAACCTCTCGTGAGAGGAGTCGTTATCATCTGTTCAGCACTAGGTGGCGCGCACGCGTCAAAATATTCTGAAAAGTCAAGCGGTCAAAGATAGTGTGGATGACTTTCCTTCTAGCTCACGATATCATGTGGAGCTGAAAATCATTTCACTTCTCTCCTGAAGATGCAGTAAGATGAAGTTTGCAGCAATTTTCTTTATAGTGTTTAGTGTTTTTAGTGTTATATTTAGTGTTTTTAGTGGTTATAATTAGTGTCTTTAGTGTTATACTTAGTGTTTTTGTAATTTGGATACAAAGAAAGGAAGCGGCACTGACCAGAACACATTCGAACACCGGTGCTTCAGATTACTGATGCCCCCGGAGACATAGATACGGCCACCTAGTGCACAGGAAGCGTGGTCCACGCGTGCTTGGGGCAAAGGGGCCACTTCCGTCCACTCGTCTGCGGTAGGGTCATACCGCTCGACGGATTCCGTCACTTTGGAGTTCTGGATCTCGCCACCTGTAGGCAACAAACCCGTAGATCTAAATTAAATGTATCCGTAATGGGATATAGTCAAGTTCTAAAAAAAATGTCAGATATTAAAAGCAGAATCCAATTATTTGTAAATTCTCATCCATTCACGTTTAGCTCACGTTTTACAACATTTTCGCACTTGACCCTTCTAGTTTGCGAGATGGGGGAAGGCTGAAGGAGAGGGGCGTTTAGTAGTAGCAGCGTATGTTTGGCCAAAACAGTCACATAAGATAAATTCCAGCTAGGTGGAATGTCACACAGAAAAATATTTCTGAATCCCAACAAAGAAAATTGGTTGTGCATAGTGATTGTCCTTAATGTCGACAATTGGCCTTAAATGTGGCAGACAGGAAATAAAAGAGGTTGTAGCTTTTTGAAATAATGACCTGTGTTATATCCACAGATTAGAGACATTCCTAATATCTTTTCCCCGGAAAATTCGTTATGCTGGCTAACAAATAATGCCTCTTTTCGTGTTCCGTAATGTTTCTGCAACTGAAAAGACGCCAGTGCGGGTGGTCGTAACGGCAAAAGGATGAGTCACTGCTGTGAGGTCTAACAGTGACTTTTTAGAGCTGGTTCAGAACATTCATTATGCCTCCTAATTGCCCAGCTAAAATCGTAGGCAGGCAAGACGGAGCGCTAGAGTGTAGTTTCAACAGAGGACAAACAAAATCAAAGGTCACCAAAGGCTGACTGACAGCAGCCGCGCATGCGCAAGGAGAAGGTCAAGTCATACAACCTGGTTATTTGGCGATGTTTGTTGTAGTTTTCTTTGTTGTAGCAAATGCGATTTTGTCATTTGTAACATTTGTGAGCAGTCAGACACCTAATATACTAGAAAACCCAACTGTACTAATAAGGGCTGTGCGCACACAGATATTCACTCACGACACACAAACACACACAAACACACACAAACACTGGTCTTCCGTCCCTTCTGAAGGGATAATAAGATGAGAAAACTGCAGGAGTTGTCTGTCGCACGTTCGCTTCTGCAAGACTGACCAGAACGTGCAGAGTGTGACTTGCAGTCCAAAGGAACCCGGCGTACGGCCGAGGACACAGTGCCTAGGGTAATGGCCCCTGCCCTGTGCCACCCTCTTCCGCAGAGCACAGTGCGGCGAGCGGCGCCAAGAAAGACCACTCTCGCCTGATTAGCGCGAGAATCCCACACGTGTGATTCAACATACGCACCAGGTCGCGAAGATGGAGATGTCCTTATTTGTGCTTTTTAAGTCCAGAAAAAATCTTTCTGACTCATGAGTCACTTGCAAGCCTGTGCTCTCTAACTCGATATCATATGCTCACCAGAAAATTCCTCTCCCTCCTGCTTCTCCCTGATCCTCCTCTCCTCCCATCCACGCGGCCACCCCACCCAGCCTCTCCCCTGCCCTCCTTACTCACTCTTTGCAATAATAAAAAATACAGAATATGTTAAATGATAACCAACCAACATATCACTAGAGCTAAGTTTTTAGGAGGCGCATGCGAGAGTATGTGTGTTTGTGTGTGTGTGTGTGTGAGAGAGAGAGAGAAAGATATGGGGGGGGGGGGAACTGGTAGGCAGGTCATCTTTTATCATCGTCGTTGTTATACAATTACAGTAACAATATCCACAACTCCCTACCAAGAACGTATATAAAGCCATCGAGTGCCACAGCAGTGAAGCGACACCTGGGCACTCCCAGCGCCTTTGCCTCGCTCCAGGTGTTTGTCCGTGGGTCGTACCGGCGTACGGCTGCCAGGTATTTGCCTGTGTGCCAGTCCCTGCCCCCGATGACGTATAGAGAGCCGTTCAGGACCACAGGTCGGTGGCCACTTACGTCTTGCAGCTGAGAGACAAAAGTTCGGTAAACAAAATCAGAACGTTCCCTCTTCGGCTGAGGCTTTCGGGTGGGACGTTCGGCAACAACCAGCCAACCGATCTTTGGTTGGAGGTTGAGGAACGAGGAGGAGCTAAATGGCGATGGAAGCCAGGTTGTATTCCTGGGTTTAAGGCGTGCTGGAAAGGGGTGGGGTGGGTAAGAGTTGGGGATGGTAGGCATGGAACGAGAAATAGGACTGAAGGTGCTGATGTCGCATTAAAATATGTTTATGATTTTTCATTACGAAGGAGAAGAGCTCAGGTAACAACAGAGGAACTGAGCCAAGCTACAAGTGACAAAGAGTTATCATTTCGGGGCATTACCCCCCTCTCAGGACAACATAAACAGATAAAGACTAAATAAAGACTAAAAATCTCCACTTAACTGAGTGAAGTCACACGTACACAGTACAGAGTAGGACCAGAAGGGAACGATATTTTTGGTGTATGGGAAAAATAACCATGTAGCGAATATTTAGTGGCAGCACTGGTAAAACACCCTGAAGTGCCTCGAGGAAGCATCTAATTTTAGCAGTTGAGAAATAACATTGTTTTGTGCCTGAATAACCACGAGTGAGAAATCTCCATGGTGTCATACAGCACTATACACAGAGACTGCGTCCAAACCAGTCGTTACTTGTAGCAGTAAAGAAGTCCCTGAGCAGTTACAACGATAGCCGTTCTTGGATAAGAATGCAAACGTGAACCAACCTGCTTGAATCTAATCCTATTCAGTTTGGGCAGAAGGTATGTCGGAGACCTGGGGTCCACCATGAAGTAGTTGACCTTGGGGCTCCCTGTGGCGCGGTCAAAGAGCAAGAGGAAGTCGAACGCATCTTTGGAATCTGACCCCTCGCGCATGCTCATAGCTGCGTCACAGACTTCCGGTGCCACTCCTGGGATAGTATAGTAAATGTTTCTATCTTTGGTTGAACAAACTCTTGTAACAAATACGATGTTTCTGTTTGGATTTTTTTGGGGGGGTGGGGGGTACCCGTTGTCTATGTTGTTGCTGTCTTCGTCGTTGTTAATTTTTTTGCATTATTCAGAAAGGGGCAGGTAAATGTGGAGAATGCTTTCTATAGTTAGATTTTTGCTGGTTACTCATATAAAGTCCTGTTGAAATTCTTACTGTGTAGAACGTTTTTCACCAGCGACGACGACGATGATAGTGATGACGATATGAAGAAGGAAATGGACAATAAGGGAGATAACACCAGCGGCGTTGAGAACGACGACACTAGAAGGAGGTAGTCAGGGTCTGTCACCTACATCCCCGGCTCTCCATATATCAGAAATGTGATTCACTTGGTCAGTTCTGGAGCCTTGTCTTCTTATAGTCAGATCTGAAATGAATGAATGACTGAATGAATCGTACTGTTTTAATACATGTTTCCATCCTCCTTTATTTCTCCAGTTAGAGATGTAAATTTTTCAAATATGACCTGGGCAGAGGTGCCGAGGAGGTAGGAAAAATCTTCAGACTACTGGCTGATTGTTAACGAGAAGTAGTCTCCAAAATTCAGCGGACGTTACTAAAGACACCCTGTTGAGAAGCTGATGTGGTCAAAGCTTCCCTGCTACCTCTGTCTCTGTCTCTCTCACACAGACTTCAGTTTATGATCCTGAATGATAGCACCGCATTAGAAACTAAAAGCAATCCCAACGAAAACATTCCCATCGAAACTCAAATGTCAAAATTATTATAGACCTTGTTTGTTAACTTCTGTTGTGGCATGTACTGCAGTAACGAGTCTGAATACTTGTTGCTGCCTAGTCTCTTTGTGTCTGCAAATGTCAGCTGAATCAATGCCGATGAGTAATCTGGTATACAGCAGGCTTGATGTCATTAAAATCCACATTACATTCCTAGACAAAGGGCGTGTTTAAATAGCAAAATGCACACCATTGATGTCCGAGTTCTCTTGACAACAGCGGACAGACCTGGCTCGGTGTGGATGAGGTGTCGGGAAGGTGGAGGTATGCACGTGGTCTGTGGCAGTCAGCTACGAAACCTTCGTGGTGAAGTCGAGGCTGCAGAGCTGTAAAAGAATCAAAAGGCACAATTAACGCATTGTCCCTTAAGACAAGCTTGCAGGCGAAAAATTTATCAGAGCGCGCGTCTTCTGTGAGTCACGCGTACGGAGTTCCTAACTCGATAGCTGAGCCGGGATTTTTTTTTTAACTTGGCTAGGGATGTGAGCTAGGCTAGGCAATAACGCCAGACCTGGAAAGAACCGTAAGGGCTAGGAGGTCACTGCCTTGTGCTTCTTGGACTTCTCGCCTCTAAAAGCTTCCCTCATGTGACCGAACACCCGCAAGTAATCGTAGTCAAGGGAATGCATTCAAGCGCAAAGAACCGATAACTCTTGCTGCTCGTGGACAACCTGTCTCGAATGACATGCTCTTGAGTACGAACGAGCGTTTGCTGCCGACAGCAGCACAATGAAGCCAAGAGATGACCTAGCTGGCCTTACGACAGGTCCATGATGAAGTTTCAGAATGAGCTGTTTGCACCTGTGGAAACCACCTTTCTCGTGCAAGCTGGTCAAACTTGATTCCGCAGCCTTTGGTGGACGGTGAAAAATGCCTTCCTGCTCTGCAGCTAAGGAAACGCTGTGCGTGCGTGTATGTTTGTGTATTTGTGTGTATATGTGTGCATCAGGGCGCACGCTTGTTTGTGTATCCGCGGTCCTTATTTATAATTCTTCCAACGCATGTCTACGTTCACACGATTGTAGGCCTACGTCTGTGTGTTCACGAGCGTGGACGCGAAAGCCAGTAGGAGCAGACAAATCACGTAAACCGGTTAACAGGCCATGTCTCACCCCTCCCTCTTTTCTCCCTACCTCCCTATACATTATTCTTGTACACTTTTTTTCTGAACTGTATATAGGGATCACTGGATTAAGAATGCCTAGACTCTCAGGGGCACCCGAAACAAAGCGCCCATTCTCCAAGGTCACTGGCATTGCTGGAAATCTGCCGTAAGAACTGCTTCCAAAAGGCTGGAAACGGTTCTGCCTAATCCTTTGTTCAAAAATAACTTCCTTGTTTTGTTTATTCCTAATCCTGGCCCCTTAGGGATGTAAACGGTCCTAAATTTACTCCCGATTAGCGGACATTTTTTGTCTCTGAAAACGCTGCTTGGTTGAACTTGGAATAAGCTATTCGCTCCTGGGACGATCGAATAACTTCATTGTTACCGAATAACGAGGGGGGAAATAAGCTATTCGATTTTTGTGCACGGGAAATTCAAGAAACTTATTCCTGTCGTGGCGACTATTCTGGAATAAGTAAACTATTCAAGTTTCTTGCATAGGGGGCCTGGTGTGATTGCTTGCTTCAGAATAGTTTCTCCGTGTCTTTTTTTCTTCTTCTTATTTGCCCTGAATCAAATCATTCATGATGATGTCAGCCTATTGTCTAGAATTGTCGGCTTCTTATCGGCTGGCGTCGCTTTGCATGCTGGAGACACGCTAGTGCGAGTTCCACAGTCATTGCGCTTTAACTTTTTGTTTAGTCCTAACCGACGTAGACTGTAAATATTTCCTGCAACTTCTGGGCGTCCTGCCCTCCGATTCCCGCTTCTCTTTTCTTCTTACCACACCACGTCTACCCCAGATATCGATTTTCTTTATCTTTTACGTGTTTCTGAATTTCTTACACTCTTCTGAGTCCTCTGTTTTTATTTCTTTTTAATTTAACTATTTATATTGCATTCCGAAGATTTATTTGTTTATTGCCAGATTTATACAACTTCATGGAAAATCGAGCAGATCATATGAGGCCCTCTGTCCTAATCACTTACACACATAAACTTTGGACATGCATTCGCACCAATTAGTTTTGTGATTTCTAGTCACAAACGCGCTGTAACAATGATCTTAATTAAATATTCGATGCGTTGTGTAGAGTGCTTGCAATCCAAAAACTTTTACCGTCTTAGATTTAAAAAAAACAGTGGACATCCAACCTGACATGCTGGCCACGTATAAGGTGGAGAAGAAAATCACCCTTTTTTGCCGTTTAATTGCCAAAAGAAACGAAAGTTGACAGGTTTAATTCTCGCGAGAAATGCGCGAGAAATGCACGAGAAATAGGCTCAAGCCTCCTGTGGCTCATTCAAACTCCATTTCAGCCCTCGACGCGTGTAGGAACGCCTAGTAAAACAATATGGCCCCCGATCGTTTTCCTTCACCGTCGCCCGTCAAGCGTTCCCAAGGGGGAGAGCAAAAAGCGATGACGTCACTATTAGCTGTGTGCGAAGTGATGATCCGAAACTCAAGAAAAGATTACTCACTTCCCTGTGGGCGACCTCAGCTTGCGAAGAATCCCAGGCATCCGCGGAAATGATCGTAGTTAATTCCCCCCTACCCATCATCTCCACCCTCCCTGCGCTTCTACAAATAAGGAGGCTGGAAGGGGACGTTGGCTGTTAACACAAATTGCACTAAACAGTGTGGCACGCTTTCGAATTTTGTAACGGCGGCTCGCATGAGGGGACGCAGAGCTGTGAAATGATTGGTCAGTCGATCTATCACGGGGTCCTTTGGCATGGTTGTTTGGCTTGAAGGGTGTCCCTCGTAATGCAGGCTTTGATCATTTGTTTCCAGTTTTGTTCAGGACAGCAGAAGACATACTTTATATTGCGAGGGAAATATCAATTTGCGCGCACGAACAAACACAATGTGGACAAAGAAGAAATTCCCATCGGCTTAATTAAGCGCGTGCAGGGATTGTCCACGTGGTCGTGCATCTCTGTGCTCTTTAAAACGTGAGAAAGAAAGAAAGAAAGAAAGAAAGAAAGAAAGAAAGAAAGAAAGAAAGAAAGAAAGAAAGAAAGAAAGAAAGAAAGAAAATCCTTGTACTCAAATTCTCTTCAGTCGTCTCTTCCAAGGGGTAATCTTTAGACTAATGCAGCTTGTCATCGGGTTCTCTGTATGTGGCACCTATTTACAGGGTTGGCGGTCGGGTGATTTCCCCCTGGCTCACGGTTAATTAATCCCTCTTCCTCTTACAAACACCCCTCAGCACCATCTCGTCTCTTACCCTCGTTATGACACAGGTTTTTTGCCAACCTAACGTTATATTGTAAACAAACAGTCGTGCTTCTAATTCCTAACCCCGTCAGCAGTGAACAACCAGTGCACGGAACTTTTAAGAAATCAGATTAGTACAAATGTCTCTCTAGTATTTATCTGCCTATGAACCATATCTTACATAATCCTCACAACTGAGTGTCTTTACACGTCAAACGAAGCACACACACACACGCACGCACGCACGCACGCACGCACGCGCGTGGAGGGAAACCCTGCCTAAAGCTGGAAACCTCGGTAAGACTAAGCAAAATTAAGTAACGTGAAAGACAATGTGTGGAATTTTTTAAAAAAAACATTAGTATTTGAAATTCTTCCAGTTAAAGATTCTGCATGATGAAGCAATCTTTACTTCAATCCACAAATTGTAAAGACTCGAATACGAGGCTAGAGAAACGTGTGTAGTACTTCGTTTAACTTGGTCGAGTATGTCAAACCTAAATTCGGCGAAGCAGGACGGACATCAGTTCTATTAAGAAACCTCCTTAAACAGTCGAACTTTCACAGGAATGCATCAGCGCTGTGTGGTGCTTAAATATTAGAATTAACATCTACAGAGGCTGTTGTGCTTACGTGGGAGAGTTATTCACTAAGTGAAAATAGCCGTTTCCCACTCAGAGTTGTGGGCAGCTCTGCATGGAAGTCATCGGCACCTGGGGCTAGTCACGCTGTCACGCTGCTTGACAGATTGTCACGATCGTAGGGGGTTGTGGTTCCTTTTAGCAATGGACGCGTCTGGTGTCGCGAAATGACGTCATAGTCCGTGCAAGCACAGCTGTGCTTGCGGCCTACTCCCCCTAAGCTACCTCGGATCCAGTAATACGATTAGAGATGAAAGTGAGCTTGGTTACCCCCACCCCGCCGGGGGGGGGGATAAATACAGAGGTGGACAGTAGAGTCCGCGCGGACCAATCAACAAGCGACAAGGACAGCTCGTGTAGGGGACAGGGGCTGGTTGCTCGTGATGAAAGATGACTGATCTCACAGCAGGAGGGACAGACAGCTGCGACGTGGTGGGTTGGGGGATCAAACTGTCGTGCCTGCTGCGCGCAGGTGAGAGGTGGCGCAACGCGTCGGGCAGGACCTAAGCCGCACGCGCCGTGACGTAAGCGCGGTCGCCGCTGATCGTTGCGACACCCATCCTCGCCCAGCAGGCGACAAGTTACTGTGTTCTGGTGGTCGGAACAATTCTAACTACACTAAGTTTGGGGGCTTTTTTTAAAGATCAAAGTTGAGGTTATTACCTTGTTCAGTTCTCGACTTTTCGTCTTAATTACAGGTTGGTTGGCTGTTTATTGCAGTCCCAAAAGAGGTGCATATCAGGACGGTGTTGCCACACAGGGACTGGTGTCGCAACACAGGCCCAAGTCCCACCCAGTCACATTATACTGACACCGGGCCAACCAGTCCTAGTACTGTTTCCTATAGTGACAGGCGTCTGGCAGGGCAGCTACTAGATTGACAATTTTTAAGTCTTAGGTATGACTTTGTCGGGGTGCGAACCGCCGGCCTCCCACTTAAGTGGTCACATTCGCACATCCGGGCACCTACTGATCAGGAAAATGTAAGGTTGTATCAGGCATTGTGGGAGCAAACACGACTGTGTGACCTTTGGGTTCGTGAGGATGTATCGCCTACCCGGTGCCGGTGGGTTGTGTCTGCTCCTGTTTGAGTCTCTACCTGTTCCATGCACGACCAAAGAATAATACACTTCCAAAGGGTGGGGAAGGGGAGCAGAGGGAGATAATGGAAGGGAGAGAACTCAGGTATCGTGAGGAAGAAAAACATAATTACGGAAAGGCAGAGGCGGAAGTCAAGGGCAAGAGATCTATATTCCTCGAACACTTGTAAGCACTTCTCTTGGCTTTGGTGACAAAAGTCACTTCCCAACACTTATTTTAACATATCTCTCGTCGCTGAAGTTAAGAAATCAACGGTAGTTTGTAACAACAGCGTCTGACTGCCTCAGCGACCACTCAGCGAGCAAGTTGTGTCCCCACGACCTCGCGCTCTTCACGAACAGGAAGCTGTTCTCGTCTCCCTGCAGAGAAGCGAATTGTTCTCTGCTCCCCCCACCCGCTCCCCCCGCAAGGTTTGAGACCGTCGTTCGACGGCTTGCACACGCGGCCAGCTCATTATGACTGCTGTCATCAAAGCATGATTCATGTCCTGCCTTAATTCAGATAGCGGATGTTTCGATCCAGGTGTGATAATGGAACGAGGCGCACAATGAAGTGTCCTTGATTTTAGGGGAAATAAAACTAATGTTTTCATTGTCTCATAATTATTGCGTTTCCTGCAGGGAACAGGTTTGTGTGACCATAGTTCTGTGAAGCCAGCGCGTATCTAGAGAGGGGTATAGAACTGAACCTTGTTGGAAATGTGAGATAACTGGTGGAAATGTAAAAGGGAGATAACTGCTGGAAATGTTAAAGCGTGATAACTGGTGGAAATGTAAAAGGGTGATAACTGATGGAAATGTACAAGGGAGATAATGGATTGAAACGAGAAGGGGAATGGGAACGCTGGAAGTACTGGAACTGAACTATTCGCACATAAGAGCTTGATGTTTCGATTTTGCCATAAAGACTGACTTATTTTGGATATATTTGGAAGCGGAGTGGTCAGTCATCTAACAACCCGTTGAAGAGGGCTCCAAATAGAGCTGTCACAATACATTTCTGGTGGTGACAGAATCAAAACCCGCACAATCGCAGTAAAGGTTTATGTATGACATGTTTCCGAAGGTGTGCGTGCCTTTATTTTCCTCTCTAAATTTTACCAGTACACGGGGTCTCTTTTAGCTTCAGGAGTCTAGAGTGGTTCAGTGTAGAATTGTGGTTAGCATTTTCAATCCGATTCCACTCCATGCTGGCTGTATTGTCTGTAACAGAGCTTTGTTATAGTTTCTGTACCACATCACGATGACACTATGCAAGACGACTGTGAGTGAAGCAACGAACAGAAACAATCCCAAAAATAGAATGGTCAGGCCTGCTTATCTATTCCACAGTTCCCTGATACCATGGAGGCGTGCGCCCACTTGACAGTGCCAGTAGCAAGCTGGTATGTTACATCCCCCCTCCCACCCACGTTGTTGTCCTCTCGATCGGCTTTATCAGCACCCCATGCAACCTTGCGATAACCGAAAAACCGGGACAACAACAGTGACTCAGCACAGGATTTAATTCGCACACCGATGTGTGAGAGAGGGAGAGAACGAAACACTACTGCCGCTCCAGATGTTTTCATTCCGCTTCCTTTCTGTCGCGCGCTGATGAATCTTTCGGAACATCATCTAAGGTATTTTCTTAAGAGAACGACTGTACATCCTAGTTGGGCCAGCCTGGGCTTAACAGTACAAACGACAGTGAGACGTATCATAGATCACTGTTCCTATGACGTGGGCTGCTTATCATTCCGGTTTTGAAATAATGACGAGGCTAGTTGCGCGTCAGCTTGCTGTGTCATCCACTCATCCTCTATACGTCTTGTCCTGTCAGCGAAATGTTAACATTTTAGATACCAGGTTACAGTGTTCAGAATTACATTTTGCAGTTCATTCTTTGTAGAATGTTTGCCAAATATGGCATGAACCTGTTTCTGATGTTACAACATTTAATGTGTGTAGAGTGTTCTTTGTTCTAACATAATGTATTTGGAGGCCAATAGACTCGCCGAGAGAGCGAAGTTTGTAGCTAAACACACACGCACACGTTCGTTGACACTCCTCGATAATTTCATACATCCAACGAGCCCAGACGAAAATTTGTGTAGAGGCTGAAGATAAGTGAACGTTTCTACAACCCATTGGTGAGCCAGGCCAGTTTTAACTGCTGACCAGTGTGAAGCAGGGAGGTATATGTGGTAGCTGGTGGCTACAGATGGGACTCCGTGAACCTGTTAAGGTAAAGCATCTTGTTAGCCGAATCATCTCATTAAACTCTAAAAACTGTGTCACACTGACGTCAATCATGGCTGTAAACTTTGCGTCGTGCCAACAGTCCTGGGGCCAGACGCACCGAGGACAGGGAGGGGAGACTCCGATCATTGCACCTGCACATCCGCAAAAAAAACAAAAACAGCTCTGCTAGGTTTCGTGTGACGAGAAGTTTCTGTCTTTAGGGCTTGTGACTCACTGCTGCTGCCTAGGGAGCAACAACTAAAGTCACCGCGCTGTTCGTTGTCTTCATCCTCCAGCTTGGGTTGTGTGTGTGGGGGGGGGGAGGGGGATGGAGTGAGGGGAAACAATTACAGCTGTCGCAGGAAACTCTTCTACCTCCATTAGGTTTTTTTTTTTTTTGCCCTCGCATTTGAGTCGTCTGGCCTTAGCCATCCATCCATCCCTCACCGTGTCTTTCTTGCAGACACCCCTTCCCCACCCCTTCTGTGTGCATGTCAGTAACACCATTAACAAGCCCCATCACCCTCCTGCGAGCTGTTGCATTCCGTTAGTTGGTTTTCGTCTCAAGCAAGTTGTCTCATTACAGCATGGCAGAAGTCGAGGGGTTCTGCGAAGCAGGCCAACTACTGTCCTCCCCCCCCCCCACACACACACACCATCCCCCACACTCCACCCCCTTATTTTGCTACTGCTGCCGAATCGATTCCGCACTAATTTACACCGTCAAAGTATAACTGATGGGGTTTTATTGGAGATAGTTAACAACAGCCCGAGGCTTTGATGCTGGTTCTTCCGGACGGGACGAGAGATCGGACGGATTGCTGGACCAGTTCCCCGCAAGCTTTAGAGCGGATCACGTGATGTGAGAGTCACGTGGTACCAACAGAGCGGCGTAAAGAAATGTTCACGTACATGAGGCTGTAGAATTTCCCTCTCGAAAAATGACAAGCGTTAACAAAGCGGAGCGATTTGCAACATCGCAACTTTCTAGATGCATTTTGGCAATCGTGCTCCTGGGGTCTTAAATGTTTACTAATTCTTTTGAATATTTTTACAATATTTGCTTTTGCAGACACGCCCCCCCCCAAAACAAAACCAGCAGACCAAACTGGGAAACAACACGAACAAACATTTTAAAGTATGGAAAAGCTATCTCAAACCACCTCATCCATTACTGTGAAAGCCAATTTAATAATAACCCGCCCCCCCCCCAGAAAAAAACATACAGCATGGGGATGGGGGACTTTAAAAGTGTGGAGGTACTTAAATAAAATGAGGCGGGTGATTGGCGTTTGGAATAAAACCTAAAGTAACAACAGAGGAACTAACCTTGGGGTATGTATAGGCAGGATGCGATCACACACCAAGGACATGGGAGGAAAGAAACATCCCCCCCCCCCCGCGATAATAGAAGGAATAATATCTGCGCTTGAAACAATTTTCATTTTCATTTTATACTGCGTAAGTCTAGATTCTGTGTGGTTACCGTCGCATCCGCCTAAGGCAGGCTGATAGTCACGACCTGTCCGTGTCGTTGCCAGGAAAACCCTGTCGGCAGTGCTCCAAACATTAGATTCCTTGAGTTTGGCAATCACAGTTATCGCGTTTTTAACGATAGAGCAGCTCTGGGTGACAAGGACCGGACTGTCTTTTAGGCTGGGGGAAACGATCCAACGATTTCAGCTTTTGAAACAAAAACCTTTGTTCTTCATTAGATAACTCCAACAAAGGTATTGGCAGCGCTCAAACATAGCCGTATGCAGACGTATGTGCCCAAGGGAGCTTACCGTACCCAAAGACGTAGCAAAGAGAGGGCCGAAAGAAAGGAACTTGGCAGATCCTCAAAAAAGATCTGCCATCCCTTTCTTTATAACGGCGCTATTCTTCACACAGCTAACCCTCGGTGCACAACATGTGCATACAGAGAATCCATGTTAATGAAGTCAGCCCGCTCACTAAGCGTGTGTTGACAACTAGGATTGAAAGACGAACACAACATAGGACAAATACATGAAATCCTCTAGGTGCAAATTATAATTAATACAGAACAAATGAGGACCTTTCTTTATTATGTTCTTTATTAATTATTATTTGTTCTTCATTCTTAATCACCAAGAATACTAAATACCGGAGGTCTACTCTCTAAATCTTGCCTTTCTAAGTGGACAGAGGGTCGGGTAATAAAACAAAAAATCAGTGATGTGGTGGTGGTGGTTTGGGTGGTGGGTGGGTGGAGGGTGAATGACGTGGTGGATAACAGTCGTCAGCAGACGAGACAACGCCTTTAAACCTGCCTGCGAGCGACCTAGGAATGGAGTCTTTCCTTGTTCCGTCCGTAGCTCTGCCCCGAACTCAGGCACGTGTTGGCCACAGGGTAACCGACAGCGCCGCGCGTGGCGTGCAGTCAGTGCGACAGGTACTTAACAAAAACTCCTGCCCTATTACGTCCCTTTCCACCCACTTATTTCTCATGGAGCTTTCCGCTGCAGCCACCAAAGGTCCAAATTATATTGATTGTGATGTTAAATATGCACGTGCAATAGGCAGGACTGACCCAGTATCTACTTTGCACGCGAAAACGCACACTACGATTGGTACTGTTTGATGGTCGAACAAACGGAAAATGCAAATTTCCAAAAAATTCAAGAACTTACCAAAACAGTTTATATCTATGCAGTAGTGTCCAATATTGTGGCTACGTGTACTACGAAAGAACTGGTGAACTCATTAAAGTCCATTGCTCATTGTCACCTTCTGGGAGATTTTTCTTTTGCTCTTGACGAGTCGCCTCCTATTCTCGCTCACACGACCACCGTCAAAGGTGTGACATATGCGTAGGTGGAACTATCACTGTATTACTAAACAGCGACTATTTACAATCAAGACAATATTTGTTACAACTCGCTTAAACTCTAGGGGGTCCCGCAATTTCCTTCTGTTCGAGCTAGGTCTACTATAACATCTAATACTAACCTATATCACCCGCCTCGCAATGACACAATGATAATCTCGTCCTTACATACGAGAAAAAAATGACCACGTGATGCACAACACTCACATAACACAACACTCGTTCCCGAATACTTCGTACAGTCCGCACGACAG
>SMGT01010268.1:79930-93578 GCA_004794575.1 Lanistes nyassanus
CACTCACATAACACAACACTCGTTCCCGAATGCTTCGTACAGTCCGCATGACAGTCTGTACGTTGGAGCGCTCCTTCCTTGGATATGTTCACCAGTAGATAGATACCCTGAAGACCTCTTGAACGCCTCCACGTAACAGCAGACTTCGATGCTGACGTCCACTCAGGCCACAGAGGATATGACGTTTCTCAAGGCTGACACACAGCCCCTTGGCCTCACCCCAAGAGCTCGGTTACAGGCAGCCTCCTTGTAAGGCTGGACCTTCGCCCCCTGCTTCAGACGGTTGTCCGTCCGCGGTCTTCGGTCTTCCTCCTTTACGTTCTGCAGTCCTCTCCCGCCCGGTCAGCGTAGAGGTTTCCCACAGCAGAGGAACACGTGCTAGAGTCACACACCAGTCTGGAGGATTCCAACACTCTCGCAGATTTCCTTGCGCTATGCAACTGGTCTACTCAAGCCACGTGCCGTTGATACTCGACTTCCACACGTCTAGCAGAACGAGACACCTCAAATTTGCAGTTGAATCCTTCAGCCTTCAGCCTTCAGCAGAGTTGTACCACAAGACACGTACGTCTCCCCACAGCAGCTCTTCTTCACAGGAGTTCAGGCTAACGATGCCCTCACTGTAGATTTTGGCGGAAGATAATTTGACGTGGTGGTGGTGGTGGTGGTGATTTAGAGGGACAGTGCTTCCACCTGGCGGTGATTTCGCACTATGGGGATGAGGACCTATTACTAAACTATGCACTGAAAGAACCACCAAACTGATAGCTGCAGTAAGATGGCCAGTGCGGTCAGGCAGTTTAATGTGCGGGGAGATGGCCGAATGGAGTTTGCACAATGTTTAACTCCAGGAAATAATCCTTGGCCACACCAGGGTTCGAACCAGCAACCTCCATCTGCTAGTCAGCAGCTCTTCCAACTGAGCTATCCAGGCCCCGAATAATAATTTGACGGTCTAAACCAGTCCTTTTATTCTAAACTTTCGTCTATAGATTCTTTCATTCACATACACGTGGTCATCAAGACCGTTCTAAGTATCAACCAATCAGGCCAGAGACAGCAGAAGCCACACCCCGTGTCAACTACTAGAACACGCCCCTAAGTGGACACCTCGAGTGGACATAGTTACCCCCACCCCTTCCTGGTTGTTTACACCCATCGGGGACATCAAAGCCCTTGGTGCTGGATACTACGCATCAGCAGGTTCCTTCTGATGCGTAATTCTCCTCTGTCCAACTAACCTACACCTGGCCAGCCTGACACCTGCATTGGTCCCTTCCCAGCTGTGCCTCAGGGTAACACCTTGCCCCTCGCCTCTAGAGCCAGCACCCCTGATCAGAGGTGTGAACAGGAACCTATCCTGGGCTGGTGATGACGTGAGCGGCTACATGGCGGCTTGAACAAAGGGATAATGGACCTTAATTAGGGCCCGAGGGTCCTAGATGGGGCACACCTAGAATCTATGGTGTAATCTCCTTGACCCACCAGAACCCAACTCGTGACACTCATCTAACAGTATATTTTCATATATTTTGTATATAGATTTCCAGATATGGTAGTCTGATGGATTCTCGTGTAAGAATTAATGTGGCTAAAAGTAAACTGGACAGGTTGATAAGGTCACTCAGCCTTTCTTATATATTTTTCAAGAAGAAAGCTCTGACCATTCGATATAACCACTGTAGGAAAAGCTATAAATCGGGTTACTGTAATTGCTCTTTGCTGTTGATAAATCTCGGAAAACTAAACGAAACAAGGTCAACAGCACACACAAAATGTACCGACGTCATCTATAGTCTCGTTTGAGGATGTCATTGCTACAAAACTGTGACAGGATTTTTTTTAATCTACTGCATATCAACAACCGATGCAAAAGGTTAAAGAGGGTTTCGTGATCAGATGTTTAATGTTGGCCTCTGCAGACACGTTGTAGCACAGCGTGTCACGGTCACGAGACGAAAGCTTGTTGATTTCACGTCCTCTCTCCTTCCCGGCGCGCAGCTGGCGAACTCAAGGGGTCACGAAACAGCTTTACATCATTGCTGGGGGAAAAGTGTCCAAGGGAGGTGGGGAGCTGGCTCGAACTGGACGATGACTGGCTGTTTATATGTTACTTAGATGACACATGACAACTCGATTTTTTCCCCTAAATTATATAACGATTTTCGCACATGCGTGCCCTAGGACAAATCAGACAGTGCGCGCGCGCGAGATCATAAAGGTCGTCTGCAGACTGTCTCCCAACTGTTCGGCTGTAACAGTCATACGAAGAAAGGACTATGAAACTATAAGGAGGTGGGAGGGGAATTCTAAAGACCTTTCAGACTTGCAGGTGGAACCCCCCACGGCTATTGACACATCATAGTGATTAAGGCAATTTGTCCATCTGTCAGTTGCCATATGCTTGCAAAAACTAGACTCGTCATTAGCTGCGCTAGATTCGTCACTGGCAACACGGGAGCCGTCAATGGCACGCTAATTGACTCAGCACTGGTAACACTAGACTTGTGTTAATACTAGTTGACTCAACACTGGTAACACTAGATTTGTCACAGGCACCACTTGCTGACTCAGCATTGGTAACACTAGCCTTGTCACTGCCAATGCTAGACTTGTCACAAGCAGCACTAAACTCGCCACTGGCTATACTACACTCGTCACTGGCTATACTACACTTGTCACTGGCTATACCACACTTGTCAGTGGCTATGCCACACTTGTCAGTGGCAGCATCAGACTTGAAATTACAAACCCATGATCAACCCACAGGTGCTGCGGAGGGAGGAGGTTTGGCACCTGTAGGTATCAGATTGTTAATGGATTTTAGTAAGACAGTCTGGGCATGAAATTCGCAGTCGACTGAGTCAGGGCATTCAGAGTATGGGATGCCAAAAGAGTTTTTTTTTTCTTTTACAGCGCTCGTGATACATACACATAGTTCGATTTTACACACAGCAAACTTAAGTCGTTAATACGCCAGCTATGCCATACCAGTGCTATAGAACAGAATTATGTGGGAATGGAATGGAATTATGTAGCTATAGAACGGAATTGAATTATGTAGCTATGGAACGACTGGAATTATGTAGCTATGGACTGGAATTGTATCAAGATTAAAAGAGGTCTAAATGTCATCCGTATGACGCCACATAACGGAACTTTTTAACCAGCTGGTCAAATAGATTTTTATGTATAACTATCTATCGCTATATAACAACCTCTTCAGCAATACTCACTGCACAGTATGTTGAGAGCACAGAACTAGCTTCGTGCACGCTCTTTGAACTGTAGGACTGTAAATTTCAATAACTGTGTGTGCGTGCGTGCGCGCTTGTATGTGTATGTGTGTGTGTGAGAGAGAGAGCATGCCTGCGTGTGTGTTAAGTAGACTTATATAGGGGAATAGATCAGCTTCTACCCATCTGTTGGCTACTGTTTTCTTTTCTAGAACAATGGTCTGATGAAAAAAGGAAAGAAACGCACAAGGCAGACCCAAGCCGGAGACGAAACAATCCATACAATGACGTCATGTCCTTGTTTACGTCTGGGCTGGCTATGTCCCCGCGCTCCGTGTCACTATGGCTGACAGGACGGCTGAGTACAAAGCCTTGACCTTACCTTGGAGAGAGAGAGAGGGCGTGTGTGGGTAATGTATATGTTGGGAGGGGGGGGCCTCCGATCACGTGCATAAATACGTCACCGGATTGTTTACAACGCCAACCTCTCTGGATGCCATGTGCATCCACAGCACATTTAAATGTAGCCCCGTTCGCAGCGAATGCCGTGTATAACATCCTGAAAAGGATTTCCTTCCTGGCTGTGGCTGTGTGTCGTCCCCATCACGGGTTTATAATATAACGCGAAGCGTGGTAAGAACCCGGAAAATGTATTCACACATCGCCCGTACAGTGACTCAACTCGTTCCTCCCTATGACTCGGGCCGATTCGTAGCTAGGCGGTGGCTAGTGTTTACATTTTAAACGACGTGTCGGTATCTGCTCTTCGCCTGTGACACGACATCAGATCGTGTCTTAGACCCCTGCTCTACCCCCTAGGGATGTTAACCACTTTCTCCTCAGACAGGATCTTGTAGGACGACTTGTTTACAACGTCCGTTAGTCAACACCCGATGGACGTTAGGTAGGACTCGTGAATCACTGGGTCTGATTTTCGTGAAGACAAGCGACAGAAGATATTACATCGTACAAAAAGAATGAAATGAGGGTGAGAAGTAGATGGAGGAGGAAAAAAAATCCTGTTTTCGTTCTATTTGTAAAAGCCCTACCCCACACTCACGCACGCATTCTTACAAGCGTGCAAATACATCGAAACAATAAAAGCAACCAAAGCCTACCGATTACCTTAATGATGTAATGAACAATACATCATCGAAAAAAAGAGTGCGTGACTACATGTAAATCAGACTATATATATAATTCTCTCTTTGTCTGCGTTTTGTCTGTTTCTTTTTTGCTCCTTTTTGTCCTGATGAAAGGATAATGCCAAGAAACATAGACTTTATCTGTTTTTGTCCTTTTACTTGGTTCATACACTCTATTGCTCTCAAAGGCTACATATAAAAGACTACATATAAAAGACTATACGTAAAAGACTACATATAAAAGACTATACGTAAAAGACTACATGTAAAAGACTATACGTAAAAGACTACATGTAAAAGACTATACGCATGTATTGCAGCAGAAACAGAGGACAGTTTGTTGCACTGTTTCCGAAGTACAGTTTATATTTTTCATGGAAATGTTCAATATGAACTGAAGTAAAAATGTATCCTTTATTAACTAGAAGAGATAATTTCAAAACAATGATTCTCTTCGCACAGTTTCGAGGAAAGTCTGTTTAATTTTGTACAGCTACTGCCCACCAGCATGACATTTCCTTCTTTCATCAGCAGGTACGGACCATCCGATTAAATCAGAATTTCAGAAAAACTTCACCGATTTACATGAGTGCAGAATTTCTTGTAGCCGCCCAAGGAGCAGCAGCCTCGAACTTCATGGTTTTTCGTCATAACACTGATTTTTTTTGGTTTGTTTGTTTGTTTATGTGGGTATGTGGGTGGTTGGGTGGGATGTGCATGATGGCATCTTTATATGACATACCATCGAACTTTATGTATAAATGATTACCTACGAAAAGAAGTGGGACAGATTCCTCATCTTGAACTCTCTTTTCGGGTTTTCTTACAATGGCAGACGCAACACAGGGTATCAAAGAAACAAAATACCTGGATACATGAATACGTCAGATCTGGATACAAGTCTTTTAATTATACTTAGCAACATTAATAACACCAATTATTCTCTCTCTCTCTCTCTCTCTCTCTCTCTTTCTCCCTCTCAAGTCTCCCTTCCCTCTATTTCCTTTCCACAATTCTTAATCTGACTTAATCCAGAGAGAGGGCAATAGGAAAAGCTTTCTTTTGTTATATGTAAATTGTGACCCACGAGTGTTCACACAAAAAGGTGTCTAGTTTTCAGTCGTCTCAGTTAAACTGCTCTGTTGAAAGCACGCCCATTATTGTTATGCATCATGCACGCTCCGACAACGAAGTGAACATCCTGTTTGATTTTGTACCGATTGTTACCAGACAACATCGAAATCTCCGCTCCCACCCACTTTTATATTCTTTTCAGGCTTTATCGTACTTGATTTGAGTCTTTTTGTACACAAGTCGCTTCTTCCTTGCTTCTCGTGTCACACGAATCATTGCGTGTATATCTTGATGCATTACATTAAACTCAGACCTAGTTATGGATTGCTTTGTTGATGACAAGAACACATACCCCACCCCCAACACCTCTCTCCACAACGACACGCACACCTAAGTATACGCACACACACGCACAGAGAGACGTACGCTCGCGTGCACACACAGGTTCAAGGGTAAATAAAAGCGGTCTCGCAAGAGTGGCTGAACGTGATTTGCCAAACGAGTAGGACCACCTGCTTACTGCAGTGTTTAGTCTGTAAAGCTTCATACTAAAGGATATAGTGGTTTCGTTTCATAGTCACCCCCTCTTTCTTTCCGTTTTCTTTCCTTTCTTTCTTTTTTCTTTCTTCCTTCCTTCCTCTCGCTCCATCCTGATGCCCCCACCCCACCCCACACACACACACCTTCCTCAGTGCATACAAATATTACTCATTTCGAGAATACTGAATTCATATTGAACTTACCTGACGTACGGTAACGTACTTCCGAAAAACAATTCCAGGTTTGATGACGCTCCAAGATACAGGTAAACTACTACTGTACGTTCCTTCTGAACTACACCACCTGTGTACCTGACATTTGCCGTTTGACAAAACACCTTAAAGGTAGGTTCCCAGGTAAACTGCAAAGAATCACATGAAGTATATCCGAGAGACACGACGTGGTGTGGTCTCCCAGGACGCAGCGCATTGCTTACTTTGAATGGCAACGTGAGTGGCTCACTTTACTGGTACTAGGTGATCTGTGTGGTATCGTCCGCGTTTCCTTGCCACATGAAACTTGCCGGTGGACATACTGCTAAGTTTCGCGGTCCAGACTTCGACAGACAGGCAGAGAGACAATGGGACGGACCGACTGACAGACAGGCAAACGGGAGCTTGAGGACGGACTCACGAACAGAATGAGAAAAAAGTCACATCTGTGAAATTTAAAAAAAGGTAAATGAAAACACATAAAGAAACAGGACAGAAAAAAGAAAGTCAGGCAGGTGGAAAGAAAGAAGAAATGTTAATCATTACTGGGTGGAATGCGGAGCAAAGAAAAAGTAGTTGATACAAAGAAGGTTAATGATTGTCGTGAGTACACAGAAGACTAATGTTTTTCGTGGAAAAACTCCCGACATTTAATACCTGATGTAAGTAACTCAATGACTAGACTGCATCAGGAGGAGCCATCACATTTTTAAAGTACAGGTTTTGTGTCAGAGGACTACGTACATCAAAGGCAGAAAGAAATGGCGTGGAACTGATCTACTGTAACAAGTAGTCGTCTGGTGCCACACTCGAAACCATCAACACTGCCTGCAGCAGTCCTAGACTCGCTGATGGAGGGCTTCGGTGATCAAAGCAGGCGAAGTTCAAATGACAGGTGGACACGACAGCAGACAGTTTGGTCTGTCTTGTTAGATTTCATGGCTCAAGACTTAGTTTAAATCCCCGAATGACGACAAAATTGGCGCTGGGGATCTTCCAACAAACTTTCGCAAACGAAAAAAATATTCTTCTGTGTTCGGCGCTGCGAAAATTCAACTGAATACAAGTCATATATGCGACATTAATGGAATCATAAACTGAAATACTCACAGAGAGAAATAAATAAGAAACCATTGTGCACGGTGATTATTCATCAGTTTATTTCTTTAGCAAATAATGCAGTGCAGGTGTGCTTTCAAACTTAACATGACGCGCTTTATCTTCAAGACTCGCTTAAAATCTACTTTTACGCGGGTTTCACTAACATTACAAAATTCGACATTTTACAATTCCAAGCCACCCTAACAGACACACTTCAGAGCAAGTTTTAAAAAAGGTGTATAGGTGTAGGACGAGAAACGATACTCGTGTTTACAGAAATTTACAGAAATGTAAAAAGCACGCAGAGAGAGAGAGAGAGAGAAAGAGAAAGAAACATACCCCCCCCCCCAATATACAAATTGTGTTCTTGAGTTTATTTACTCATAATGTAATTATAGGGGGTTTGTACAGGTACTATACGTAAATATTATACGTAGTGCTAGAGCTCACACAGCTGTATGTAAAGCTGACTTTCTGCTGTAAATAAATGTATTTTTCGCACCGCAAAAATATATATACCTACTTGTAAAAGCCACTTTCTGCACACTGCTAGCGGCACTAAGCAAAGTTTTCACTAACAGCAAGGGCCCAGGGCTAAAAAACAGAGAACCTATCTATTTATATGCCTCCGTTCCTGTTCCTGGTTGCTGACAAGTGTCTCTGACTGAGTCATATTCCAGTTATGCAAGCCATCAGTTTTCAGATCCTTGATATTTGCAAGATGGTTAAAACGGATGTAGAAATATTATGGCCGTATCTTATACTGCTGACAAAATGCTGATAACTGCCCGACATCTATCATTTTCACACATTTCATATACGGGGGCTTAGAAACAGGAGATTTTGTGCTGGAGATCTGTTTCAATTCGACCACAATAAATTGTGTGTGTCCGCTTGCGCGTTCGTGTGTGTAAGGGTGTACGTGTGTGTGTGTGATCGTTTTTATATATGCACAGAACATGCTGCTGCTTTACTTTTTCCTGTATTGTCTATACGAGTCAATAAATAAATAAACGAGAAGTTCCACAGCACGATGTACTAGTTCAGTCTTCAGAACGGAACAACTTCAGAGACTCCGTCACTGAATAAATCTGTAGCTTGTTGGGTCTGGAAACAATGGTACCTGAATCACCTCAGCTGAAGCTGCAGTAAAGTACTTATAAACTAGGTTAGTGTGACGACTGCTTCACTAGACAATGCAGGGACAACTTGATAGGAATGAGTGATAGGTGAAAAACAAAAGCAAACAGGTTGGTATCTTTGTTCCCATTGTGCGGCCTGTAAGAACTTTGTTTGGTCTCCCCCTTCCTTACCTCCTCGCTTCCCCCTTCCTCCCTCACAATCACGTGAGTAAATGTGCACGAGTGGCGCATGCATACGATGTGCATCTGTGAGTCTCTGTAGGTGTGCGTGTGTGCTGTCTGGCAGTGCATATTCCTGCATCCGTGCGTGTGTGCGTGCATCTTTCAGCAATCGCGCGATGGTGGACAAGTCAAGGAGTATTGTTATGTAAAATGGGGTAGCTATGGCAAAAGTACGGGTATTGTCATGTAAAGCGGGTGACGTGGTGGCATAAAACAAAAGCAGGTGGAAACGAGGGGGGTGCAAGGGCGGCGCCACGCGAGGAAACAAAGAGACAGGTAGCTAGAGAGAGGCCACAGGTGGGAGACAAAGGGGGTGAGTCACCGAAAATCGAGCGCTGTGCCACCCTGCAGCCGCACCAGACTGAAGATGGAACGCCCTTGATTCGCTTAGTGTTGACAAAGATTCTGTAAAACAGGCCAGAACTTTCTTAAGGGAAAGAAAGGGGTTTGCTTATCAACTATAGTTTGTTCCCAAAGTAACGAGCGAAGTGGTTTGTACTCTGTGCCTCACATAAATCGACTTGGGTTCACAGGAATGATAAGCCTTGCTCTGGAAGAGAACAGACACTAAGCCAAGGTGATGAAAGTCAAAACTCCATCTGTTTTTGTTTGTTTGTTTTTTTTGCGACCATGTCTGTATACCTTCAAGAAAAAGAAGAAGAAAATGATAATGATAATGATCATGATGACAATGACGACGACGACGTAACACACATATATGTGTGTGTGTGTGAGAGAGAGAGAGCGATTTCTCCCAAAATGTACTTGTAAAAGCAGACATCAGCAAGAAGAATTACATTGAGATTCTTCCTGCATGCATCAGTCACGCAAGGTCGGCGAGCCCCCTTCCGTGAAACATACCATTTATTTTTTGATAGCACCGAGTCTCCGAAGCCTATATTTCAGACGCTAGGAGGTGAAATAAAACAAGATCTGACGCTAGATATATGCAGGCAGTGACACAACCAACCTGCACAGAGGCAGCAGAGTTGCTACCACAACAGTAAATAACCTACTATAGCGACATGCAGTCAACAGGATGTAGAATAAACATGTCTCGTATGTGACGTCACTGTTTTCCTCTCGAGTATCACCTTGCGTCTTGCATGATAACTGTAATGAGAGAACAGCTCTCCCACTTTCTCTCTCGCTGTATATGCGCGTGCATGCATGCCCGTGAGCGAGAAAGAGAGAAAGGATGAGAGAAGGACAGAGAGTTTTGTATGCGTTAGAGGTATGGTTGTTTGTTTCATATATGTGTGTATACGAGTGTCCGTGCGTGCGCGCGTATGTCGAGGGGCGCACGCCCATGCGTTTGTGTGTGCCTGCATGCTTGGCGCGCGCATGGATCTGTTATCTATGCATGTTTAAAAGCATATGTGGATGACAGACACAAGAGAATGCGAAACTCAGGGCCACACTAACGGAGTTAATTCTGAGAAATCCTTGAAATTAATTTAAAAAATAAAACATCGTGACAGATGACCTTTCGAGCGGCGAGGTTATCGAAGGACTCATTCAAACTCGGCTGACTCACAGACTTGGGGAGCGCGTGGCAACTTGCTGCTCAGTAAAGACCTGCTAATAAACATGCCAAGGAGGTCATGACCCTGGCAATTTAATCGTACAGTTCGACTGTTTCTCTAGATCTCTTTTGCTCCACACACTGCGTGTTTGCGGTAAGCTGCGCTTGTTGAAACCAGACCCTGATTGTCGTTAGCCGTGTCAGCTGAACCAAACCTGGACGTGTTTTCGGCGGTGTCAGAAAGAACGCGCTGGCAACAAGGCTAGACAAGTACAGTATATTGCGCACAGAACTTGTACACATTGCTAGTCAGATAACGAACCTGCTTTCATGCGATTTACGTAACGTGTTCTAACCAACCTTCAGTGAAAACATATTCCAGTCAAACCCGTTTCCAACTTTCCCGACACGAGTCGAAAGAAATGCAGTTAAACCGAGACATACACGTGAGTCACTGACTCGTCAAGGTAGTTTTATGCGCATGCGTCATACTAGCAAGAGATAGGAACGCTTTTAATAACCTTTACCTCTTGCCAACGCCAAGTGCTGCTTCCTCGGCGCTCGTTCAGTGTTATATTTTAAATGAGTTCACACTGTAATTTAAAAGAATTTTTTTATTTAAAAACCCTGCACATAAACCCTCGGGAAAGAGAAGAATTAACTGGAGGTAATTGTAGAAAATGTAAGCCCTATGAAAAAGCTCACATCAGCGGTGAAAAGTCTGTCGCACCACAGACCCTGGAAACGACAGACTCTACCCAGTCATCAAACTCGGCAAGTCTATCCATCGAGCTCATCAACTCAAGCCATGGAACTCAGCAAGACTAGTCATGTAACTCGGCAAACCTAGCCATTTGAGCTCACTAAGTCTAGCTTTATGGAATATGGAGTCAATAGTTCTAACCATGGAACTCCGAAACTCCAGTCATCAACCACAACAACTCTAGCCATGGAACTCAGCAACGCTAGCCGAACTATGAAAGTCGGGTGTTCCACGAGAAGAAAGAGAAAACAGAGAACGAGTAGGGAGCGGAAAAAAGGGGGGGGGGGCTACAACATGTATTAAAGACAGGCCCGGGGGTATTCGCGTCAACCAGCTTGAAAGTTTTCTAGCTGACTTTTTTTTTTTCATAGTACAATGCCACCTGGTGCCACTGTGCAGACATTTCAGATATGAGTTATTTATAGTCTGAGCGTCAGGTGGCTGGAGGCTGGGGGGACCATCACCTGCAAGTCCCCAGTCAGAGGCTGGGGGTGGGTGTTTGTCCGGTAAAAGATAACTCCTTGTAGATGCATTGTATGTACGGGTCAACAAGAGGGCGAACCCTCCCCTCGTCCAGCCCGAGGTGCAAGGCCTTTTGGGACTGATAACGAGTAGAAAGCCAAGGCAAGGTTTTTAAAAGCGTTGTCAAGGCAACGCTCTCTCCTACAAGTGCCACATCTGGTGACCATTATTTACAACCTTTGACCTCTGGCAGAACGAAACGCGCCAGGACTACTGAGCTCCGTGGTCAGGACACACCCTCGTCCTGCAGCTGAGGCCATCCAGAGTGGTTTCTATCTTAACCTTTGAACCTGACCAAAAGAGCGAACCCCATTTCTCACCATACCGAAGGATATTGTTGTTGGACAATAATTGTGTGAACACCAGCCAGCTGCCCGTTCTTTCTTCACTCAGAAACTTCTACAGGGTGATGAATGACTAAACAGATTGCTGTATCTTCTGGTATGTTTTCCCCTCGTGTCTGTGCCTGTGGGGTTTTTTTTTCAGTTAAGACAGCTCCATAGCTGATTGTGGGTTTTCAGTTTATTCGCATAGTTTTCTCCAATCTTACCTTTTAAGTATAGATCTCCCTGATCAGTTTTGAAACTATGTAGGCCTACAGCCTCCAATCAAAGATCGTACATGTCTTTGGTACAGTTATATATGAGTTCTTCTCGATAGATATCTTAATTGCGTATCTGAATTACGGCCAAACTTGCCGATCACTCCTCTGGCAAATCCTTGATCTATGCTGACTACAAGCACTGGAAACATGAGCCTTTACAAAAGCGCAAACACCACGTCCGCGTGTGTTCATGCATCAATGCACCTTTTACAAAATTTGATCGCTAGCTCGCTTACTCACGCAGGCACACGATCCTGGACACATTCACACTAAGAGAGAGAGACTTTCTGACTGCATCCCCCTTTTAAAAAGCAGCGGATCAAATTACAGGTGAGCGGAACTGTACATGTACGTGCGTCAGGGTTACAGCCAGGGCTGTCAAAGGAGGGGGGGTGGGGGCAGGTTGACCGCCAAAGATCGAGGTCACACACGTCATTGTACACTACTTTGTGACGTCACCCACCAGAATACATGCACTTCCATTTGCACCATCTGCGACCTCTTAAACAAAATAACAATGCACGTGTCAATTCGTTGTCATTGGACACCTGTTGATCGAGGATGCCCCCAACACTTGTCACCCAGCCCAACAATCGAACGGCTATTGACGGTCTGACAAGAGTCGATTCAATGGAATCAGAACTGTCTTTACTACAAAAAAACGGTTGTCTTTAAAACTAGAGACAATCCTCTGGTCTCGCGATCGCATGCAATCAACACGCAGGCACGAACGTGCATACAACACACTGTCGTTTCTCTACTTGCAACCGAGAGAACACACACCAGAACCAGAGATAAGCAATGTTCACAGACGCCTATAAGAACTATATCCCTTGAATCTGAGGATCTAGAGAAGGCCATCGGCTTCGAAAAAGATAGATCAGTTCATTTTATAACTGTACGTATGTTCTAAGACACGTGTCGTCTTCACATGGCTTACCCAAAACAATGATCGAGAACGAATCCTATCTACATGAAGAGTTCGTCCAATTTTTATACAGGTTCGCTGTTCCCTGCCTACACGCACATACAGCTGCTTCGTAAAGACACAGTATGTCGCGAAAATAGTTTTACGCAGAAAATACCCTCCATTTTTTAAATAGGAAATTCAGTCTTATTTCAGTATTTTTAGTGCTAAAGATGGAAGCACTCCTATCCATTCCAAAGTTTTCGTTCGCCTGAATTTTGTCAAATCTTCAAAAGGCATTTTTGTCGGGCTGTATAACAACAGGCAGCTTAATTATACGTGTTTCACACAGTTCGTTAAAATCAAATTAATTTTCAAAAAAAAAATTAAGAAACATAAGCAGCTAAACAAAGGAGTCCGGCCGCTTGCAGCAAAAAATGTGATGTAATTTCCCCATTGTCATTGCTTACACCCGACTTGGTTGCACCGTCTGAAGCCAATAAACGTCCACACCAAGCGACCTACAAGACAAGCAAGCTTCGGCTCGTGTTGCTGTCACCGTAAGTCTCCGCCACCACCCCACCATCACCACCACCACCCAACACCTGTTTGTAAGTTTTACGTCATGCAGGGAGGGGCATAAAGCACTCTCCCC
>SMGT01010268.1:94123-119920 GCA_004794575.1 Lanistes nyassanus
ACCTACTGCCATGCTACATACACAACACATCATTTACTGTCATGGTACATACACCTCACCTACTGCCATGCTAGCATAACTGAAGTGACCCTAACTCTGATGTAAGGGCTAGAACAAGATAACAACCAAAAAATATAACTACAGATATTATATACATTTGTGTAGATATTTAAGACCATATGTCTTACGTCTAGTAATCAGGAGGCTATATGTAGTGTATTGATGGAAATAATCTTTTAAAAGGTGTGTGCTAGTGTGTGCTGAATTCGCATTGCCAATCTACCTGCATGAGGCACGCACTCTGTGTGGTACGCAACTGTGCAGCGTGTCATTGGACATCGGAAAAGTCTGCATGGTTTGAAATTTCAGCAGGTCTGAACCCGATCGAAGGGGGCAACAAAGTTCACTTGTAGGTCACGGCCGCGCAAAGAAGACAAGGTTTGTTCGTGGCACTGTCCTACTTACATCGACGTTAGCCAACCTAATTTTCACTACAGCAAGGACTCGACATACACACGTGAGGCCACACAACCGGTGTCCCGTGTGTGTGTGTGTGTGCTTGTGTGCTTCACGCCAGCTGTGTTCCTGAGTCATCGAAATTCGTTGGGTGAGCAGTGGGGAGATAACGTACTACGGGAAAAGGCTACACTACGTACATACATAGATACCTGTTGATCTGAACCTAAGAGTTTATCGGAGATGGAGACAGAGAGCGGGAAGATGGGAGAAGAGAGAAAGTAGGGGAAGGGGAAAAGGTCAATGAGAGATAAAGAAAGTTGGTTGGTTGGTTGGTTCTTAACGTCCCCCCACCCCCGCAAACTAAGTGGATATCAGGACGGTGTTGCTAAGACAGTTTACGTGCTGCCACACGTGGGACTGACGTCACAACACAGGCCTCAGTCCCACCCAGTCACATTATACTGACACCGGGCCAACCTGTCCTAGTACTGTTCCCTATAGTGCCAGGCCAGCTACTAGATTGCCAGCTTAGGTATGACTCAGCCGGGGCTCGAATCACCGACCTCCCGCCTCGGAAGCAAAAGCTTTAAAGGGAGATGAGCCTTTTTCGCATTAGATCCCACGCATGCGCAATGTCCGGTGACCAGCTGCAAAACAGGAAGTAGGGACATCGCATGTACATGCATGAAAAAGCACTTCTTTCGCACGTAACTGGGGTTTGTCTTGAAACATCACGCGGGAATACGGATTGGGGGTGGGGGGATCTGTACTTTGGAAATGCGTAATCTCTCGTTTCCTTTATTTTACATTATTTGACTTATTTTCTCAATTACTTTTTATGGTCTGTATTCAGAATAGGATATTTGAAATTAGAGTTCGTTCCTAGAAGATTTTGCGAACAAACAGGTGCGCGGAGTACAGACTGTTATGCATGAACACGCAAAGGACGCTAAGCTTTCAAAAATTGTGCTCCCAGTATAAAGTCATCACAAAAATCGCGTCGCTGTTTCAGTGTGGGAAACGTATTACTAATAATAAGGAAGCTTATATAGCGCTATATCCCACCAATATGCAGGGAGCACTGCGTTTTACCCTATATGGATTAACAAAATAACAAGTAAAGTTTTAAAACACTACACAGTCAAAACCTTCACAAGGACATTATAACGATGGAAAACTAATAAGAGCAATCATAAAACTATTAATGAGACAACAATAAAACAGTGGATAACATTAAACGAGTAAAACTTTGTTTTTAGAAATACTATAAGCACAACAAACAACGCCAACGATAAAACGATGCAGAGTGAAATACTGAGACCAAAAAACGTAGACCTTAATAATTAATTGAACAGATGGATACCGATGAAGTGCGAGTTCTTCTCTTTTAATATTACTACAGCTTCTCTACAAAACACCGACTTAACTTCTTCTAACTTGACTCCGGGCTGTTCTTGACTTGAAGTCACGCTCGGGGTTTTCCAACTTGTACAGAAGATTTTATTTTATTTATTATATTTTGGCGATAGTTTCGAACTTTACTTGTAAGCGCAAAATCTGCTTATTAATAAACCTAAGCAGTTACAGATTATAGAATTCCGTATAGCGAATTAGAGGGTTTAAACAGTAATTGTTAATAAAACATTTGAATTTGCGTGATTTCATGAATGGAAGTTTCCTGTCTGCAGGCTACTCCTTAACCACTAGGCCACCGAGGCGGTTAGAGGGGGCTGGGGGAGAGACTGGAAGGATGGAGGTCGAGAGAAATGGAAACCTTATTGGTTAGACCTATAGAGCTCATCGTCAGAAAAGGCAGATGTGGCCTAATTCAAATCTTGCATTATCACCTGACAGCAAACGTTACAAAAAATATATGTTGCACAATGCACAGAAGATAAAACGCCCGGTGAGAGAAAAAGAGAAGAAAAAGCGGAATTTAGGAGGAGAGTAGATAGGGAGCAGGAGGGGGATAAAGCAGTGGAGGGGGTGGTTACTGAGAGATCCCCTTTCATGACAGCACGATGTTCCCACGCCGGTGTGCGATGAGAAGAAGCGGACATACGGAGGCTGCCAGCTCAGCGATGTATGTACGGATGCCTAGCCTATGCATGGCGCGCAACATGGGAATTTCAGGTCGACAGTGGAACCATTGTCGTGTTTGGAACTGCTGGCTGTTTGTTTGATCCTTATTGCAGTTTCCGTACCTGTGCCCTCTTTTATCTCTCTGCCATATGGGATCGTTCCCTATCTTCCTACACCCGTCCGACGGGTGCACTACCATCACTGCGGCAGCAACATCTCTTTTCTTCTGAACCCATACTGCGATGGATGGATGGATGGATGGATGGATGGATGGATGGATGGATGGATGGATGGATGGATGGATGGATGGATGGATGGATGGATGGATGGATGGATGGATGGATGGATGGATGGAAAAGCTGGTCTTCAGATTCCGATTAGCCTGTTCGAGATGTATCTCGTTCTCAGTCTTGTTCAGAATACATATATACATTTTTTAAAAAAGTTCCTGAGGGCCATCCCTAGTCCAATCCTCTCTCGTGTACTTGCACGCGCTCTTTACAGGTTGATTACGTATACCTGCACGCTCTCATTATACGTTGATAAAAAAAATCTGCCCATCGCTTAATTCTTCCCGACTGGACAGCAGGTAATAGTCTGGCGCTCGTTAAACGCGGAAACGACTGTGTAAAGCTCCTTTTTCAGATTCGTCCCTAACCCGTAAAGCCCCTTAGCTGCACCCTGGACTCGTTATTCATGCGTGAAATTCAGCGCTTAAGTTGTCTCAGAAGGAAAAGCTGTGGTGGATGTTCCCATAGGTGGAATTGACCTGCGCAAGCCTGTCAGCAGGTGGAGAAAGAAAGAAAGAAAGAAAGAAAGAAAGAAAGAAAGAAAGAAAGAAAGAAAGAAAGAAAGAAAGAAAGAAAGAAAGAAAGAAAGAAAGAAAGAAAGAAAGAAAGATGAACGAATCAATAGATTGACAGACAGGGAAGGAAAGTTGTAATGTACAAGCTGGAACTACCCTAAAAAGTGAGTGGAGGAACAAAAGTATTTTTTAAGTTAGTGTTTTACCCCGAATCACCAGCTAAGGGTTTATCCCACAGCCGCCAACTCTGTAAATAGATGCTAGAAACAAAGGAAATGTTGTGTATGAGCATAGATTTGATCTTCACAGCATATCTTGACGGCAAGGAGCACCCTTACTGCCATGAGCAAAAGTGAAGACTTATACCAGTCGCCAATATTGTCGCCATTAAGCATTAATTACTTGTATTAGTCACTCTTAAACCTCCGGCACCTGCCGTTCACTGCTTTCTGTTCCGTTTTTCTCGGCTTAGTAGACAAACGCACATTGTAACAAGCGGAGGTAAGATAAGTATTACACTCTGTTGCAACAGACAATAAAGTGACAGGGCGAAGGTGTGGGCTAAGAAAACATATTCCGCAAGGAATTTAATTTTTGAAAATATAAACCTGACGAGTTCAATAACTAACAGAAGTCACAGCCCCCCCACCCCTCTCCCACGATTTTTTTTTCAAATTTTGAATTCCGTTGTCGAAATTGTGTAACTGCTGATTTACAGATAGAATAATCTTTTGTGTATCGGATGGTGCTACAGTTCTATTATCAGCTTTTTACTTTATTGCACCTTTCTGGGGTGACAAACAGCGCCAAAGAACTCCTCGAGCTTAATCACAAAGGACAGATTATGGTCTATACCTGGACAGCTCAAGCAAACACGTGTCTCGTTTATCTAGTTTACTCACGCTCACGTGAGCTCTGAGTAAATCTGCCTTTCGACACTACCCGCGAGTCAGACAGTAGTCCGACCTACGGTCCGGCGGTTTCAAGGTTATCTGACCTAATCTCATGACGTGACGCGTCGGCTGGCCCCAGTGACTCGTCCGACAGTACGTTTAGTCCACACATTAACAACTGTTGAGTATGCCTTTGTCATGGTGCTGACGCAATCAACCGCGTGAAAGTTAGTCAAACTACGACTTTGCTTGGTCATATATCGAAGTACAAAGCGGGGAGGATTTTTTAAACACATTTTCCTTCATAAATACTTAGTTTTTATGGGTTTGTTTCTTGCTTCAAGTCTTTGGAGCTTGAAAACTCGCTACTTGAGTTGGAAGTGCGTCCGTTGACAACCCGTCAAAAGCACTTCCTTCTGCACCCCTTAGCAACAAGGGAGGCAACGCTCGCGCCTTAGTGATCACGAGGTGTGACGTATGCCACGCGGCGCGCGCTGACCGCTTGTGACGCAGCGGCAAGTGGCAGGGTTCCTCTGCGCACCGCACCGTGCAAGGTGAGTCCCAAGGCGGCTAAATTTAGACACGGTGATCTCATCGCTGCTTGGGAGTCGCTGCGCTGGCTCGAGGGGCTAAATAGTTCATTCATATCGGCCTGCGCGCGCGTCTGGCGTGTGTGAGAGAGAGGAGGGAGCGAGCGCAAGCCAGCCCAGCGCAAACTTGCTGCTCAAGCGACCATCGCAGTCATCGTCGTTCAGCTCGCTTCATGACAACAACAACAGTTCAGACGACAGTGGATGGTGGATGTGTGTGAGGCCTTGCTGTTCTCGTTCCTTCTGTAGGATTTATTCGACTGTTCGGATACTGACCCCCAGTATCCTGCTGCGGTGACGTCAGAATCTAAAGAGGTAGGCATCTCTCCGTTTCTGCCACGCTGTGTTAGTTGTGTGTGCTTCGATCGCTCACCGCGTTCTGTTGAGCGCTGCTAGAACCAAAACAACCCTGGCAGCAGCTGACTCGAGCGCCTGGCTTGCAAGTGTGCTGAGGTAAGGATTCGGGCTTCATTATCATTATTTCTGGGGGAAATCGAGTGTTGTTGTGCCGAGAGGGGGAACCAACTCGACCGAACGGGCTCGATGCTGGTAGGCATGGTTCTGGAAGAATAGAGAAAAGCCAGAAGGGGAAAGGTCAGAGGTCGAGGAGCAGGAACTGGCCACAACGGGGAGTCCCGAGGTGAGCACAATGCCGGAATCTGGCGACGTGGACATCCTGACCCCTCCCAGAGTGCACCTGGCCTCTCGCCGGAGGTTCGACCTCAAGCTGGACTTGACCTCAACCCCGAGCGGCCGGGAGCGAGGAGAGAAGAAACTAAGGCTGGAGCTGCTGACGGCCCCCATCCTAGACCTCCCGTCCAAGGTCGCTGACATCAACACCAACAACACCAACACTGCCCCCACCACCACAACAACTTCCGCGTCTACTACAATCACGAGCACCACCACGACTACCACGGGGTGCAGCAGCTGCCTGAACAAACAGACTGGCGCCAGTCCCGACGAGGGGACCGACGTGTCCAGCGGCCCCCTGGCCCCGGTACGAACAGTGACGGCTGGGGAGCTAGCTACCAAGCTGAGGAAGGCCCGGTCAGTGCTGGTCATCGACTGTCGCTCGTTCCTGGACTACAATCTCCACCACGTGCAGGGCGCCGTCAACGTCAGCTGCACCGACCGCTTCAACCGCCGGCGTCTGCAGCAGGGCAAGGTCGGGGTGCTGGACCTGCTGGCCGCGCACGGCAAGGACCACTTGCGGCGCAAGCACGTGCGGGACATCGTGCTGTACGACGGCCGTAGCAACGGTAGCTGCGGTGGTGAGGAGAGACCGGACGGGGAGAGCGCCCTTCACACCGTGCTGACCACGCTGATCAGAGAGGGCCGCCAGCCGGCCATTCTACTAGGTAAGCGTCAGCAGTCTGCACCTTTGTCCCCTAACTTCCAGCCCCTCATTTATCTATGTCTGCCTGCACAGCACTTTTCTTTTCCTTGATACACACAAGCAAATATTATATTTCGCATCTATCTCGGTCTGACCACTGAGTCTCTTTACCAGCCTGACATAGAGTGTTTTCTTGTTCTCGCCATCTTATCCTCACGCACGCACGCCCGCACGCACACAGAGCATTTCACGCACGCCCACAGATATACACACTCATTGGTGGGGAAGAGCACTCAGACATGACGTCAGTAAACGAAATGCCCTTCCACATACATTTCCGCATTCTCACTGTATGAGTGTGCTTTCATAACATCCCAAGTATTCCAAGCAACACTGCTCGGCTAATTAGCGTAGATGAGAGACCTTACTTAAACCCGCGAAAACAAAATATTTCAGTCAGTAGTGTTTGAATTGAGAAGATATCTTTGACGGACTCGTGTTTACGCTGTGTGCTGATATGTGTCTTTCTGACTATTCATGTTACTTGTGTGTCGGTGTATTTTCCAGTTTGTTTTGTCACAGTGCCACTATTGGCAGTGATATTATTATAGTGAGCTTGCAGTTTGAGCAAACAGATTGAAAAAGGTAAGGGTTGTCGTAGGGGAGTGGGGGTGTGTAGGACCCCCACTTTTCTGTGAGTTAGCATCGTGAGGGCGGCGCCCATCTCCTCTCCGTTGTTGCCGTACCTTCCTGGACCCATGGGTCTGACATCCATTTGGCAATTGGGTAAACTGGGAGACTTAAGGTGTGGCGCACGGGTTTCAAACCAGAGCCTTCGGGTTTGGAGGCCAGCGCTCTAACCACTCGGCCACCCGCGTCTCCTGAAGAGGATACAAAACATACTTCACCAAGGACTTAGGAAATACTATCCCGTATAAACTAAAACTTACAAGATGAAAAAGTAGTCGTGTTTAACCTCTCTCTTAAAATGAACGTGAACGGAACCCGTGGTATAAGCTGGATTAGTCCGAGACAATTTAACTTGCGTTTTAGTACTTGCGCAGTAGACTGCTATACCGGGTTCTGTCACTCTGTTCATATAACAGACTCAAGCCGTGTGAGTCGGCATTAAATGACTTTTTAAAAGAAACCGAAAGTTTTAGGTTTTTAAACTTCCGTTTTCCCTATAATCAGTCGTGTTTTGCCTGTCTGCTTGTGTTGCCACCCCCCTGTGTGTCTCTGGCCATCGACCTTTTTTCCTGACATCTATCACACGGCTTATCGTGGTGCAGATGAGTTAGATGACTCAGCCGGCGTCTGCCCTGATGTAAACGGGGGTGCAGGTTGAGAGCCAAGACGATGTGTCTTCCCCTTCCTGCACCTACCCCCACCCCACTTCGTCCCGCATGGTAACTTGATTCGGAATGGTTAGTTCGTCTATCCTGATGACGCAGCGAGCTGTTGTACATTGTTAGGTTTAAGCCATTCGTTGAAGGGTCGCTGTCCTCGAAAAAGTAACGAAACGAGAACTCATTTAACTGGTTTCCGAAGTCAAAAAGTATTTTTGAATAGCCAATGCTACAAAAGAGTTTTCTTTTAATTTGTCCAATTATCATTTGTTCATGAGAATGATGGTGGACCTGATAACCGCAGAGGAAGCATTTTCTTGTCTGAGTGAATCGTGACATTGGAGGCCAGCAGGAGAAAGTGTGTTTATTAGTATCGTGAGCTCGACCGCACTGCGCAGATGTGCACGGGCAGAGCACGGCCAGTGCGGTAGTAGTTGACTCACTAAGGAATACTTCCTTGAACTTCAGAAGTCCGTTTCTCCTGTCATAAACCTCCAGCGCTGGACGCAGGAGCGAATGAGTCAACACTGTTTTGACTTGCTTGCTGCGCAGAACTTTTTAATATAAACATCATCAAGGACGAGTTTCTGTTGGACCATTGTCGTTGTATGAGGGGGGGGGGGATTACTGGTTTTAATTTGTATTCACCTGTCATTTGGATGGCAACAGTTTCACTGTGACTCAGACTGGATGCAAAGGAATGAAACTGCGTGACTGAGACACTAGCGAAAAAGACGAGAACATGCTATACCCACAGTCACCAACATTTCTTGTACTCTCGACAGTTCCATGTCACTGAGGATTAGGCGATACTGAAGTGTGAAGCGGTTGTGCGAGATCCTTTGCCGTCAGTTAGTGGCGTCATGCTTCGAACCACTTTTTCAACATTTAAAAAAGTATGTTCTTATTGCAAATGTTCCTGTCGTATTGATAATAATTTGCATTGCACTCCCTTTATTGTACCTTTGACAAAATCGAAAGTGGGAGGTTTAAGGATAAATATTAGAGGGTCTAATGGTCACTGGAATAATCCACTTGACTATCACACCCTTGTTCTAGATGCGATGAAACTTTGCTTCAGACCGTCAGCTTTTAATGTCGCCTGTCTTGTAGAAAATCCTAAATCCGATTACGCTGTGGACTATATGTGCTTCGTTTGAGCTGTCTCGCGTCTGGGATTAGTTGCTTTTGCGGAAGGTTTCGTGTGCGTGACGCCGAAAGGATGGCCGAGACTCACCAAGTCCCTGAACACGAATCGTGCTTGGACCAGGCTGGCAAACAATGCACATAGAGAGTGTAGGGCCTTGTCAGCTGCATGGGAAAGTGTCAAATACTGGCCATATGACGGAAACAAAAGTGATTCATTCATTCTTTCTTTCTGACTGCTAGCCAAAAGCAGGAGATCGTAAACATCTGAGATCAGCAGAATTTGATACTCCTTTTCGTTATGTGATACAAAAATGACGCCAGACGTCATCCCGACCACACAGGATCATCGCAGCAGAATAAATTAGATACAAGAAAACATTAGCTAGAAACAGTTTTCAGAGTTTGATTTTCCAGTTCCATATTACCACGACCTACGTACCTCTTGCAGACAAAAGTTAATGTTTATGAGCTTTGCGGACAGTTGAAAGTTTAGACTTTCTAACTGAAGAGTTTCGTTCACGACCTGTTGACAGGCATTTTTAGATTTTACTCTTTCTTTCGTGTCCTGTGTGACTTTGTCCAAAACAACCATATATATATTTGGTTTCCGGAGGGGCTGTTAATTTTACTAGTGTCCACTGTTCACATGTGGCAAGAAAGACTACGTAGATAAGGCGTACACACGCACGCTCGAACGTGTAGCCGTACGCGATACGTTACCTAGTGTTTAGTCACGGCGGCCCGGAAAGTAGGCCAATGACCCAGTTCTGTCCTCGACGCGATGACTCAGCCCGTCGAATGCCTGGAGCTCGTGGTAAGCAGACGGCACACGCACACGCACACACGCGCCCCACGCCGAGGCAGTATATGTAACCAATAAGCGCTTCGAGCAAACCTGGTCGGCCGGGTTGGTGCGCACTGCTCCTTTGGCTTGCAAGAATTGAAAAGTTTTCAATGTAAAAAATTAAAGATCGGTTCTCCATCTCCGCTTTGGTCCAAATGTCAACTACGTTCGTACTTGCGTATTTATGCAACAATCTGCGTTCGGTCAAGAATGCAGACACATGAGAATATGGACACGGATCCATCCATCCAAAATTTGACTGTTCCAACCTTGCTTCGTTCCAGTGGCTGCTCCAGCAAGTTGTTCCTGAGGTGGGGTGGGCCAGTGGAGGAAGGGTGGGCCAGTGGAGGAAGGCCACATGTTTGTGTGGCTGGTCTATGTTGAGTAAAGGATCTACAATGAATTATCGTAGAGTTTTGCGTTAGCCGGATTTTACACGCGCTGTTTATTTCCTAAGAACCCAGGTCGTGTACGCGCACTGCCAGTTTCAGCAGAATGCCTTTGCTTACGAAACAAACCAAAATGAAAATGGGAGGGGGGCTCTGAAAGTTTGGTGGGATTGGGAGGAATCACCCCATTGTCCCCTCTGAACCCCCCACTGGTCCGTCCGTCCTTCCCTCTGTGCGTTTCCTATACTTCTGTTTACAACAACAGTTCATTATATTTTGTTTGAAAATCGGTTAGATGAAGATTTCTTTGTTAATGACCTCTTCGCGGCTCCTTGACAACCCACCACCTTGGTGACACCTGCCACTTGGCTGACATGTGTTCGCCGTCGACATTCTTCACGCCTTTGTTCGTGTCATATGTGCATTCTTGCGAATGTTTTTAGCTGTCTAGAACCACAGTGGACAATTAAACTATGCGTGTTGCCTAATTAATATGATTTTCATTTTATATGTCTATATCTATACTAACTTTAAGGGAACTGGTCTGTCCCTTCAATGGCAACATGCCTGTTTGTCTAATTTATGCAGTTGCATATGTATTAACAGCATAAATAAAATTGCAAGAGCAAACTAAAAAGTTTGAAACCAAACTGTGTAGTGAAGGGATAGCAATAAATTCACTTTTACAAACGATAAGAGGGAACTTGAGCAGCGAGCAAAGTTATGGCGTCGAGTTGCTGTCGGCAGACGTGAGATAAATATAGCTCAGGGCAGCTTACGTCAACCTGTCCTCACAGGCCGGCGACAGGCAGACAACTGCGGAGAATCGGGCATTCGCTTCACTACGTTCCATCGATTCGCTGTGCCCCCTTCCCCCATCCCCCCCAGCCCTTCCGATAGAGAGGGAATCGGTGGATGAGCTAACAGGCACACAGTTTTCCCTTCAGGCACGTAACAAACACCGATTTACGCAGTTCCTTTCTTTCTGTATCTGCACGCACGCTCACACGCACGCACAATGTCGCACGCTTAAAGCACGCAAGTTTCTGTAGCACCGATGACGTATGCAGATGGGAAGTGCACTGTTAGATTTAGTCGTCGTCCGTTGGTACCAGTGGGAAGCGCCTCGCACATCTTCAAAGGCTGATTTGTTTCCGCCTAACATGGAAGTCTAGATTTGCGATGTTGTCAACACGAACAGGAAAATAAAATTTGGCTCCTTACGTCACCCTGCCCTCTTCAAGCCCTCACGGCATGTCAGTCACGGAACTCTGTGAAGTGTTTAGAATTACGGCGTCCTTAGGTGATAGGCAGAAAATAGGATGCTGCTTCATAATGTCAACAGAAATGGTTAATGTGTGGGGGTGGGGGGAGCGGGGCTTGTATTGAAATCGATAATTATGTAAATACCGTTCTTCCGCGGGCTCACAGATCATCCGTTACCTTAAAAATATTCTTAAAATTAGAATGGGTGAAGCACTCGTAGAATTTTGAAGTCGGGGGCTTAAATATGTAACAAATGATGACGATTGTCAGAATGAGTCATCTGAACATTTCTTAGAGGGAAGCGAGATTAGGATAGATATTAATTTAGTGCCATATTTGGGGTCTCACTGCTCGAGCACGGAGGAAGAAAACAATCGTACAAAACATTAATCTTGAAATTTGTTCTTACACTCTAGTCTTACGTCTTTAGACCTTGCGCTTATTTAGCTACACAATGCACTCGACATTTTGCCTTTATCGGTTTAGAGAGAAAAAAATCTTGAACCGAAATAGGCGTGTAACCTGTGGGGCTCTGTTTACGAAAGTTGTAAGTTATGACGTACAAAGGGTGACTCCCTTGCGCCGCGCCATTCATTAGGTTGGGAGATAAGACGCCAACTCTCTTGGCATGCCTTCCTGGCCCGTAGAAATCTGCAGGAAGCCACTTGTTGCGCCAAAACTGATATTGCCGGCCTGAATTTTTTTTTTTGCTTCTCTCCATCTGTGAATGTTTGGGCGCATGTTGCTACTATTTCTGCCGCAGCTAAAGTGCATGCGTCACTACTTTTTTCCTCAAACGGCTGTTTTCGTTTTGTTTTGTTTTACTGTAATTACCTGGTTTGTGTTGTGTGTTCTGTCCCGAAAAAGGGATAATGCCTCGAAATGTTGAGCTTTCATGTCTTAATTATTAGCTTTGCCAGTTCTTTGCTGCTGTCACATGCTGCTGTCCATGAACCAGTCACTTGTTTAATGGTTCTAGTGAATGAGGATTGTTTCTGGTAGATTTAATAAGAATATTATAAGCTGTATTCGTCCGCAGGTTGTTTTTTCCCATTGTTCTGTGGTATCGGTATTTTCGTAACGAAACGTAATGCGGTGAATACATTTCTTTTGTAGATAAAGACTCCCGAACTGGTCACATGACGTGTCCATCTGGTGGAAGATCCTGGGAAGGGATGGTGAAGTGGATAGGGTCGGTTTTAATGAGGAGGGGGCTGGGGCAGGGGCTGCGACCATACCGCGGTGGGGTCTGTGGTGTGACTCACAAGCTCAGAATGTGCCATTGTCTTCCACCTTTCCGTTCCGACAGGACTGACCCCTCCACAAGGAGGCGGAAGCGGCTGTTCCCCTTTGCTGCCCTACTCCCGCTCAGGTTCCCTAAAATTTGCGATGTGTTTTCTGGGACTGAGTATGGAATAGCAACATTTACTGCGGGTTGATAGGGGTAGGAAAGCCATTTTTGTGCAGTTTCGTGACAGTACCCGCTTGGTGGAACGGGGGATGTATTTTCTGATAAAAGTGGAGGGGGCAAAAATTCGCATTTACTTTGAAGAGTCACAGTGGGAGTGCAAAAATATTCTTATATAAGTATTGGGGGTTGGGGGGGGGTTGCTTCTGTATTCTGTTAATTCCAGCAACACTGTAGATGTAACCCTGCCTCATTTATTCTCTGTTAATTCATTCAGACTTCTCAATAATAGGAAAAGTTGCACTTTGAGGTTCGAGAGAATGTGATGATGGGGATTAGCGGAAAATAAGATTTAAACTACGATCACCTCAGGATCTGATTTTCAGTTCTAATAAGTTGTCCCGTCAGTAGCGGTGAAGAGTTCCGGCGGGTCTAGGGCGGGATTGCATGGTCATTCGTGTCTCTTGTGCATACGTAAAGGTGGACGTAAAATACACAGAGTGAACGGGTCTTAGACCACTTTTACGAGGGGAAGGGCAGATACGCAACCCAACCCAGAATACTATCCCGGTTACAGGACAAGGGTGGGTTTGCCCAGGAGCTTTTCAGACAGAGGGGACTAGCAATGACAAAATTATCATACTGGTCTTAAAAGCGACTACCCCCTGTTGAGGTATAGGATTAGAAAAACGCGGCATGAGGTACGTATAATAAAATGTGCTTAGGACAGCGCCGGTCACCGGTGACTTTCATTCCCGCTTTTGACTGAGTCACTGTTACGGGGGCAGTACGAAATATTCAGACAGGTTATGCGTCCTAACCTCGCTCGCAAACTAGTGCGTGTGTGCGTGTTCAGTCTACCGTAAGAACTCGCGTAGCGGGTGATTCATTTATAAACCATCGGTGGCAGCGTAAGGTGCAGCGTCAGCTGTTAGTATCTGACGTCCTTTGTGTGTGCCTCGCGCGTTTGTGTGGGCACGAAGAGGGACAGCTTGGCGTGACAAATCTGTGACGGGATGGTCTTGCACTTGTCAGAAAAATAAATAAATAATTTCTATGACTTACGGTCAGAAGGGGCGGAAGCAAGGTTACTGCCGTAACCAGTATTGCACAGATTTGTTCCTTATTTTCTCCTCGCACACAACAGGTGATACAGTCGTTTGGGCCTCCCCCTTCTGTGCGTCCCTGAGGACTTTCCACCGCAGAACTAATCCGGAACGCGTCTGCGTCGTTTCATTAGGCAGGTTAATGGGACCGAGCTGATCTGAAGAGACAGAAAATGTTTATTTTCCTAAAGTACCTCTGTATGTACGTTTTTACCTGTCCGACCGACGCTGCCAACACATGTAGTCTATTGCCAGCAGCTGGGGTAGCAGCTGGACTGTCATGTTTCATGTGTACGTATGTGTGCGTGCGTGGGCAGTGAGGGAATGTAATTAGAGAGAGAACACAAATCCAGATTTGTAGCTACCAGTGTACTAAGTGTTCGTCATCGTTGCCAAAAATCACAGAATGCAGACTAACGGCATACGTCTTTAAGCTGTAGCGTTGGCTGTCTGGTTTATTGCTAGTTGTACTGGAATCGCAAACGTCACAAGCAGTCTTTACAGACGTCGTTTACCTGTTGCCCGTGCAGGTGGCATGAAGCAGTTCGAGGCTGAGTACCCGGACCTTTGCTGGAGCGCTCGGAGGCAGGACATACCTGGCCGGCCTTTGTGCAGTCCCACCAACGACACGATGGAACCAGAGATCGAGACCGCCACCGCCTCCCAAGTCCTGCCCTTCCTCTACCTCGGTATGCACCTGCGTCACCTCCTTTTGATGTGTTGTCACTACCTCGTGGGGCTGGATGACTTGCTTTGTTACTGTTGCTGCTGCTCACATCATGCCGATGTTCACTGCATATCTGTGTTCGCTGTGTCCACAGGTAATGAACGTGACGCCGCCGAACTGGAGCGGTTACGACGTCACAATATTACGTATGTGCTGAACGTCACGGCCCACGTGCCGCAGTACTGGCACGCTCACGGCATCCGCTACAAACGCATCCCGGCTTCCGACAGCGCACAGCAGAACCTCAAGCAGTACTTCGAGGAGGCCATCGAGTATATTGGTAAGTACAGGACCCAAGCTCCCTCCAAATCCGAAAGATCAGCCCAATTTTTGAATATATATATATATACTTTTTTTTACAAATGGGTGAAATAGAACTCCCTAAAAACCCAGGTCGTAGCGAAGCAAATTTTGGTTTCGGGTGTAACTGCACTGTACCATCGACACGCTTGCCCCTCTCCCGTAACCGGTCTTATTTGCCGATCTCTGGTGTATGACATTTGAATCATTCACATTCATAAAATAGCTGATAACAAACGTTCAGACATCTTGGATGTTAGAGATGTGAGAGACGGAGCATGGGGTGCCTTATATCATGCCTGATACCCGTACCCCGCAGCATACTTCCCCCAGTTCGCCCGCCTGGGAACGGGTACCTGATCCATGGATCGGGGACAGTAAAGCAGCTTTTCTTTTTTTCTTTCTTGTTTCAAATTGCCTCTTTTCTTCATTTCTCTTTATGTTCTCCTCTCCTTTTCTTTGCATTCGAACTATTTCTCTTCTGTGTCTTTTCTCTTTTTATTCTCATTTCACGTCTTCCTTTTCCTTTATTTCGAATTGTTGTCTTTCTTCCTTCGCCTCTTCGTTTTTTTTAACCCTTTCTTCTTTTCTTCACTCGATTTCGTGTTTGGCGTAAAGGCCACCAACTTTCGAAGGAGAACAGAAAGAAAACTCGATTTGTCGTAGTAGCAGTTCGGGGGTTAGAACCCAACTTAGACCAGTTTTGGGGGGTTGATAGAGGGGTATAGGTGTAGCAAACTGTAGTGAAGGCGTGCTTATAGGAAGGTAACAGTGTGCTTACTAGTGTCTTTTGTCGAAGATTGATTAAAGACCTTTATGACCTCGACGACAGGCATGACGAAGCGAGGACAGTTGCCATCTGTCGCCCGTGTTCGGGCAGCTTGCTTTTTAGCCCCTACTTAGTTGTGCGTTGGTAGTCCACTGAAATGGGCATCATTTCCAGTCATCGCTTTCTGCGCCAGCGTTTGGTTCGAGTTCCCCCCTCCGTCCCTTCTCGCCATCCGCCTCTCCTCTCCACCACCTAAGGGCCTTCCCCTCCTCTGGTCATCGTGCCCCCCTCCCCCACCAACCCCTGCCAAATATTGTTCGAGTCCCTTCCCACGATGTCGCCGCTTGCCCTTTGGACCTCCACCCCCTACCCACCCCCGTCACTAATTAAGCGCATCGTCTTCCTGGTTAGTGACTGTGACGTCAGAGTGAGGCTGAGTCATCCGTGATTACTGTCATAGTTATGCAGATGAGACGATAATGAGGCAGCGGGTCAAGGGGCACGCCATTGTTTTAGCGTAGTTAACCATGGATGGCGTACGAGGAGCTTCTCTCGGACTGTGGCTGATTTTTGGGGGCGGTATCTTTGAAGACTGATTGTACGCTAACAACCCACGGCATGGGGGGAGGGAGGGGTCGTTGACTACAGACGGCCTGGGGGAGGGAAGGGGTTCTGGTCCGGCGGAGAGAGTGTTTATATAGTCAGCAGATCATCAAGGGGGCGTGGCTTCATGATGACCGATCATTATGCTGGGGAAAGAGAGGAAAACAAGCTCTGGGCTGTATGCGATACAGGTACCTCAGCAGCGGTAATGATGCCCAGCGAATTGGGTAATGTCCCTTTGAGGGCTCTTTCTCACGCACTGACTGGTCTCCTCTGGTTTTCCTTTCCACCCTAGCCCCTCCCGCCCCCGTCCCCATGCCATCACTGGTGTTCAGCGACATGATGTCGAGGGTCGATCCTTTTGCTGCAGTTTAGCTACGATCATGACTGATGCGAAATTTTGGGAAGTGGATGGGTACCGACCAGCACAAACCACACCTCCATCTTCAACTGTACTTGCAAGGGTTTGGAGTCGTTGCTTGTCTCTTAAGACCCAAAGCTTTTTTATTTTTTATTTGAATTTTTAAAAATCTTTTTGTTGTTGTTTTTGCTGATAGTGTTAATAAAGAGTACAAGTCCTTCCTGGTCATTCTTAAGTAGAATCAGAGAGTATGCTAGACACAGAGATGTGGGGTGTGTTTTGTAGTGGACTGTATCATTTTACCATTTTTTTTGTAGTTGGTAACGTCGAAGATTTTAGCTGTTGTCAAGTCCGCGAAGTGCGTAAACACACGACAAAATCCTCCTGGTTACGAATGGCGGGAAGGGAGGGAATATACACAGGTTACGATTTAAATTTCCCCCATTTCTGTATGCGCGGACTTAGGGTATACGTTTTCACAGAGCTTGGCTTCAGCGATGACAGCTGAGCAACATCTCCAAGCCGAGCCGCTAGTAATGCTGTTATTTATTTATTTGATCTGGAAGACTTTTAGTTATTAACATCAAAGGTGAGTTTACGCACTTTTGAGTTAAGGGCCTTGCGTGCTACCATCTAGCAACGCAAAGTAAACTTGCGAAAGCCTTGGAATGCTCCACATTGGGCCCAATGCAAAGATGACAAAAGTAACAGTCCACCGGGGGTCGGGATGGGGGAAAGAGAGGAGTGGAAGAGAAGAAGAAAGAAAGTCTGTCCAAAACGACAAGGGCCCGCAGTGTGGACGCTGACCTCGCGCCGCTTGCTTCTTTCATGCTTTCGTACTGATGATTCACTCATTGCACAGGGCGTTTTCACATTTTCTGTGCTTCGTGTTCGTATGTGAAGGTATTTGTGTGTGTGTGTGTGTGCCTGTGTACGTTGGACACCTTTCGGGAGACCTTGGAAAAGCAAGGAGCTTAACGTTACCGTGTTTCAAAAGCGTTTTTATCCGTAAAATTATTTTCTTCCTTCTTTTGCAAATAAACTTTCGGACAGTTTCGTCGTAATGGATTAAAACTTCAACTTTCAATCGGCTTGTTAAGGGGAAAGAAGAGGTGGCGGGGATAGGCTGAGGAAAAAGCGATTTCCTTCTCTCTTGTTCTTTTGCTATTCTTTCAGAAAGACAGCGACAAAATACCTGTGTCCTGCGAGGATGTAGTTCACTGCAAACTCTTTCTGGTTATCCTCTAGCCCAATAAGACCGAGGAACCGAAGCGAAGTCCTGTTAGCGGACTGAATGAACCTAGGCCCCCGCGCTAGTGACCAAGGGAGTGGGGGGAGGGAACGGGCGCAGAACTTCATTGATTCCGATCTGGCTGCGATCTGCAAATGGTCCTCGTGCCCAGATCGACGACGGCTCCTCGCCAGTGTTTGTTCCATTTATGGATTAGGCGCCGCGGTGCACGTGGCCAGGTAAACTGTACCTCACCTGTGACTCATGCACGGCCGAGACTGGCTTCGCACGCGCGCGCACGGCACGCAGAAGGGGTCTGCTGTATCTGGTTGTCATGGAAACGTAGCGTGTGCGCGTGTCAGTTGGCTAGTGCCGACGGAGGGCGACCGAGGTGGGAGGCGCAGAGCTGGCTTCTCGCTACCTGCGCAGGGACGTCTTTGTTACCCAGGCAGCTGGAACGCACCTGATTGGTGACTGCCGCTCGGGTGGGAGAGAAGCTGTGAAGGAAAAATAGTTTAAGGGTGGGGTTAGGCCGATCGCGTAGGATGGTCACGACTGTTTACAGCGGTTTGTTCGTGCGTCTGTGCATGCGTGTGCCCATTTGCGTGTGTGGCCAAGTGGCTGCACGGGAAGGCAGACACGCACGCGCGCTTTTCAAATTGGAGGGAGGAGGAGGAATGAGTTGGGTGGGGGAGAGAGAGAGGCTTTATGATGAATATGACGTGGATCGAGGCAGTCTGGGATTGGGCGGGTGGGGGCAATAGAGGCTCCTTCCTGGGAACTAGCTGCCAAAACAGGTACCGAGTACTCCCTGACTCATCTTGACCCGCAGCGCGTGCATGTTTGGTGCGTGCGCGCGTGACGTTCCGCCCCCACCCCCTCAAGCCCTGCTTTGGGTCCCTTGTCCGCTCCCCAGACCCACTGTCCGACCCCACTGCTTCAGTTTTCAAGTCATTGAGCATCTTCAAAGAGTAGCTTTCTAACAGTAGAACTTCACCTCCTTTGCAGAAGTGGTAAAAATCTAAATGTTAATGGGCCGTTTTGTTGACAGTTGCTTTGTAAAAATCTAAATGTTAATGGGCCGTTTTGTTGACAGTTGCTTTGCGGGTTGGGACTTTTTGGGGGTGGGGGTGGGGAGGTTGGTAGGGATTTTTTTCAATTAAAGGCGCCCATTACCCAGTACCCAACACATTCCGTACTTCTTCAAACTGAGAAAGTTAGTCCACTTCCATCCTAGAGTCCTAAGTTCAGTTTCCGCTTTATGTCTTTATTGCAGCGTTCTTTAGTACAAGTACATAAAAACCATCCCCCCCCCCAACCATCCTTCTGGTTTGTTGGTGTCTACATAAATTTTACGGTTATTATTTTTTTTTACAAATTTGTTTGATTTTTTGGCCCTTCAAGGCTTCCTCCTAAGTTTGAAGATATCTCACCCTTCCCGTGAACTCATCTATAGAACTGCTTCTGTCGTTTTATGCACCCCATGAACCCGCTCTCCTTAACCCAGCGTTCTTAAGACAAAAGACTAGTGCGTCGTACACGTGTACACGTATTTGCCTTGCACAGGGTTTATACAAGAATGCGAGACATGTACGCAGCAGTGTGTGGTGTTTACAGGGCTCGACTTAGTCGGATGAAAGCAGTTATAAGAAACTAATCCATCCGCTTGCAACAGAACGTAATTAAATTTTTAATTGGATAGAATATTCGGTGTAGACGCATGTTTCCATTAAAATCTTGAAAAGGAGATTTTTTGAGAGGGGTGGGAGAAATTCTTCATCCAATTGAAATTTAATGTTTTAACGACTTCTTTTATCCGACGCGTGTAAACCCTGCACTTGGTGGGGAAAAGGAGGTTGAACCGATTTGAGTATTACTGCATTGCACACTTTTCACCTGCGCTGCGGTGCGAATGCGCGCACTCTCACAAGTTCCCGATCATTACTTGTGCACTTTTGACGTGTAGCATCTTCATCCTTTTTCCTTCTGTTACGAATCGGTCGCTGGAGCTTTGGCTGTTTCAATGCACGAGAGCTGTAGAGATACGACGGCGACCGCTTTAAGGTGTTAAAACCAGGTCGCTGCATGCATCTGGTGTTCGTGACTCACGTCTATAATTGCACAGGTGTTGAAACAGGAGCAGTTGACGGCAAAATTGTAACGCTCTCGATCATTGGCTGCCGCGCACGGCCAGGCGCGCGCTGTCGAGCTGCGATTGGGCAGCTCTGCCCGCACAAAGCCCGCCGTCATTCTATTGCCCGCAGGAGTTATGACGCCGGCGCGATGCGTCATAGAATAATGACGTGTTCGGTGCGCGCGCTGGCAAAACAAACGCAGGTGTTGATCGAGCAGAGGAAACAGTGCAAGCCTGGCGGTTTTTTGACAGTCGGCTATGTGATATAACAAACAATATTTGTAAACTCATTATGCTGCGGTTGAACTGCTATCTTGTTAAGCCCACATCACCTGCGTCTTGTGTCCCACCTGCTTAAATTTTGTCACCAAATGTGTTGTCAAACTAACGACTCATATGTTTGCAAGACGTTTACATTTATTTTGTTTCTTTTTTTTTTTTTTTGCTCCAACGTGCCCATTTATACAAAGATAAAACATTCGTTTATCATGCCTCTATGTTAAATTTCATAAGGTTGTAAACTCAAGTTCTTGACCTGTGACCTTTCGTTGCAGATGACGCTCGGCAGAACGGCGCATGCGTCCTGATTCATTGTCACGCGGGCGTGTCGCGGTCGGCCACTATCACAATCGCCTACATCCTGAAGCACACCAAGATGGCCATGAGTGATGCCTACAAGTACGTGAAGGGCAAGCGGTCCATAATCTGCCCGAACTTCAACTTCATGGGACAGCTGCTAGAGTTTGAGCAGGACCTCAACCAGGGCAACTCCCCACGCATTCTCAACCCGCGCCTTCAAGGGCTCGAGTCCACCGTGTGACGGCGCCACTGCGGACTTCGGCCTTGATCTGCGTGAAGTTCCGGAGACTTGCCGAGGAGCTCGGTTGTGTTCTGATGACTCCACTCGTTGTGTGCCCCCTTTTCATCTGCTCATGTCATCACTGGACTAACCTCAAGGTTTTTGAAAAAAAAAACCAAACCCTTGCCTGAAACAGCCTAAGACTATGAACATTGTTTACCACAGCTGCCCATTAATGAAGGCCACACAGTACTTCGCGCGTCACAAAACGTGGTCTGCCGGATGACAGGACTCACCCCTCTGGTCAGAGACAGCGGCCTGCTCAGGAAGCTCGACCGTTTGCTGGTGGTTAGTTGTACCTGCCCGGAGGGCCCCCCAAATATTCCCGTCTTAATGGAATGAAGACCGAATCAACGTGAAAGTCTTTTAAGCGGAAGGATGTTCAAATGTATGTTTTGATGATTATTGTGCTTCAGCTGCAGAGAGTGAGAGAGAGGAAGAGAGAATGAGAAGGGGTGCGACTGCACTTTGTGCAGCGAATTCTTCCAGTTACACTGTGGCCTCTAATCAAGGACTGAATCCGAGCGCGGATGGCGGGCCAATAATGTCCTGCCTCGTGTGCAGCCTGGCCTTATCCCACCCACGCAAGGTACACGGTCTGTGCTAAGTATGTTCTTTCATGCAAATCCCGTCATCATGCCCTTATTTGCCATGGAGAGGTCATCCTCTTGACAACCGACTAGCACCTCAACAGCCCGACGTCGTCCGCAAGGTGATTCGGTACAGTGTTCTTTCTCCTTGACCTTCACATTTCGACACTGGCCTTCACCTTTCTCAGGAATCACGGCACTGAACGTCTGGGCATCTGACGAAGAAAACAAAATCCTTATCATTCATTGGCTGATCGCCATGTGTGACTCGAAAGACTTTATTATGTTCGGAAGGTCAGGACGAGGTCACCTGTTTTAGCGTCTATTGATATTTCAGCCCTTGTTTACCGACCGAAAGACTGTTCTCAGGCAGCCATATTGGAAGCGGTGCTTCCAGGTAATGGTTCGTGGATCAAAACGTCTGCAAAAAGCAAACAGTGAGCAACCCGTTTTACATTCCCTGTAATTGAGCCTAGTTCCTCGGCGAACCATCCTCAAACCATCTTCAAACTGTCATCTATTTAGAGTATACTCAAACGTATGAAGTGCGTGCGCGCGTGAGTGTGTTTATAACACGGGTGTGGAAGAGACGAGGAAGGGGCGTGTTCACGTACTTTTGTGTGTCCATGCCATTTCTTACCCGGCCACACTTGATCAGATGTTTGGCAAAGAGTACGTAATAGATGCAGTCCAATAGGCTGCTTCAGATACGAGTCGAGAATTCTTTGGCGAACGTTTGCCCAGGTAGTAAACGTCTACAAGGACACGCAAACGTGCGCAAACAAATATACAGAGAGAGAAAGAGAGAGAGAGAGAGTCCTACGTTAGGAGTAGGACGTGCAATGATATTATGTACAGCCACAATTTTCTCCTCCCATACCGCCGTCTTTATGGTTCAGAATACTGATTGCCGGCTCTCTAGAGCACGGAGTTTAATTTTCATCTACAGTTATAAGTTTGTGGTTGTGTTGCGTCCAGGGGAAACCCCCTTTTGATTTAAATTATTTCTACAAATTCAAACTGGAACTTAGATCTCTATACATTAATCTTTTAGTCTTTGCAGGCTAAGAACAGTGAATTTTCACTATCGATGTGTGCATTTTTAGCGCTATATGGTGACTATATATATATATATCACTGTTTATGGGTTGGATGTCAGTGAGTCTTTATGGATAACATCACTCGACTGCAGCTACAAAGGACAGAATGCAGTCTTTATAATTTTTGTTTTCAGTGATAGTGGCGTATGTCTTCATAATATACAAATTTATTTTGTAATGTTCAATAGTTTTGCACATTCTGAAACAGTCATAGTTCATTGCACTTTACACACTTGATATGTACTGCACTTTAAAGATTACACTGGAATTAACTATGCTATGATCTTAGGTCGCAAACTAGAAGTCTATAACTGTGTTTTGGCGTAATTACATTTTTGTCCTCGTGTGTCGGACAAAATTGATATTGTCCTGAGTGCACATCATGTAGGCTTTTCTTCCAAGACAATGATTTATAACTTTTGATGGCTGATCGAGTTTTTTGAAATACCATACGTTATTCCGAGTTTGTCCAAAACTTTTGGATGAGAAGTCTTATTTCGGACATATACATATATATCTCGTTATTGTCTAAAACAGTGTAGTTTAAGAGTAGTTTTTACCCTGTGACTTGACGTGTTCAGTCCAGATACTGACATTTATACACGTATTAAATCGTAACTTGTATCAGTCACTACGTTTATATTAGCGCCAGTGTTCCCTTTCCTTGTGGATAATGTAGTTCGTGTGACAAAAGAACAGTAGAAGCATCTTTTGAATCTTTCAGAAGAAAAAAGTCTCTGACATTATGCTAAAAAAGGGAACGGAATAAGATGTGTAGGGGTGGGTGGGATGCCGAAAAGAAGACTTTCAGCTTTTGACAAGGCAGCGTTAAAAGAAAATGGCAAAAATTCCTTATGACGTCATCGTTCACTTTTAAGAGCAACAACAGTAGACGACGGGAGAAATGTGTGGGGTCCATTTAGTCGATGGGAATGCCTAGATAGGCGATATCGGAACTAGGAGGCGGTGGGTGTTTGAATCACTTGCTGACAGGACGCGTGTCCCATCAGTTTGAAAGTCCCACTTACCTTTGGTTCTGTACTTCGGATCTGTCTTTCTTGCGACTGTAGTACAGCGTTCTTGAAAAGGTTACGACATTGGGGGTTGCGTGGGTGGGTGAAACTCGGCAGTAATCACCAAGTCATTCGTCACGAATCTAAACTGTAGACAAACCTTAGGAAAAAACTTTCACAGTTATTAAAGGGTCAAATGTGAGAGCTTTAGATACCACGAAATTAGGCATAAGTCTAGCGGTAAGTTTCATGTGAATAGATGTAGCCAGAGTGTATGCTAACCCAATAGACTGGTCCACTGAAGGTTGTGCAATGATGATGTTTATTTTATAAGGAATTTGAGTGTGTTCGTGACCCCTTATGTCTTTATATATATATAGATACTGTTTTGACTCACTACCAGAACCTGAGCTCTTAATTTCTGATTTGTTTTGATTACCATAGCCGATATCAGAAACTTCACTGAAAATTGCCACCCCTCTGTGTCTCAACAATCACCAACTCTGCCTTACCCAGGCAGGAATCGGACTTACCAGAATATGAGCCCGGTTCTTGCTGTCATTGGTTGACCTCAGCACTTTTCCCTCGAGACCGCTGTTAACCAATCAGAATCCACTATGCACTAACACTTAACCATGATGCGCTTGCACAGAATTGTCATGCGCAGTGGCAATTTCCTGCATGGTGGCCGCCAAGAGACAAGCTCGAAAACGGGTCAGAATATTATTTAGTAGCTGTGTTGGCGACGAGAGTAAACACGAGCAAGTATTTACAAACCATGTGTAAATAGATATATTATTTATTGGATTTTTGTATTTTGTACGAATTCACATGTGTGATTGTTCTGTATATGATTTGTATGCAATGATTGTGGACCAGTCTTGTTACGTTCATCTATTTTTGTAATTCCCTCTATCGCCACCTCCTCCCCCCTTCAATGTCGCCTGCCACGGACCTGAATGTGTATATCACCTTTCATTGGTAGCGTTTGTGTACAGTGCTTGTCGCCATGTTTGGTGAGCTCTTTGTTTTTCGAGTTTCCATTACACTCTCCATCACGCACACTTACATCCCGCTCATGATGAGAAGATTTTCGCTACTACACTACAGTCCTACATCTGAAGGCAGGATAAAGGAAATACTAGTCTAGGCTTCAACATGTGTTAAGATGAAATGTTTTTTCAGTCTTACACTATCTGCCAGAGTCGAAGGAAGGAACTGGTTTGCACCAGAACTGTGATTTAATCTAGTCACATTTGGATCGAACAGTTTGCTGAGGTTCACATTTTGATTGCAGCCTCGGTGAGAAGTGATACAGGGAAAGATCGGAGAGAAATTGGATTGATTCTTTGCTACAGACATTGGATGGTACATTCCCACATTTTTCACCGGAGTCATTGGGATCGTACGGGAGTTCTGCTTTGCCGTCTGCAACACATGAAAAAAAAAAGCAGAGAGCAAGGAGGGGGTGTGTACAGAATGGCCCATGGACACCCAAACTAGTGGGGGGGGGGGGGTTGGACTGGTCTCCTACCACCACCTGTTATTTGTCAAACTTTTTCCGGTTGCAACGTTTAAAAATTCTGTAATGCATTTTGCACACACTGATTGCGATTCTGGCTAATTTCTTTTTCCCTGTCGACTGCCTTTCCTTCACTGTTTCCCAATCCCGATCACACCAATGAGCGAAGACGACGACTGCCACATCGCCACCACCACACCATCACCACCACCACCATCGTCATCATCATCATTGTGGTCATCACCATCATCATCATGTGTGATTATGTCGGTCATGTATAGGAAACTGCGTGTTTAAATTAAAAAAATTCTTGCCGTGATGCATGATTGCTATAATATTTTACTATGGAGTATGAAAATGTGGCCTGTGGTTTTGTATACGACAATGTGACACAAATAAAATTTCAAATGATACACTGTGTTCTTCGCTACTCGCCTGGGATTATCGTTGTGCATGAGTGCGTGCTTGCGCGCGTACCGGTGGACCTTTTCTTCTTCAGCGCTAGAAGTAATATATAGAAGTAAACATAGAATTAATACCTTAAACGTATTCTTTAAAATTAAGCGTCGGCTAAAAGCACCTTCATTTCAGTACGCACACGACGAAGAATAAAGAGACATAAGCCATAAACATATTAAATGATCACAGGTGTTTGAATTCGAACAGCCTTTCCTCCAAGCAGAAATTTAATAAGACCAGCAACAGAGAATATCTGGGCCAGAAAAGAAAACGCGTTTTGCAAAGGCTTAGAGAAAATAAAAAGGCTGAGTAGAAGCAGTCATATGTAAAAAATATTCTTCTTACCCTCCCTCACACACACTCTCTCTCTCTCTTTCACACACACACACACACGCGCGCGAGGGTGCGAACCCCACCATATAAATGACTGACAATTTTACCACCCTCCCC
>SMGT01010268.1:119931-141548 GCA_004794575.1 Lanistes nyassanus
CCCCCAAAAAAAAAATGTTTCATTTGCAGTATATTATCAGCACTTTGTCCTAGTCTTTACGTCAGAGCTATGTACTTTCTATGTAGTGAGTTTTTGCTCCTCCGTTTGAAAAAATCTGTCATTCTTCCTCCTACACAACTTGGAACATGACCAGCAGAAAGGAAGAAGAGCAAGCATAATTTCGATGGCCGTGTTCTCGTCGACCAGAGTTGGAACGAGCCCACGACTGACGAAAAAGCCGTTCTGCACGGAGAAGTACGCGAGGCTCGCGAAACCTCGCGATCAGTGGAGGCGGTGTAAGTATTAAAAACAAAAAAGCTGTCTAATCTGCTCTGGCACCGGAGAGCATGCAAGACCCATGGTTGTGCTGGCAGAGACAATTTTCCCACGGTGATGCTCCCAGAGAGCTATTTTCGTCGCAGCTTCTCTGCTCTGCGCCACCCATCGTTTAGGAATGCTCCCCTTCCGACCTGCGCAGTCAAACATCCTGGTCATGTGACACAGTCTGGCCTCGTTCTGGTCTCCTGCGAGCTAGGGCTGGTGCCAAAAGTGGAAATGGAAGAACACGGACCTCGTTGTAACGCCCTAAGATTTTTTCTCCCAAGGAGAGAAAGAGAGAAGGAAAGTTTCATTGCATTGGATTCTTCATGACGTGAGTCAGCTCCTATCGTGCCTTTCTTCCTTCAGGTGCTGGTTACTACGGCTGTGCAGACGAGGTGCTAAATTTACCTGCACCTGGGATATTCCTGCAAACGGCGCCCGCCCGCTTTAGCATCAGCGGGTTTTAGCAACGTCACTTGGTGTGAAAGCCAGGTGAGCGAACCGCCCGTGCAAAACAAGAGTATAGTTCTGCCTTCCCCAATAACTCCACTCCATTTCCCCGTCCTCGTGTTTTTTGTTCTCTGACGTCATGCACGTTGTTCGAGTGGAGCACCTACGTCAGCTTGAAAAAACGCACAGAAAGCAGTTTTGGCAGTTGTTGGCCTTGGAGAGGTATTGCACTCGTGCAAACAAAAAACAAATCCACACAAAAGTCGTGGGAGTATTGTTGTTTACCACAAGACGATTGCGTCAAAGTGGGAGTGACGTGTCTGTGCCTGCTTTTTTTTCTATGCTCACTCATTCACTTCTCCCCTGTACCCCTACCCCTGTATCTATACTTTCCTTACTGTCCCAGCAGCTTCAAATTTTCGCCTTTAAAGGGCCAGGAGAAAAATTAAAATATCATGGAATTTATTTTCAGTCTCTTTAACTCGTTATCGCCTTGATCTTACTTGATTATAATGTGTGTGTTTGCAATCGACACTTTTATTATTAGAATATTAAGGCACACTACTTGTACACCCTCGAGTCTCTGAAAACGGCCTTAAGCAGTTGCAACTTTCTGCAAGCTTGTGAGTGTGGGATAGGTACACGGAGGCATATGTACATGACAGCATATATACTCAAGACAATAAATCCGCGTCTGCTTAACTGTTCTCATAGCCTGAGTCCTAGGCTCAGCTTGGCATTCTCTCGAAGACAGCGCTGGACACGCACTGGAGTTCACTGGGCAAAATGTAGCTGGACAAAATGTTGGAGTCCACAGTGCAGTGCTAGACAGTCTCGTAGTTCACTAGACGCAAGACCTCAGTTTAGCCTAGGCGGTCTTTGTGTGTAAACTTGTTTTCAGTCAAGATTACCTTACGGGGCCAGCGAGTTCTGCAAATTTGCGCCTGGAGCTGGCAAGACAAGCACGTGTATTAAGAACACCGTCTAAGCTAGACGTATGTTCACCTCCACATGTCAACTGTAGGGGCGAGACAAACACCACAGCAGCAAAAGCAAATGAGGCCAAAATAGTGACCCCATTGCTTTCAAAAACGTTCAAGAATATCAGCTTCAGCTTTAACTTTTTATTTCTTGTCGTGTTCGTTCATTGAATTGGCTCGTTCGTTATTTCACTAATATTTTCGTTTTTTCGTTTGTTTGTTTGTTCGTTCGCTGGCTGGCTCGCGAATGCACACAGAGTTACAAGGAATTCGATTAAGCGCAGATGAACGAACGAACACTTTATTGAGCAGGCCATCGGGCCATGACATGGGGATGTATTTTTTAAAAAACAATGCCATAGTAACAGTGTTACAAGCAATGTCAGATAAGCAGTGTTACAGAAACATAGGATCCCCTTTCAGACACCTGTGCTCTAACTCACGCATGCATACGTACACACATACGTGTACACACCCACACACTCACGTATCCGCAGACCTATACTAGAACGCTGAGCATTTCAGCACACATTCACAATCCTCCGTTCCACAGCTTTATAGACAAAGCACGCAACCCGGCGTGTAAGTTTGGATTAACCTGACATACGTACAGAAAATCTCAATTCCGGCGCAGAAGATGAAAATAAAGGAATAACACGTTTGCTCTTTCGCAAGCATTATAATGCAATCGTTACTGAGCTGCTGTCAGGGATACGAAACAGTGCATCTAGATTTATGTGATGACTCCTACTGTACATAATTTCTATCTAATGAAGGTGTCTTTAAGCTCGGCATCATTACGATACAACAGCGCTGTATATGTTGCTAATAAAATACGCAGTGATGTTAGTTTCGATCACAAAAGAACAATTAAGCTCAACGGTATATATGTATTTTCATTCAGCATTTTGGTTTCCATTGATTAACCATTGATTGAACTTTCTTACAGTAACAATAAGAATGAATCAGTTCTGGATCTGGTGTAAGAAAACATGTCATTTCCTCTGCAGATGATCGTGATCATCGGAGTTACTAACCCTTTTCCTGCTGGTGACCTTGAAAATATGTGACTCTGTTGGTCCATGGTTTGGTGCAGATGGTTCAGGCATCCCCCCATTTTTACTCATTACAGCTCCTCCCCTTCTCCCCCCCCACCCGCAATATTCACTGCTTTTCTCCGATGGTGCAGCAGTTTGCTTCACCTGACGAATCAGGCATTAAAGAATCTTTTGATTTGTGTAAAGCGGGAATGAGGGACGATTCAGAAATTCTGCTCAGCTCCACGGTCGGGTTGCATGAACGTGTGGATGTGGTCTTTCTGTGAAAGAAAACGTCTTATCGGCCTTTGTTAACAAGGCTATTGTGAGTCCTAGTTCCCCAAACCTGACCTTCCTATACATATCTACACATGGGCAGGTTCAGCGAACTAGGACGCACGTTCGTCTGGTTCAGAAAGGATTTCCAGCTCATCTAACGTATTTCAAGTGAACCTTATTAATACCTACAAAGCAAAAAAGAACCCCATGGAACCCAGCCCGCAGCTTTACTCCCGCCATGACTGTGCGCAGAAAGTGGAGACACGAGCAAATAAATGAGAGAGAGAGAGAGAGAGAGAGAGAGAGAGAGACTGCATTTACCGTCACGTCGATAATATTTCTGAGGGAATATTGAACAACCAGAACCGAAGAAAACGGAAAATGACTAAAATGTTGAAGGAGACAAAATTACAATCTAGGTCAGTTTTTGTTCTCAAGATTATTCTTAAAACTTACTGAAATATAAATGATCTCATATGTACGTCCCATCAGCGGCCGAAAATATGTGTTTGCCCAAAGAAGAAAGTCCCCATGCCATATGTAAATGCGAAATTCGACAAACTTTGCCGGTCAGAAGTCTAACCCTGCATTTTCCAGCAGTGCATATAGTACGTGAATGGCCACTAAGGTTTCCTAAAGCACGTCCTGCGGGAACTGTCGTGGTGTTCGATCTCTGATTGTATCTGAATGGTCAGCTGAACCCTGCTCACGACGTCGGCAGGGCTTCTTTGACACACCGATGGTTTTCCCATTAGTTAAGAGGACGACGAGTACGACTGCGGAAGGCCCCTCATATCGGGCGCCACTTCGGAGACACTTCAAAGCACCCACATACGCGGCCACTCGCAGGCGCGTGCGCGCATGTACGCGCTAACGCATGCACGAACCCGCGCTCTCACCCTTATCTCCTTGCTCGGTCGTGCTTCACGGCAGATGACTAACAACCAGCTGACATGACTCACTGCATGGCTCTCACGGCCTTTCCTCGTCTCTGATGATAATTCCCTCTGGCTTTTCACACAAGCAGTCGTTTGACGGTCTTTTTTTTTTTTTTTAGCCTTTTTGGGAACCGAACGAGTATCGTGAGACCATCTCTTTCTCCCGTGTCTCTTATTTTATTTGTTTGGGATTCAGAAAGAAAAGCAGCTTACAGCGACGATGCCTGCATTCATGTGGGATCGCCTTGTCTTCTCCAGCTCCGGGGTGACTGGGCTGGAGACAGACTGAGGATGTTCCGATGTAGAGTACATTTGGAAATGATACATCTCGCACCATGCATGACTCAGGCAGTTAACCCTCCCCAAAGATTTAAACACGATGTACGTGGTTTTGTCCTCTCGGCCTTTTGTCTTCGGCTTGTGTTTCCTCACTACTCGTGTTTCTCATCCTCCCACCTGCCATAACTTTTCTGCAGGTCTGTGTGACGGCTTGCGCGCGCATGTTTACATGTGTCCTTGTTCAATTTTTCACAAAAATGTACCGATGATGAAATATGGAAATTCGTTAGGGATCTAGAAATAATACAAAATATTACAAATCTATAATTTGCCTACGCTTGTCAAATACATAAAATTTTAAAAACTATATGTATATAAAATCTTTAAATACTCTTATATTTAATTCCTATAGTTTTAGAGATATTTTTATACAATATTTCAAAAAAGACAAAGACGAGTTCGTTGTGGCATTTTGTGCAGTTATAGTTAAATAGGAGGGGAGAAAGCATTGTGAAGCCGGTCACAAATCACTCTTTTTTTCATTACCAAGAACGAGATGCAAATATGAACTGGTCTACTAATAAATAAATAATATAAATTCATTAATAAATAGAAATTCCGTCTCCTCTATCAGCTCCAGCTTCACATTCATAATAGTTTACCCATGGACAGTGTATACTGCTAGATTTCTTCTGCTTTCTGAGACCAACGCCAATTTTTGGTAACCCAGCAGTTATTTCCTTTTCTGGTAGCATAGTGGGAGCATGGTTTACCGTCAAAGTTCTCCTTGCCGACTGATATTCTGCTTGCTAGGATTAATTTTGCTCGTATAAACTTCTGTCGTTTTACCATGCGTAGAGCTGTACTCTTGAAACCTATAAAAATCCATTCTATCTAAATTCACGTGTCATACACTGACCGTTTTTTCTTTCTGTTGTTTTGCATTGGGTTACACAAGTCTCTAGACTATGAATGTGCACGACCTCGACCTCCACCCACCAAGCTCTTAACTGAACAGTACATGTACATCGAACCTATAGCCAGAAGGTCCACTGCACTCGACCTCGTTCTGAAAGTCAAAAACTTCGTCTTCTGGATATCCAGAGCATGTAGAATCCATGGTTTATCTCTCTCTCTATATATATATACATCTATATCTCTAACGTTATATATATAGAGAGAGAGAGAGAGTGTGTGTGTGAAAGGAGAAAGAGAGGATCTAATGTTTTCCCATGCACCAGCTAATCAGTGCAATTAACTTCCCTTTGTGTGTTTTGATGTCACTTTTAATGACCACTCACATAAGCTTTCTTAGCTTTTACTGCACTTGAATTATGTCATGGACTATGTTGACAAAAATAAACACGTTTTTAAAAATGTCTTTTTAATGTCAGGCTTAGGAAAGATTTACTCTTTTGAAAGTTATGAACATTTACTTCCCGTCAGCTGAATCCCACCCTTCTTTACCAAAGTTTAACTGATAAGCCCAAAATGAAATGTTTCAGCTGCCAACTCTAAGCGCCTATTTGGCGTCTGTAGAATATCACATGTAGGACTGAGAGATATAAATACGTCGTCCATTTCTTCTTTTTCTTTCTTTTGCTCAATCATTCATACATTCATTCTTTATTTATTTCCTTCTTTCTGTTCCCATTCATTCATTGATTTATTCATTTGTTCGGTTGTTCGTACGTTCGTTCTCTTTTTTCTTCCTTACCTACTTCTTTGCTTGTTTCCATCATTCAATCTTTTTTTCTAAATGTACCGTGTTCTTTTCTTTTCTCGTTTTCTTTCTTTCGTGAAAATGCGCGCACAAGCGCGTGTTCTTTGTATGCTTCCAAAAGGTTGATCAGAATGGCAAATGTCTTGTTTTCAGCAAGCCTAAAACAGTCCTTTTAAATCTTTCTTGTCCAGGGCTCGTGAGTCACTCCTGGTCGGACATACGCTTCTGTCGCTCCATAGGGATTCGCAGAGGCTATAATCGATCCCTGCTTTCTATAATTTTTGTACAAGAGACCCTCTGCTTGCTCATTACCTGTAGTAGGATTGCCTGTAGGAATCCAAAGGAAGGCGTGTCACGTGGTGATGAACGCGCAGCCGTTGAATGGAAGTCCTAAAACCCCTCCACTGCTCACGTCTGTTCGTTCTCCGGGAGGGCTTTCTCTGCCTGCGATTGAGGACACGCCCTATGTGTCAGTGGACGGTGTGGGTCTGGTTTGTATTGGCTTTAAATTGGCCAGCGACTCTAACCGTGCAAGTCCAACCTCGCAAAAGCCTTTCACATTGTTGAGCAGCTACGTGGTTATCAAGTAACATTCGACATTTCCCGAGATTAACGAAATTATATCTTGCAATTAAAATTAGAAGCACATCGCTAAATGTCACTCCATACATGAATAAAGTGGAAGATTAAATATGCATAACACTTCCAAAAGCCTAACTGGAAGACAGCAAATTTATTTGTAGCTTCCTTATAGTTATATGTATAGTATGACGGCAAGAACAGATGACCACTCATTCAACGTTGTCGTCTGCTATAGATGTTGTATAGATTTTAGTTTCGTCTTTTATAGAAGAAATTCTGACTGATTCGGCATACAGCATGTATTTTGTGCATAGGACAACTAATATAAACTAGAGGTGACGGTACGTACCAGAATACCGATACGGTATAGCAGTACGAGTCTTCGTACTGGTATATACCACAAGGGACATAATCAGGTTAATAATTTTACAAAATCCTTATCCCAAAAAATACAGCCAGTGCTCTGATTATAACTTTGCGAAAGGCTATTCCTTACTATAAAGAAACTATAATTTATTCAATTGAATTTTAACGCATCTTCGAGCAGACATTAGCGGGAAGTGCGCAGTCTGCCATGTTAAAAGTTATTCTCAGCAAAGCCTACCTAGAGACGGAAAATCGAACTCTTCATTAAAACCTAACTGCTGTGATTTCGAGCAGTTCGAAAACTTCCGGACAACATAAATAATGGTTGTTTACAGGTAAATCTGACCCCAAAATAACCTGAGGTGAACAACCCTGGTATGTTTCTTCTTTAAGCAACATGAAGCGATGAATTGATCAACAAAGCAGATAAAGATACACACCATTATGAAACCTTCACCCTTACTGCGAACACTTACTGACGGATAACATCCAGCAAAATAGGAAAATAGAAACTCTACATGCACTCACATCCAAACCCAGTCAGGCAGTCACTAAAATACCTGATTAAATAATTATGAAATAATGTGACATTATAAGCGAGACATCCTACATCTGCCAAGTTCTAAACTGCTCGGCAAAAAAAGTCAGAATCAGCAACATGGTAATATCAAATGGATCCGTCTTTTTTAGTTTTCGTTCGTAACATTCAGCTAGCCTTCCATTCATTCGTTCATTTGGTGTCAACTTCAATTTCCGTAGATGCACACGGAGAATGTGTTTAATCGACGATCTTTTTACTTTCTAAAAACCTCGGTTGCTTGTACGACCAGTGTAATGCTATATACCGGTATAAAATACCAGTACGGCAGTGAAATACCGTTCTGCATACCGGTACCCACCTCTAATACAAACCTAAATTTGTCATATAGGAGCATGGGAAACCGTGTACGCTGAAACTAATATTCTCCAGAATTTCAAGAAAGCTGTGTGGGTTCATGGGTAAGATTTGTATGAACCTTGCTTTGACTGACTTTATGAATCAGATCGTTGGGATGTGTCCTGGCTTGTATGAGCGTGTGTATCATACGTAAAGGTGCACGTTAAATACACAGGGCGAGCTGGCCTTACGACCCCTCTTACGACCGAAAGTGCAGATACGGACGTTCATGCAATCCAACACTGGGCGTTTCAGTCTTTGTCCCTCCTTTGTTGCCTACTTAAATCCCATGCCAACTGCATTGCCGTATTGTTGGACAAAAAGAAAGAAAGAAAGAAAGAAAGAAAGAAAGAAAGAAAGAAAGAAAGAAAGAAAGAAAGAAGAGGTGGAGATAGAAAAGGGAGAGTATTGTATAACACGTTTCCATTATACACGTGGTATAATGATTCATTACACAGTGACGTCTGCCGTTTGAGAGTAAGACATTATATCATGTATGCTAGACTGTTGGTCCTTAAATTAAGTTTGCTTCTCTGCCTAGAAAGCACTTAAAGACTCATCCGAGTGCAAAATTCTTTTGAAATAAGAATGCTTAGTGTAGTACAGGAAATATAATAATTCCACAATTCCTATTCACAAGATACGCACCCTTAAATATTTGCATGCACAAAAGCAGATTAAAACCGCGACGTTACTGGGCATGATTTCGTTAAAACCTAGAACTGCCCCAGCAAACGCTTCGCAAACTTCCCTGGTCTTCGATCAGTTGGTACGTGGTTCCTCGCCCAGTTAGTTTTACCCTTAAGCAGAAACCACGCTATTCATATAAAACTTTCAACGAATATGCGAATAAGTTTATTAATGCCAGGTTGACACAACTATTCACTGCACCGAAATGTGCATTTATGCAAAACAGAAACGTGGATATATTTAGCAGGAAAGCAGATTATCTACGCAGTACCATGCACTCATCCACGTGCATGTAATGGTCAACAATCAAAGGGATGGAATCTCAAGATTAAGTTGAAGTCGTGCACAGAGTTGCATCCCTTGTTCAAGACGAAGCCGGAGGCGTCGGTGTGACAAAATTAAAGAATGATAATGCAGGGTTTACATTTCTCGATGTCGTCGGATGAAATCAGTCTTTCAGAACTTGTTATTGGTTGTGCAGACTCAGTTTGGTTTGCGGATTCTTTTCTGCTAGCAAAGTGATTACAGAATATATGTCTATATGAACGAATGAAGTCATGCATTTTAATTAACAAAAACCTAATTACAGTTAGAAGAATAAAATTGCTAAAATTAAAGTAATAAGACACGTACTCTTCCTTTTTATGTTTAACAATCGACGGTTATGCACTGATGTAGCGCATTAGTCATTAAAATAGAGTATAAAAAAACCCAACAAAACGAAACAGAAAAATATCAGGAAAATGAAAGAATTCCGACCAAACAGTAACAGCCGGGATTAGGTATTTAAAACAAGATTTCATTACAAGAATAAAAGCCCGTGTTTCTGTGAAAGAGAAAAAGTCAGAGAGAGAATTCTACATATAACAATAGAAGTTAAAACTAAAAAATATTTGTGCCTGTTTAGCATACATTTGCCCCGTGTGGCTTTTGTGGTATTTTCCCTTGAAGAATGAAAGATCGAATTTCTTTCTACCCACAAGATTTGAAAATCCAAACGGATGATCAGGAAAAACTGAAAATTTGCATTAATTACATTTTATTATACAATTCTGAGCTGGGTGATAACGAAATGGGGGCATATGATGATCTGTCTAGAAAAAGGGAGGTGATGTTGCGCAGGGGAAACAATCTCTGTGCTTTGCGAGATAATACGAGAAGATTGATGTTTATTATTATTTATATATTTTATTATATTATATTAGTTGAATTTGATCAAAAACTGTATTTGAAATTCTATAAAACACTTTTTAACAGCTGTTTTGTTAAAGACACTTGGCGAATACTTTTGCTTCTCGAAGTCAGTCACAACATGGCGGATTATGTCCTACGCTCGAGCTAGAATGGAGAAAAATTTATTTGTTTAGCAGATTTTGAATTGCATTTTTTCAAATTGTTAGCAACCTTTGTACTTTTCCCGGTGCTTACTCGACTGCCACTATGTGTGATGTTTGCGCAGAGGTGCTTGCTCTTCTGGAGAATCGTAAGTTTACATGTAATTGTAAATATTAAACTCGCGCGCCTTCTCTCAAACTGCTTCAGATCTCGCAATTTAAAAAAGAAGTAAAACAAAATACTAGGCATTTGTATTGTGTTTTTCAAGATGTCTTCGTTTAGTGGTACAGAGGTATATGTATCTTTCTTTTATGTACAATGAATACAGAGAGAAATGTTACTGATACAGTTTTGCAATTCGAAAGAATTGTCTGCAAATGCAAGTGTCCAAGTTCTTGTTTACTCGCGTATCGTAGTAGATATTGTCACCAGTGCCAGCGAAAACACTCTCTTGGTCTTAATTAAAATTGGAGGTCAAGATTCCTAATAATTGCTAGACCTTTTAATTCTTTGTTTTCGAGTTGCCTGGAACAAAACTCAGTCTAGAGATAATACTCCGGCTGTAAAGCAAAGACTAAAAGAGTAGTACTAGACTAGTACTTTTTTAGTTTTTAGTAGCAGTAAAAGCATTTCGTGTTAGTTCAATAGTTGAAAGGAAATTCAGGCACATTATGCGTGCAGCGACTTGATTCTCTTACATTTTATTCAGTCTATCTGCATGAGGGTGAAAATATGTAAAATCACCTGTAAAGCATTTCAAAAAATGTTATGGTAACAAGACAACATGCACACACACACACACAACATCCAAGTCAACTTCAAGTCTTGTACTTTCAGTGGTTTTAACTGTAGGTTTTTTTTAAAAGAGGGATTATTTTTGTATGCAAAGGTTATCTGCACCACGGTGTTCAGGGTATGTGGATAGGGTGACGTTATCGATCCGCCCTGTCCTGTTGTTGTTGCTATTCTACTTAGTCTTATATATGATTAGCATCTTCAGTGTTTATGTGCTTCTAATATTACATCTTGCAAAGTATTGTAGGCATACAGCCCAATTATTAATTTATTTCTTTATCTTTAAACAGGGTGACAAAGGCTTTAGTGGCACAGTTCAAACTGTTTAAGAGCATAGAATAGATAAACATTAGGAAAGCATTAAATCAGCAGCACTAGCTTGATTTGTCATACAGTGTAACTGAATCTATTTTGAGTTAATTTTTTTTAATCTTTTGAGTTTTGTCTAAAGTTAATGTGTCCTGAGAATTGTGAAAAATGATTGGAATCTGTATTGAAAAGGGAAAAACATAATGTCTGCAGACGATGATCGGGTCCATGCTGCAGGAGGACTGCAGCTCAGCAAAGCTGAAGTCAACTCTGTCATCCAGTTCACGGCACTTTGGCCACAAAGGTAAAAAGAAAAAAGTTTAAAAATCCCCTCTTCTTCGTTAAAAAAAATTTGCCGCTCAGAAAAATCAACATTGTTTACAAAAAAATTAATATTTTGCCACTCTGGCTTTTATCACGCACAGGGATTCTCTGTGGATTCTCGGTATTCCAAGATTTTTAAGTCCTTTACCGAGGTGGAAATACTTTTTCCAAGGAAAATCTGAGGTATTTAGGTTCCCCATCGGTCTCAAGGTTAACTTTAGCAGAGTCTCTGTGCCAGTCCTTATTTTTGTTTTTATTTTTCCCACAACCTCCACCTGGCCACCATTACTATTGCATATTGTTACCTGCCTTTGCTAAACATGCGTGACTTGTCATTAAAGCTTTCCTTATCCTATGTATGAGAAAAAACTTTGTCAGACATTTTTGGGACAAGCAAAATTTCTAACAAGTTGCCTGCACTAGAAAAGTAATTATTTTTGGAATCTAAAAAGCTGTTTTAAAATGTGTGTCATGTATAGACCGTAGGTCACTTTTGGGCGAGTAAAATTCTACTTAATAACCTGACCAGCTGGTAGGTGAAGACTGAGTCACTGTGACTGTTAATGTTAAGTGCAAGAATGTGGGAAATGAACCCCAAAGACTCTTAATATTTAGGTGGCGACACATCTTTGAAACTAAATAAAATTCAGATTTTTAACTATTATCAGTGTTATTGTTTAGGCATAAAAGATATACAAGATATGCATGTTCACATTTAGACCTTTGTTGTTTAATAGCTGAACAAGTGGATAGATAATACATTAATAGAAAAGCCTTTCTTGTGTGATGGCATATTGGACAATCTATGAAAGTGTTATGAATGTAATACTACAGTGTGTACTTGTTTAGTCTTAACTAGTGTTTATCACCATGAAAATACACTTAGATTTTAAAAAAAACGCTCTTTTTATTAAACTTGTAGTTGTAAGCTGAAATTGATAAAGGGCAATTGTTTATTTATAGAAGTTGTCCTGGCTTTTTAGAGAAAAGAAACAGGTGACTATGGCTTGGGGTAATTAAAGGTACAAAGGAACTTAGCTAAGCAAGAATAGAACAGACAACAAGTCAGCATTTCAGGGTGTGGCCCCTTTTTCAGAATGGCACAGACAGATAACAAATAAAGTTATTCTCGCTTGTTGTACCTGCCTTTATAGTTCAAAAAGGATAAGCATTGTTTTTTTTTTAAATAATTTTTTTTATTCTCTATACAGGCATTGTATGTGCTGCTTCAAGGACTTCAAAAACTTTGAGCGCTTTAACAACATCATCCAGATCATCCTGACAGTTGCTATTCGGTTTATACAAACTTTACCAGAAGATCTTGCCAAGGAACGACAGAAGGAAGCAACATTAGAACAAGAAGAAAGAGCTGTTGGTGCCCAAGGGAAGCCAAAAGAAGGAGCAAAGACAGAAGGTGAAAATGAGGAAGTTGCCAAAGAAGAAGATGTCGAATGTGAAGAGTCAAAAATGGATATAGATGAAGAGATGAAGGAGGAGCACTGGAGTGTAGAGGAGAAAGAAAAGCTGCTCCATCTGGTCACCAAGATCTTCCTGATGAACTTCCCTTCTTATACAGCATACAAGCATATTGTGCACAACTCTCTTGAGGTATGCACCCTTTCTTTCTGTTTTTTTTTAAATAGCATGAAAAATGCCAAACAGGATGAAGTGTGCTAATTTTTTTTATTTTAAACAAAAATCTTGAATGGTTTGTGATTCGGATTCAAGTTGAAATCTGGTCAAGCCCACTAGAATGATAAGTTTTAGTAGTAACTGTAATGTGGCATATGGCTAGAAATCTGATTTTGATTTTCACTATTCCAGTTCTGACATTTATTGATGGGACATGTGTTAACCTAGAGGCTGCTATAGTTGACCCCAATCATTTCTCTCTTGTATTTCTCGAGTCAACTTCAGTTTCATTTGGAAGAGTTGTATGCATTGCCAACTGAGAAGGTGTATTGTGGGTGTAGTGCTTCCTGTAAAACAAAGTTCATTCCTGCTCCACTTTGTGTGTTTGTGTGTGCACACCTGTGCAACTGTGTGAGCGCATCTATGCACAGATACGGATGCACGTGTGTTTTGATGGTGGCCATCAAGGTTTTTTTTTTAGACAGTATTTTTGAACTGGAAACAGTTCTGATGGACCAGTATCTTTGATTTTTTTATGCACAACTGAGGCTTAAGTGATGTAGCACAATAAGTAATTTTTTTTAAATTAATGAAGTATGACTACAATGGTACATTACTATGAACAAGAAAATGAGAATTCTGAGGAGGATGTTGAAATTTTTGTTCTTTTGAACTATGGTACCAAGTCAGTTCTGAAATTCGTGAGAACAAGTAAGTTTTGAATAATTATTAATTACCTGATTAAATCAGAATTGCTTAGTTACTTTAAAATTTTCCTGGTTTCTGTTGTGGACAGAAAGTGAGAAACTTTTTTTTCAACACAGGTATTAAGTGCAAAATTCTGACATTGCCTGTGAAAACCACTGTGTCTGGCTGTAATAAATATTATATTTCTTAAATAAAATATACTTTTTACCTTTTTTCAAATGATCTAGACTAGTCAGCTGGCATTTACAAACTGTTGTGCACCTCAATAAAAACCAACTGTTCAAGTACAATGTACAAAGAAAAAACTCAATCTGTGGGATTCTTCAAACGTTGAAATTGTTTTCTTACACACCAAGAATAAACACATATATGATATAAATTTTATATGTATGCAGTGAAGGAGCAATTTTATGCATAATTTAATGCTGACCTATCTGTAAAGCCTGTGTTCTCCAAAATAATTTAGTAGCAGGGCATGGAAGCCTTAAAAAAAACTCAGCAGCCTAAAGGTTAACCATCTTCTGTAGCCCGGTGTAGATTTGAAGGAACTGTTTATCTTCATGTGTTAGGCATTTGAGAATATTATTACAGTTACAGTTGGTTGTTATGCATTCAAATTAAATACCCTGCGCCTATTTCAGTATTTGCCTGGTGTGCATGGCAGTTTAAATTTTCAGTGACTTGTAGGAAGGATTTAAAAGAAAAATGCTGGGTTCCCCCCCCCCCAAACAAAGAGTATAATGTGCATTTACGTTATCAACATTGTGTATAGATACAAGGTGTGATAGGGTGGTGGAGTTACCTGTCACTGAAGAACTGCTTTTTTTAACCTATGGCTGTGACTGTTTAAAATAGTTCCAGTTGTAATCAAAGGTACCAAAAAAGTGCCCAGGCCTGAGATCTTTGCAGGGAAAAAACTGAGAATATTTCAAAGGGTTGTTTGATACTAAAACGGTTTTTACTGGCAGGAGAAAGCAGAGGAGAGTGTGATTTGCAGCTTTAGTTATTTTTAAATGAAATTTATTTATGTTGGTTCTTATAACCTGAAAGCAGTACTCGTATTGCCAAAAAATAAGCATCTCTTTTAATCAGAATATTCTAAATAGCAAATATTAACCCTGCCCACCTCACTTAAAACCGCTGATTAAATGTCTTCTCTTCATATCTCCTTCTCGAAAATGAAAATCCAGACAGTCATGAAAATGTTGAAACTAACGAAACATTGAAAGGAAGGGGTGTTTTTTAGTTCCATCATCGTATCTTGAGTCTTGTTGGGATATACAAGGCAGCATTGCTAACTTGCTGTGACTTGCTGAACGGACAGTTGTGGGTATCTGTTCACAGTGAGTGTGACAGAGCATTTTCATACTTTATCGGTTTCTCACAAATATATGTTGAGGGTGAACATTCACTGTATACTGTGGCTGTGATTGTGAATGATTGTTTAACTGGCAGAATTAGAAACCTCTCCAATTACACATTTGGCATTGTGCACGTTGCACAGTTAAATAGCATGTAGAAGGGACTAATTAATCAGATGCTTAGGATAAAGCAAATCAAAGTGTCTTGTTATTTCATTTTTAAAGTCTGCCCACAGATTTTTTTGGCATTTGACCTTGAGATGTCATGTGATAACCTGATAAAGCTAGTTATAAAAAATAGTTTTGAATTTGAGTGAGTCCAAGTGACATACCTCCTTGATATTTTATCAAGTTATTTGTTTATACTTGAAATCAGATTTGAGAATATCAGTTTCAGAAAGTGGAGAGGATGAGTTAGGACGACTTTACAAATTGGTACTTGTGAAAGCCATTTTTGTAATGTGCACTTAGCTAAGCCTCCTTTTGTTTTATTAAAAAGGGAAGAAAGTAATAGACTAAAGCAGCATATTTTGTATTTTAGTTTTTTACAAATAACAAATTGATAGAAATTGTGGTACACACAGTTGTTGCCATTGTCTGCTATGTATAAAAGTATAACATCTGCTGTAAAGTGTGGTATAGCTAGAGAGTACTAGTTTTGCAGAGTTTTTTTTTAAAAGTTATTTCTCTTTGCATCCAAATATCCAGGAAAGCACAAGTGTTTCATGACTTGTTTTGCTTTATATTATTACCTTTCCAACGTGGCTTAATCATAATATATTAAAATAGTAGTAAATCTGTACAGCCCTCGCTGCTCAGTAGTATAGCCCATAATGCAAGCATCTAATTGCAGTTACCTCTGTCTGCTGACATTGATATTTGTTATTCTTTTTATTTAATAACATTAATAGTTCTTTGGTAAGTGCTTTTGAATAGTTTGCACAAACCATGATGTAGAACTTTTATCTACATTAGGGCCTTTTTTTTTTTTTTGAGTGAAGTAAGCCTAGAGTTTTTGTTTGCAAAATGTCATGACATTTGAAGGTCAGATTGCCTGGTTAACCACTTAGGCGTGTTGCTTAAAGTGGCGGTGATAGCTTTATAACAATTTTTAACATTTTTGCACCTTAGGCTATATGCTGTAGCAGCAGTTGAATTTTATGATGTCCACCTTGGCATGTTAACGCCATCTTTTCCAGGAGCTCTCACAACATGAGACCAGTGCTCTGAATAACTACTGTGAAATTGCTGTGAGTTTTTGGCCATTTGCTTTGTCAATATATGACACCCTTTGTACTCATACTAGCCATCTATTTCTGTGTGTAATCTTTTCACCATAAGTAACTAAGTACACTACAAAACAGTAGGATGACCAAGTCATCATCAACTTTTAACACTTTCCTTTCTCAGTTCCTTTATTGCTGTACTCTGCAACAATATTAGTGTTTAACTAAGCATGTTTCTGTCTTGGAAGAAATAGTCTAAGACTTTGTCTTGTAACATTTCATCTTCCGTGGCTGAGTAATGTACAGAAAGCTATATTCTTCCCTTCAAAACTATAGTCTATACTGATTTGTTAGTGGGCCATAGTCAGCTGGAGTAAATAAAACTCCCTCTTTAACAGGTAAATCTGTTCAAGGTGGCAAAAGAGAACTGCTGTCAGATTAAATAAACTATTGAGGGGAGGGGTGGGATCAGAAAAGAATTGCAGATATGGTTACATTTCTTTTAGATATGGTTACATTTCTTTTAAGCAACTAAAGTTGCAGCCTCTTTCCTCTGCTCCCATCTAGTTTTTCTACACTCTTCTTGAAGAGACTCATGTTGGTTTGTCAGAAACAGTATCGAGTATGTGCTGGAATTATGTTGTATCCGGGGAGCATGCACGATTTTAAAAATTGAAAATGAAGCATCATTTAACTACTCATTACACCATAAGTTTTTAGGTGAATTGAAATAGTTAAACCTCAGTCCCTTGGAAAGAATCTCTGTATCTCAATTTCAAAATTTAAACACTCAACAGTCTATATATTTATCTGTGATGAGGCCCTTTTTTCTTTCATTTTTTTCAGTTTTGAAGAGATTTCAGATCTTTTGCTGTGTAAACATAGCAGAAATGTAAAATGCTTCATAGCAGTGGTGCTGTTTCCTTCATTTAACAAGAGATCTTTGCATGCATACATAAACTGTAATCTGTATTGTGTGTGTGTGTGTGGGGGGGGGGTGTTTTGGGGGGTATCAGATATATCAGAAATATTTTAATATTTAATATCAGTGTAGCCAGGTGCTACCAGCATTATTAAGCACAACTACTATTATTAGGATTACTACTAAACAATAGCAGTAATATTTAGCATATGCATGGAACTTAATTTATTGACTGTTGTCAGTGAAATGTATTTTTAAGTTGGAGTGATGAGAATAAAAAAGGTTTGCTTGATGTGGCAAGTTTGATAGGCCAAAAAAACCATAAATTCACCTCTCTTTATAAGTTGTTAGTATATATTTTTGTTTCTGAACAACATTTGAACTCACAGTTAATGGTTAATTAATGGGTGCTTTATTTAAGACTACCATAAAAGCTTCGTACTAGAGGATGTTTTGAAATGGCCCCCAACATGTTGTAAACCGGATATAGCAAGGGCACAGTTTAAATATTTTTACATTAAATGCATTTTTCGTATTTTATGTAAGTTGTTTAAGATACTAGCAGGGATGACTTGACTGGAGATTCAGTTCAGAATTTTCCTGTAGTGTCACTTTTCATCATTCTGCATTTGATACATCAGTCAATGATAATTGATAGTGACTTAGCAAAATTGAACTTCAATATTCAGTTGAATATCTTGATCTGTCAAAAAAAAATATCTTATATTGGAAAAAATGGATGTTCATTGAGTCTGATAAGAGTAAAACAGTCATGAAGAAAGTATAATTAAGGTATTTTTGTAACAGTCTGTTCATTGTCTAGAAATTTTAACAAATCAGAAGAGTGACCTATGTGATAAGAGACTAGTGAAACAGAAGAACATAATTGCTTAGTTTTTTGTCAGAAATTGAGGGGGAAAGGATGTTAGGCTTGACTAGCTTTTGGTGGAAGTGAAAGTGCTTTCTTATAAACTATATTCATTGCTATATACAAGGAAATTGGATGGGTTGTCTCCATGACTATGAATTTGAAGATAAAAATTTCAGTTTGGGCATCCGTGAGGTCCCAGAAGGCTTACCATAAAGAGATTGTAAAGACTCAACTGGTGGTTTTGTCAACATTGACAGAAGCAGCAAGATCTGCACATAGAACTCTTAGACCTATTTTGACTCAAAGATTGTCCATATGCCAGGGATTCCTTTCTTGCTTAAACAACCCTATAAAGCCATAAGGCTGTAGGGCTTGAGTTGGTAATGTGTCCAGTGCAGAGAACAGATGCAGCCATTTTTCTTTTCTGTAAAATTTTTCTGAAGGTTGGTACCAAAGGATTCAGAATGGACTTGGTTTTTTTTCCCCTTTGCCATTTCCTGCAGGTTTACCATAAAGTTTGCTTATCCAGATGTAATCTGTAAGAGCTTTAAAATTGTTTGCTATAGAACATACAGTGTATAAGAAACTATTACAACGGAAAGTTCTTGCCTGACTACTAAATTTACTTGAAATTACTGGGACATGGGACAGCCAATAATGTCGAACCCTGGTGCATAAAAAAAGATACCTCGGTAACGCCAAAGTGTGGTGTGCATTGCAAATGCTAGTCATGTTGTTTGCTGTTGAGTAACTTGCCTGCCCAAACTAGTAGTTTTCTTTATTTCTTTCTTCCCCCCCCCCTCTCTCTGTCTCTTGTTTTTTTGTTTGTTTTTTTTTTTTGCATGCAAGATCTAGAAAGCATGTTTTAGAAAAATGAGATTTTGAATCGGATGGCACTGAGATTTAGTTAGCAGTGGTCTGAGAAAGCCCCACCAGTAACTCCATACAGGCTTGAGCAGGAAGTGTTGGTGTGTGTGTGTACTCAAGCAGAAAGACCACCATACACACAAACGTGCAGATCATTGACTGGGAAAATGGGGAGACAAGTTACTCCTCATATATGTGGTCATCTAAATCAGATGTGTTTGAATTTCAACTTTTTGTTAAATTTAGTTTTGCTGGACCCACTGTATAATGCAAAATGTTATTCGCCTGTGTTTGCAATGAAGGTATACAGTGTAAGGTTGAGTGCATTTATCTAAAGTACAACAAAGAAGGCATTTGTGTGTAACCTGGTTGTTCGATTTTGGAAATTTGTGACCTTTTCGTGGCCATTCCACAGTGTGTGTTACTGAACTGTATTTGTTGCAGGATCCCGAGTCACCTTTGTATCTGCTGCGAAATGTTTGCTTTCTGTGTGACAGCAACGGCATCCAGGCGCTTCGGCAGTGCTTTGAGCATGCAGCGCCTGAGACTCTGCCTTTCAACTTTGCTCATCTCCTTATCAATCTCATTGCTAATGTAAGATTTCTTGCCTTGCTTGGATCAAGCCACCCCTTGCTGGGTAACATGCATTAGTTATGAATAGGGAATGAGCTTGTGGCTCAAAATTTTAGATTCTTCCTTATAATGACTGTGTTTTTTGTATAGCATTAGTGAGCTGCATTGTCCTTGCTGTATATAATACAAACTGTAGCTAAATAGATAAATTAGTCTGGTATTAAAAAACAGAAATTTGCACTCTACCTTACAGCTTGAACTTTCACTTCCTACACATTGCTACAATTTTTATTATATAGTATAAAAACGACAGCAACTGAAGTAGGAAGCCTGAAATTCAGTAGTGTTTGTCATGTATATTTTCAGTTACGAATGTGGATGAATATACCAACAGTGTTGCAGTATATCATTCCTTTGCGTTCGTCTGTTATAAGGTATGTTAGTTAATTCGTACTACAAAATTGCCAAAATGCTTGCTTATTTTTAATCTGAAGATTTTCCACATTATAACAACTATATAATTATTGAAAATGGGAGAAACTTAATTGAAATACATGTACATGCTTTTGTCACCCTCTCCATATGTTATTCTTCTAGGTATATGTGTCGGCTGTCTGATGCTGACTTACGATTAGCTGGTAACCGCAGCATGACTGACCTGATGTGGGCGGCTGTAAAAGAGCCGCTAGACACACATTTTACTTTTGATCGGGAGGGTCTGGCCTTGGCCTACAAGTACTTTACCTGCTCAACTCTGACAATACGGCTTACAGGAATTACTCAGATCAATGTACGTGACCTTTGTTGAAATTTTTGTAGTATTTATTGATAGCGTTGTTTTGTAGTATTTGTGTAATATGTCAGCACACAACACTTTAGTCATTTCAGTATAATAATTAGCAACACATTTCTGTCCGACAAATGATGCGAAGCATGAAGTCGGGAATAGACTTTTAGTTTCTGTTGTTCATGCTTGTATTTACCTCTGCTAGCTAGTTCTAGGATTGGTCAGCAGTGTTTGTAGTTTTTTTTTTCTCTAAAAAGCGAATAAACTAGAGATAAGCAAATGTCCACTGTAGCGTTTTATCGGGTGAGCTGGAGTTTGGGGAAGAGATAAGTAATGTAATCCCCTAAAGCTACCCCCCTTTTCAATCAAAAAGGACATGACCAGATAATTCAACACATTTATTGAACTACGAACATAAAAGGATAGCAGAGGAAGGAAAGTGGTGGATGAACAAAGATGTAAAAGTGCGTGGGTGTGTGTGTGTGATAATAGTAACGTGAGGTATGTCACAACTCTCAGAACAGGAAGTGAAATAAGCAGTGTACAATTAAACTAATACAATTCGTAAAAACTACTTGCGATGGATTATAATCCAATCAGGAACAGAATAAACAACACAGTGTATGTTCCCACTCAATAGTGGTCCGCAGTCGTAGTTCAGTACGGAAGAAGACGGCATCTAACAGTAGACTCGGAATGCAGAAACGCGAAGTCCGGTCTGCAGAGCGTAAATCCAGGAAGAACAGGATGCAAAGTCAACAACGCACTGAAGACCGAGTGACGCCTTCGACAGAGATTCGCAGCAGAGCGACCTGGTTCTCGTATGGATTCCAGGAACAATAAACAGCGTAGTACAGAGTTCGGGTTTGGTGCCCTTGGAGTGTCCTTGACCAACCGTCACAGGATACACATGTGGCTCCTTGTAGATCCCTGATCTAGAGGAACCTCCAATCACAACTAGTGGAAAATGTCTTCCTTGTCTGCTCGCTCGTAGTCTACTACTAGACTAATAGCGTTGAGTTGCAGGAACATGGAGAAACATCACTGACTGCTTACACTATTAGGTTCTCTACACATCGATGGCCTAACAACGTTCTTGCCTCTATCATAACACGAGAAAGTTGACAAAATATCTTGCCGTGGAAGCGCACAATAACTTCCCACAACGAGAAACAAGCAGATACAGTTATACCACAAATAGTTTGATAAATTGCTATACGGGGCTAGCCTACAGCGAGGAACGTATAGCAACAGTTGACCGTTACAGCTTCACAAAACCAGTAATACGTCTGTTCTTCTCGCTGCTTCCCACTAGACTCCCAGAA
>SMGT01010268.1:151857-166840 GCA_004794575.1 Lanistes nyassanus
CCCCCCCCCCCCCCCCAAGGAGCAAAGTCAGCACAACCATTTAGAAGTTATGGAGATGGGCATCATTGCCTCTTCCTCTGCCTCGTCCTCTCCAGCTTAATCTATTTCGTTTCCTTCCCTGTCCCTTTGACGCGCTGTAAACCCCATTGGTAACATGACTTCCTTCATCTGATGGAACTGTTAGGGAATCCGAGTTAGCTTTGAGGACCTTCGTTGGGAAGCATTTTGTCTCCCACTGTTTTCCATATTAAGATAGAAGGCATTTTGAAATCAGTTCCTCCTGCAGTTGATGTCTCTTTATACGTTGATGACTTTGCTTTATGTGTCCGTGGCAGGTATGTTCCCTGCCTTAGCGTCAGCTGCAACTCTGTGGGTCTCTTCCAACAGTTTTAAATTTCTGGCTGCCAAGCCTATTTGCATGCACTTCTGTAAACACCATGGCCACATTCTGAAACCCGCCATTAATATTGATAGCTGTGTCTGCTTATGCTATTTTTATGATGCCCTTCCTTTCCTGACCTCTTCCGTTCCATTCCTCCTTCTGTCATACTTTTTAGATGCAGTCGGCTTTTATTCTTCTATTTAAACCTGTTGGGACTTTTATTCACCCTTTTGGTTTTACCTTGTTGCCTTTTTCCATCCTTTCTCTTTCCCCCTTTTCTTCCTTTTATCACTGTTCTACGTAATTTTGTTCCACCATGATATAGCCCTTGTTCCTGGAATGGCGTTAAACCCCAAACCACAACCACCATCAGAACTTCTTCCCATCTGTGACTTTTGCAACACACCTCTCACCCTCCGAAGCCTTTCATTTTATTGTATCCTTTATAGCCGTGTCTGCCAACCCCATTTTAAGCCCCTTCCTTTCCTGGCCTTTTCCATTATGTTCCTCTTTCTGTCGTACTCGTCTTTTTATGTTCAGTTAGCCTATATTCCCATATTTAAGGCTGTTTCTGTGACTTTTATTCATTCTTTTGATTTTACCTTGTTGCCTTTCTCCGTCGTCCTCTCTCGTTCCCCTCTTTCTCTTCCTTTTACAGCTGTTTTATGTACTTTTGTCCCACCGTGATATACCCCTCATTGCTGACAAGGTGTTAAACCCCAAACCACCACCATCTGAGACTCTGACATGGTCTGTTGACTACCACCATAATATGTCTGTCCTTCTCCTCCACCCTGGCAAAATGGGTATCTGTTTCTATCTGATGGAAGGTATCTACCATATTTGGGAGTCTGAACGTGTGCAGTTTGAGAACTAAAAGTGTCAGTGTTCACCGAAACATTGGCCTTTACTGGTGACCCCTCGCCGCCAAATCCTCTGTATTGTGTGCTTCTCGAGTTCTTTCTATGTCTTTCATATGCTTAAAAGATGGGCAGTCTTGTTCCATTTAAAAAACTGACCATTTTGACAGAGCATGACACAATGAACAGTTCTCTTAGTAAAAGCTCCAACAGTTTGTCGTATTCCAGCTAACTCCAACCAGCATACACAAAATCTTTTCATCTTGTCAGCAAAAGCTAGAAATGCTTCATCAGTTTCTGGTCAAATAGCTCTAAATTAAGTGTAGAATCTTTCCGCTTTGAAATGGAAACGAGTGAGGGGATGTTTCTTCATGATCTAATTTTGTGTCGGATCTGTACTCATAAGTTCAAAATAATAAATTAATGCTTTCACTGTTAAGCAGTCAGCTAACCTTGAAGACCAATCATCTTTATGCCACTTTTTCTGTTGTCATGTGTTTTTAAAACAAAATAAGTAACTTTCCACGGCATCACTACATCATTGTAATATGCCCTTCATTTGCCCTCTGATCAGCGTATTCCCTGTCTTTGCTCAATTTCAGTTGCTTTGCTGCCAGTTCAGCTTTGAGTTGTTTGTCTTGTTCTTGCTGAGCGTTTTCTAATGCCAATTTTTCTCTTTTTTTATTTTTTTTTTTGGTAGCTTTATTTTTTTATCTGCTAACCTTTGAAGTTCTAATTGAGCTGTGTCCCGTTCTGTTTCCTTTTTGGCCTGTCTCGCTGCAGCGCATTCTTCTGCCAGTCCTGTTTCTAGGTAGGCTTCTAACTTCTGTCCCTTTTACTTCAGCAAACAGGCTTCTAACTCCAGTTCAAACCAATCAGTCTAGTGTGACAGCACTGCCTTTCCGGTCTGTTCAGTTTGTGTTGCTCCATCTGCCATGATTCCAAAAAGAGAGAGGAACAACTCGGCTTACCCCTTTTGTTCTTTTCTCTCGCATTTCTAAGCCAGTGCCTCACAGGAAGATATGATGGTACTGTTGCCCCTTCTGAAATCACTCCTTAATTGCCTGCAGACAGACTCGATGGTACTCACTCTGAATACATGCACAACCGAAAAGGACAAAGAACAATCCTCCTGTTATATCTCGCTTCCTCAACTATTATCTCGAAGCAGAAATGCAGCACTACTCCATCGCCTCATGGCAATTATAGCCCACCCCAATTCATTGGAACAATATTGTGAAAAAAAAGGAAGAAACATCATCTAAATGTAATCAATACCTTCTTTAAAATATGGGGAAAACGCAGTAACTAGAAAATGTACAATAAGTTGGCTGACATGCACCAAACCAACAATCCATATCGGCTGAGCAGGTAGGCTTACCAGATGTCAGGCTCAGGATTACCTGCGTTGAATTTCCTTTTCACCACCATCAGTCTACAGAATGACTTCACACTGACCGTTCTCACCACTTTTATCCTATAGAATTCACAAAATAAAACTCCATGTGTCTGAGTTGCTTCTTTATTTTGCATTAAAAAAACAATTGCTTTTGGGGAGGATATCAAGGAACATTGCCAGAATGATTAGGACAATAGTGTATATAAGGGTTTATAGACTATAACAACATACTGTGGTCCAAATATCGCTGCGCATGATCACTGATGCTGATGGGGCAGAAAGAAGAAATAAGAGTAGGAAAGAAGAATTTCAAATGAGTATGATCCTTTCTTATTACCCCACATTCTTCATTTCATTTACCCTCCTGTCATCTCATTTACCCTCCTGTCATCCTCTCATTTACCCTCATGTCATCCCCGGTACCTGTCCATGGCCTGTAGCTGCCACCACTGCAAGAAAGCAAATTTAAATATCTCTTTTACTACATGGGCCCCATCATCAGTTATCCTTTCATATCAAATCATCTATGTCTTATACCTTAGGTAATCTTTACCATCATAACTGAAGGGGTGGGCGAGTCACGGACAAGTCCTTTCTGTTCACTCACGCATCTGTTCATTCTGCTTTCGCTTTAGCGATTGACTCTGCCCGCTCATTCCCCCTACGTGTCCAGTTCCTCTGGATCTCTCATTGGGTATCTTGTTTGTCCGAGGGTTGCTGTATGAACCTTTGCTCACCCCTGCTGTCTGGTGTAACCGTTCACCACCCTTTAACCCTTTGCTATTTGTCTGCTCACCTGACAAATTTAAAGAAACATGTATTAGGTGAGCATGGAAAACTAATTTTCCTAGGAAAGTTGTGGAAAGGTCAGGAAATTTGCTTCTATTCCAGTAGTGTAAACCCTAGTTAAATGGCAGAATTAAGCACATGATGTAGGAGTGCAAGAAGTGCCTTCACTTGCATGCCTGTCTGAAAGATAGGTTTGTGTTGCTGTTGTTCTTGTTGCCAGCTAAAGCATTGTGGAAAACAAGTGTACGACATCCTTATTCCTTTGATCAAAAATCTGGAACTCCAGCCTAATCGCCATCTACTGGAGTTGGTGTCTTCACTTGACCCTTCGGCCCATACTGAATCGGTCAGTCTTCACATAAACCTTGGTGTGAAAGTAAAGTTGAGACTTTGTAATGTTCGGATGGTTGGGATATGCCATATGCCTAATTCGAGGGCTCATCAAAAAGTATTGAGACTGGTGCTAAAGTAACGGAGCTGAAGTACACAAAGTGAAGCCGCTTTGCAGATTGACATTGAACTCTGCCGCACATGCACACTAAGTTATAACATTCTAGTCACATCTGTTTCTTATAGCAGTGCTTGGTAGGAAGGTGTGTGGAGTGTGGTCATCGCGTTAACCATGGCAACTTGAGTTATGCTTTCAGTTGACCCTAAAGAAAATCTGGTTTAAACTGCACAGGATCTCCTCGATTGTGTCAAGGAAGACAAAAACTTTTTGAAAACAGCCATATCAGGTGATGAAACATGGGTCTATGGCTATGACCCCGAAAGTAAGGCTCAGTCTTCACATTGGAAAACCCCAACCTCTCTGAGACCAAGGAAAGCACAAATGAGTCAAAACAATGACTCAGAAGGGGACTACTTCAAAGGATATTAATGCCGAATTGCTGTGTTGTAGTTTTCTTTTTATAGCACCAGTTCCAGTACTTTTTGATCAGACCTCGTATCCTTATTTCTGGGATTGATGGATGTAATACAGGTCTGCTCTGCTATGGGTGCCACAAACTATCCTCATTTACTGTAGTGCCACATGGCTAAGCCACTGATAGGAAGCTGAGATGCCACAAAAGATGACCTAGCAGCAAATATTTGTGAGCACAAATAAATATTTTCTTCTGCTGTATGTTAACCCTTTGCTGAGCTTCAGCTTCCAGTGAGCTGCTGTCAGTGAGTTGCTCTGGGCTGTGTGCAGGGCATGATCTTAGACTGGTAGATCTTGAAGGTGCCTTATAATTAGTTCTTAGGATCCTGACCCCTGGTTTGTTTGTGCTGGAGTTACCCTGTAGACTAGAACCTTTGGGGAAATGGCTGGCTGGATTGGTTTGATATTTTACCCTGAAGCAGCAGAAATAGTGTCAAGCCGAGCAAGTGGCCCTGTAAACAGTTGCTATATATGGAAGAAATTATACTGGGTAGAGACTAGATATGAACTCACTACCTCCACTTCTGTCTTGATGGCAAGCACTTAATCTTTATACTGTACCAATGGAGTGAAATATATTTTCTCTTAAAAAATCCAGCTGGAGTTTGTGCCACTCTTTTTTTTTTTGTTCTTTCACTTTCTTCCATCGTGTTTGCCATAGACCCTGTACCTAGCATCGGCATTGACAAAGTGCATCTGGGCCATGAGTCTTAGCAGTCACAGTCATGTACATGTGGCCGCGGTACAGCAGCAACTACAACCACATCTTGTGTCTTACACTGCCCTTAAACATGATGCTATTGATGTCAAAGGTGAGGAAGCCAGTGTGTTTCAGTTAGAGGGCTTAGTTTTAGTTGTAATACTTTCCTTTGCACATGATTGTCTGTAACAAATACACTGAGAAATGGGAGATGTTTGTGCTGAAACAATGTTATATTGATGGAAATCTGCTTGATTCAAGATTATTCCATTTTAAATCTGTGAGCTTGAGATGACAGCTGTGGATATGATTGCATCTTGTTCTTCTGGTTGTCTTGACATAGAATAAAATGCAGGATCTCTTGCAGGTAAAGTAGACAAACATGAGACAAGCAGCACAGACAGTGGGCCTGATGACGATGAGCACAGGAAAAGATCACGTCCTAAGCTACCCAAGAAGGTGAGATTGGATCTGTGGTTCTGTTGTAGCTGCAGTCTGTCTGTGTAATCAGACACACAAGGTATGTGTATTATGGACAATAATGGGTACATAAAGCTCATGGTTCTGCTTTCTTCTACTTGGTTGTTGTTTCTTTATGTTTGTTTTCATATTTTGCAGTTTATTGCCACATATTTTTCTAAAGCCTACATTATCATGATGGATTGGGGAGGTGGGCACACATCTTCTGTATAGTATTTAAGCAATTGTGAAAGAAGCTACAGAAGTCGGGAGTTGAGGGTGCAAAATGTACTATCCGTTAAGAAGCATTCATGAAAAATTTTAGTTAAAACAAACAGCTAGGATTATAAGTTGATTTTCAAATGCAGCCTTTGAGGTTCATTGTTTTCTCACCATTTCCAAGAAGATATTTAAGGTGCTCAACACATTGAAAATTGCTTCTCGTTTCTTTGTTATGCTAAACACCTAGCAGGAGAGAGACTGTAAATTATGTAGACCAATCCCAGTGCAACTTGTTTTTCATATCAGATGGATTAATGATTTCCATCATACTAATTTCTCCAATTTGAGTGGATGGTTCTTAATGGTCTAGTGATGCAGGCCTTCAAACATCAAGGTTCAGATGTGGCCAGTCAAAAATTTGACTAGATCCTGTAAATATTTGAGGGCTTGCATCTCATGAACTGAATGATGTATTCACTTGTTTTTGGAGATTTATGTATTTACTTAACTAAACTCAGTCACTTGAAAAACATTGTGCAGGTTGGGTTGGTCTTTAATTGGTTACTGACATGCATTTAGACGAGTGTATATGTCCTAATTTCGGGTTTCCCATAATGCACTGAAGTGTAAATGATCCATGTTGTCACCATTGTGACCACAAAAAAAATTGTATATATGATGCTCAGATTTAAAAAGCATTATAGGGCGGGGGTGTTATCACCATTTGTTTGTATAATGACCTCCATTTTTTTAAGGTCATTTAGACCTATAACATTTTGAGCAATGGGAAACCTTGCTAATTATTTGCTGTTGACTTGAAAACCATTTTGGCTATTTATTTTGTGCTGTTTGTTTTGACACCATACTACAACTGATGTTATGTGTTCTGCTGCTTGTGCATTACTGGTCCATTGGGCATTTTGTGCAGTGTAGTCAGTTTTCACAGTGTATGGCTTTTTCGTGGTTTTGACTCTGAACTGTGGCGTCTTCCTCTTTGTGATATCAGAAAGTGCAGCATGAGAGTTTTCATATGCTATCCATTGACTAGTCCCTTGCACATGGACAACACAGACAAGTCAGACATTATACTTTCACTCTGACAGAAGCGAGTGGGTGGAGCGGGTGTGGGGGGGCAAGAGAGGGAAGGGCATGAAAGCACAGGCGATGAGCAGTGCTGCGCCCACCACCATCACCACCACCACCACCACCTGCCCAACGACAGCCTTGGGTCTGACAGCCTAGGTGCACAGTCTGACCTTAGTGAGGATAGCATGCAGGTCAGAACTTCTTCACAAAGGCATCAGAGTGATTTGGAGCATGTAAAGACCTCCCTGAGTGGAAAATATTTGTTAAATCTCTGGTTTTATTTCATTACAAACTACTTGTTCTCAAAACTTAAGAGAAATAAAAGAAGTATCGTCCTTCTTGTAATGAGCTCAAAGGTTTCCGACATTCACAGTTTTAAAGTGGGCACGAAAAGAGATTGTCATATTAGTCCAAACATCGTATCGGCATACCCTCCTAGCTCTCAAGGTGGATGCATTCATGATGACATAAACTTATCCACATGGTAACCAGACACCACTGTTTTGACAGCTTTCTGTACATTTAATTGTGATGGCCTGTAGTTCATAAACTAAAAAAGGTATTCCATAAAATTGTTAGAACTAGTTTCTTTTAGTGAACTAAAACCCATGGGTTTCAAAAGGGGTTTAGTCAGGTGGGTCTTTAATCAAAGGGGGTTTTTTTCCTCCCTGCAATGCTGCCCAAAGCACTACTCCTTTTTAGTCATTACTAAAGTGTAAAGATTTTGAAAAGATGAGGCCCTAAATCACGCACCAATGTATATAAAGAAGAATAGATGGCATCTGATAAGTAACGTTTGGTTTAGCATTTCATACAGCGAAAGTGTAATTAAAAATAAAACACTGACCTGTTCTTGTAAGGTGTTGTAAATGGTGCATGCTGTTTGTAAAGTGGCCTGTGATCCTGTCTGCTGGTGTTTTTGCCTGAGCAGTCACAGTGGTTTTGGCATTTTCTGAGTTTTTGCTTCCTGCCCATCTTCTCAGATATAGCTTGTGACTGTTGGACAGGGAGATCACCCAGTGGATGTGGCTAAAGTGACCCCCGAGCACAAGTTTCATAAACACCCAGTGCCCCACCATCCTTGTGCACCCAACGTGCAAGGAACCGAAAGTGATGATTGCAGTGACTCGAGTGATGATGAAGATGATGACGATGACGAGGAAGAAGAGGAAGAGGAGGAGGAGGAGAAAACGATTTCAAAACAGGTGAAAGAGAGGCTGCTGGCCCGAAAGGCCAGGATGGCATCCCTTGAAGAAGCCAGCAAGAAGATGGCGGACCAGCAAAAGCCCGGAGAGATGGCTGCTGTGGAGCAGAAACTGAATGACAGCTCAGAGCTCCAAGTTTGTGGGCACTGTCAGGTACACAGCTTGTTTGCAGGATATTTGCAGGCCTTGTTAGTGGTTCAGATCTCCGTAACCACTTCTCAGCCACTCAGATCTGTATTTGCAGTTCTTGTTTAGTTTATGTGAGGTCCTCATAGCTCCTTATGAGCCACTTTGACCTCTTCCCCCCTTTGCGTGTCAGCGATTACCTAGCCTATGCAGATGATGAAAATCCATCTATCTTGCATTCTTTTGTCAGTTTCAGCTGGTTTTACTGAAAACAGGTGGGTGGGGGGTGCTTACTGACACATCTGTATGATGGCTTTCAAGGTGCTTACAGTCATCTATCGACTGAATATAGACAACTTTATTGTGCACAATCCTAGATTTACTGGTGGTAATAGCAAGAACATTTTGTGTCAGGTTTATGGAAAATAGGATTTTAAATGAAAACAACATGAAAGCTTGGGGAGGGAACAGTGTTGGCTGAGGACCTGTTTGTTTTGTCTTGATAGGATCACTCTGAGGTTGACCTGGACACAGATGACGAAGAGCTCATGAAAGAAGCCAAGCTGGTGCATCTCAAGCATTCATATCGCCATGACAGTGACGACTCCTCAGATTTTGAAGAGATGGAAGATGATCATACTTTGGTTTTGCATGACATGAAGCGACAGTATCAGGTAAAGGAACTGCAAGATGATGACATGTTGAAGATATTAATGTGCATGTTGGTTATTTTTCCTTTTACATCATTATAAAATGCTGACGGTTCTGTGAGGAATTAGATCTTTGATATCATCTGGACAAAGAAGCTGTTCAAATGTACATGCATTGCTGTTTCCACTTTGGATAGATGCAGAAGCAGCAGGGAACTGGGCCAGGCCTGCTGCAGCAAGCGGCCAACATTGCTTTGCGCCAGAAACTGGGTATGCAGGTTGCAGAGCGTCAGCGCAACAGACTGGCAAAGGAAGCAGCAAGTGGGGTTGTGGTGGGAGTCAAGCCTCACCGTGACGACTTGCATGACGAGAGGGAGTACATGGATGGAGACCACCTGGAGGCCAGCACCAGTGATGGTAGCCCCAGCAAACTACCGCTCATGCACCTTTCAGATGACATGCAGGTAAGGTCGCCTGTCTGACAGTGTAAGAATAGGGTAGATTGCTGGGGACTTTAACTCCTGTAGATGTTGACAGTTTTGCTGAGATCACAGATTAGCACTGCTGCTAAATTTGCTGTGAAGGAGACAAAGTTAGTCGCCATATTTGAGGACTTTTGGGTCAAGACACTTTCTGTAGGATCTTCCACATGGGAAGGGGAAGTTAATTGAAAAGAGTTCATTGTAATAGAGATCTGACTCTCTTCTGATGTTAGAATAAAAGAATTTTATTGTCCTGGCAGGACAAATCCTGTCTGAGGCAGATTAGTTTTGTAAGTTTTGCTCCCTTATGTTGAAACCAAATAATTTCATTGCCCTGGAAGCATGTCTGTATAAGGCAGATCATGTCATCACATATATCATAAGTCTAATTATGTCTAGTTGGCTTGATTGCTTACCACACTTTTTGGGTATGTGTAACCTAATAACCCATGAATTTTTTAAATGCCATCATTTCAAAGGTGACACAAAAGACTCAGATGATCATAAACCTTAGATGATGTTATACTTCATTGCTAAGCTTGATTCATTCTATTAATCACCGGGTTCATTCATCCCAACTTTGTGGTGATTGCTGTTTGTTGCAAATCGTTGCCTGACCAGGAGGGTGCAGAAACTTGCTTGGGATGCTCACGATCTCCACAGCACCATGGACAAGGCAGTCCCAGCAACAAGCCAGTGGTGGAAACTGAGGAGATTTATGACTGTGCCTCCCTCATTCAGCACATGCAGTCGTCACACAGAAACAGGATGATGCAGAGGTTAGATCAGGCTCTGAGGATCACTCATTCCTCTTAGTTTTTAACATTTTGCTTATTTTCTGTCCTGTGTAGGCTAAGGTTTAAAACAGTCTCTTATAACAACTCTTTTCCATTGGTGATTGAATAGGTCATGTAATTTTTTCCCTATGACGAAGGAGCTCGCTGTTAACATGGCACAAACTCTTGTGTAGAGCTTTCCGGTTGCCCATCACAGAGTGATTGGGACAGTTTTGGAGGATTTTCTTGACTTTTTGGCAGCTTCTTCTTTCACATGCCATGAAAGTCAACAATTTTGAAATAAAAGAATGTTGCAAAGCTATTTTTAAAAATTTTGTCACTTTCTATTTACACTCCATAGATAAATTTGGTGCTTTTGGAATCAAAATTTAAAAGTTTGTATATTTGGTTTATAAATCTGGCAGTGTAAATTTAAAGTACCTTATTTTAGTACTTCTTTGTCATGTTTATTTTGTTGCTACTGATTTATCCATGTGGTACTTCAGTGCCACAGCAGTTAGATGCTTCCCACCAAGACAGAATTGTGAGTCATAATAACATCTCATCTCTCACATGGATATTTAGTTTGAATTAACTGTTAGATAAATGATGGACTGTTTGCTGTGACATTCTTCATCTGCGACAGTTAAAACATTAAGTGGAATCTTCCCCCTCCCCCACAGACCCCATGCCTCCCCTCCATTCCATGTTTGGAGAAATCTGCTGTTAAGATGTTCATCTTCAGCTCTTCTTTTTCCAGTGATTATGCAGAAGATATTTTGAGCCCAGATGATGGGAGCTGTCACAGTTCTCGGTTGAGCACTAAGTCTGAGAAAAATATGGCTGACTTTGAGGGAGAGGAGGCACTGAGCGAGGAAGAACTGGCTCAGATCAATGCTCATGCCCAGTTTGGGGGCTCACATGTGACCCAGCACCTCTCTTCCATGGCCTCTTTGTACCATTCCCATCTGCCACGCTGTAAGTCAACAAGATGTGCAGAATTATTAACATAGTGTAATCTTTAGGTTAGGAGTGGCAACACAGAAATAAAGAACTTTGGCTTTTGTGTGTGTGCATGCATGTACATGTTGAGGGGGCAGAGGCATAATTTGGTATGTCAAATCAAGGGTTTTACTGTTTCATAAAGCTAGACATTTTAAGGAGTAATGGAATTGGATAAATTTTAAAAACTAAGCCATGCATATTGCAGCTGTGATCCACCACCGCCCACAGCAGAGAGAAAATTGCAGTATTGCCAGCTCAGATTTCACATTTGACGATGTGTGCAAGCAGGGCAACACCTTGCTGTGGGACCTTGTACAGGAAGACTCGGCTGTAAGTTACTATATGTTCATATATTCTGCCCATATGTGTGCTTGTGCATTTGCATACAAACATGATGTATAGCTTTTTTCTCTGTTCAAAATTTTCATTTTAAGTGAAACTGATTTACAGTGTAGTGGATCATGGGTAAATATTCTCCAACCAAAATGTTCCATAGTGCTAGCCAAAATACATCTGTCTACAGATGGAACAAAACTGTTCTTAATAGTGTGACGAATACCTCATTGGTGAATATTGACACAATACCAGTGATAACAAAAATTAGCAAACTATGATTATGGTCTGGAGAAAGCAACAAACTGAAGTTGGAAAAGGACTCGGTACTCTAAAGGACGAGTAACTTCCCTTTCCACATAGACTGCAGTCAAGTGAAACTGTTAAGTTTACACGTGGAAAATTTAAACTCAAGTGTGATGAGAAACTTGGTGTTTTCCCCTTCTTGCAGCATTTGTTACCCGAAGGTCTGGCAGCCGAGGCTGAAAAGGCTTTGTATTCACTTGTGTGTTTCTCTACTGACCGCTGCATCAAGACCAAGTTTATAGAGGCCTGTATCAACAACATGGCCAAACACAGGTGAGGGGTTTGCTTGACTGGACTTGATGGGTTTTGTCTTAATTTATAGAGGGCTTTTCTCTACAATGTTTTTTAACCTTTAACTGGTTATCAGCTTTCGTCCCAAGTCACTTTTCGTCCATCCTTTCATCAGCCTTTATATCAGCTTTGTGAGGAACTTTTTTGTAGATGTTGGCCTGTATTTGAAGAAATGTATCCTGAATTCTAGATCCTTTTTGTAAAGGGGCAAATCCCTGAAAGGAAATACATTCATGTTGCAGATCAGTCGTCGTCTCACTGCGTCTACTGCCAAAGTTGTTTGCATCATTCCAGACATACAGAGCTGGCCATGATCCACATTCTGTCATCCTGTATGTATTCTCGGAATTTTTATACGAAAACTTAATCCTTCAGTTGTATGGTCACCCTACCCCATCTGACATATTCTGTGGAGATTATTCTTGTTCCTAATGGATTACACTGAGATGCCATAGTTCCTTAATCTCCTTGTCTCTATAATAACAAGATCCATTAAAATCCCTGATGATATCAGGTATTCTTTTGAATGAAGGTCTTGGTTGTTCACTGCTCATACTTTTTTTCTGATAGGAGGGGTTTTGCTATGTTGACAACATGGCAGCCATAAATACTAATTAGCTGAAGAAATGGCATGGCTATCTTCGGGCTTACAGGAGGGATGAAGTGTTCCTGTGACTTTTTTTTTTTTTTGGTGCAGGTGGGCAGACTCTGAGCTGAAAATGATGGACCATTTCTTTGATGACCTCATGCACTTCACAGAGAACAGGAAGGCAGACAGCATGCCAACTAACTCTTTGTATGTCTTTGTTAATGCTCAGAAAAAGGTTACATCATGAAATTGGATAGCATTATCAATACCATAAAATTAAATTATGTCTAGTATTTTATTTATCATGCCAAAGAAAGATTTTCTTAATTGAAATAGTATTTTCTGGTAGCATGAAAATGATGCACACATGAATCTTGTGGATGTAGATGCAGGTTTGCCCTCCTTTTTTATATTTTGCTATTTTCCTGACCATTAAATCTCACTGGAGCGTAAACTAACAATAAAAAACAGATCAGAGGAAGCCTTTGAGTTGCCCATTTTCCTTTGACACCCAAAGGTCTGTGCAATAACTTCAAAAAGAAAACCCCATGAGAATTTACTTTCAAAAGCATTCACAAAAGAAGACTCAATAACGTTTTCTCTAAAGCTCGTGTCATCAACATGTAAATTTAACTTCTCAGAGTAGGGACAACAGTTAACAGACAAGTATCTGTGCATGTCAACTTGAATGTGTTTGCTGTATAAGGTGTGCTGCCTGGATGCTTAACTCCCTTTGCTGCCAGATACATAGAGTATGAAAGTGAAGGTTACATATTTTTGTGATGATTTGTCACAGTCTCTTTTAGTTCGAAAAGAAATAGATGACTGCTGCTTGAAATAAAACAAGGTGACAACGAAGGAACTAAACCAAGCTAAAATGAACAAAAACGTCAACATTTCAGGGTATTACCCCTTTATCAGGACAACACAAACAGATAAAAACTAAAACTAGATATTTAACTGGATAAATGAACATGGAAAGCACATGAAGAGCACAGGAGAATGATATGTTGGTAAAAAGGACCAAACCACATTTAAAATAGATCGTTCTCTACAGCCAGTCAGTGGCATTAGGATCTACAGCCAGTGAAATGGCAAGTTCTGTTGGGGGTAGAGGATGGAGTGGTTACGGGAGAGTAGGGGGTTTGCTATAGTTAAATTCCACCTTTTGGTTGCCATAATTTCTGAATGTGTTCTTTTTGGAGCATGTATCAGCTGCCTTTCTCTGTGACGAAACAATGCCCACTTTCTCCCTCTAAAAGCCCCCTCATTTCTTGCATCCAAAATGATGCTGTATGTGTTGGAAATGTTTCATTGAAATAGCAAAAGAGGATGGCAACTCAGTATATGTGAAAAGGTGAGATGGTGCTTAGTCTTATGGTGGGCAGCAGTAGCAACAGCCTTTGGAAATCTGATTTTCAGGTATAGCTACAGAGAAGAAGTTCAAGTGCGTCTCACATTTCTGACATACGTTTTCTCCTCCATGGGTTCCCCAGATAATTTCCGTAAGCAGTTATCGCTTTCCCATCATTTTGAATTGTTTTTTGTCATCATTTAGATTCTGACACTTTCTGAACAATTGTAAATTTAAATTTTAGTTATTTACCACTGAGAAAAATGTTGTAGTCTGAAAGCCAAACAGTTGTTTCTAATTTAAATGGAAGTATATTGATTTCCAAGAGTCTTTACGATCTGTAAGAATCCTGTTAGTCACATTTTAGTTACTGTAATTTATCAAAAGTATTGTGATAGGTTATGTTAGATGCTTCTTTGTACTGCAAGTGCTTGGTTATGGAAACCATGTATTTAGATTGATTGTAACTGATAGGTTACACAAAAAGCTGAAATTTATTAGATTATTTGAAGTGCTGTATGGTCACATCATATTTAAATTGATTCCATTTGCAAGTGCAGAGCTGTGCGTTGTAGTACCATGAATTTTATTCCTGGCCCCTTGTGAACATGCCTGCTGTGGCAGGTCTGAACCAGGAGCAGGTGGACTGCCTGTGGAAGTGCTTGGCCACGGAGCCTGCCTCCAGCGATGACTGCCTGTCATGGTTCCTGAACCAGGCCAAGAGCAAAGACCATCACGCACTGGGGTTGGAAACGTTCAGACACATTTTCCTGGAAAAGGTAGCATGTAGTGGCGTGGAGCTGTGTCATTACTGGGGAGTATGGGGAGGGGGGACTGTGTGGCTGGGAGTCTTGGTGTGTGGTGTGAGTGTGTGCATGCTTGTCAGGAATGGTGAATGTGGGTGTGCTTGCATTCCCTGTAAGCTGATATTTTTGGTTAACTCCATTGACATGGGCTCTTTTGATAGGAGTATACAGGAGAACTGTTCTCCTTTGGGTGGGGATTGTAGATGGGAGAACTGTTCTCCTTTGTATGGGGATTGTA
>SMGT01010268.1:167383-221243 GCA_004794575.1 Lanistes nyassanus
AGGAGAACTGTTCTCCTTTGGGTGGGGATTGTAGATGAGAGAACTCTTCTCCTTTGGGTGGGGATTGTAGATGAGAGAACTGTTCTCCTTTGGGTGGGGATTGTAGATGAGAGAACTGTTCTCCTTTGGGTGGGGATTGTAGATGGGAGAACTCTTCTCCTTTGGATGGGGATTGTAGATGAGAGAACTGTTCTCCTTTGGGTGGGGATTGTAGATGGGAGAACTGTTCTCCTTTGGGTGGGGATTGTAGATGGGAGAACTGTTCTCCTTCGGGTGGGGAGGTTAGGTGGGGATTGTAGATGGGAGAAGTGTTCTCCTTTGGGTGGGTAGGTTAGGTGGGGATTATAGAATAACATGACGTGCCCATGTCCTTTCAGACAACAAGTTTATGTACAAAAGAAGAAAGATATATACAGTGTAAGGGATGGGATCAAATCCTCTGTCAGTGGTGTGTGAGAGAGGGGAGAAGCTTGTAAATGCAGGTCTGTCATCATTCTTGGAATTTTTAAAGAGCTTCATACCCTAACAGATGGCTAGAAGAGGTGGAAGAGATTATATTCCATGAGGTTTGATCACCTGCTAATTTTCTTTCAAGCATTTTGAAAATGTCTGGACAGATTCCCCAGTTGAGTCCAGAGAGGATGACCATGATTGGTTTGAACCTCTTCCAGCACCTTTCCCATCTGACCCGCATGTCAAACACTTCCCTCAACACCCAACTGACTGAAGACCAGGTATGTTGTGCCTAAACTTTACTGAAGAATGTTGCAACATTGCACATCATCATTTTTATTATTCCCCTTTTGCTTTTGCTGTCCATCCGTTTGACCACAGTTACTAGTGATGTCTTCAGGTTTCTTTTTCTTGATGAATTATTATAATTTATTATTTTCTTTTCATCTTTGATGCTGGGGCAGTGTAACAGTATTTTGCATGATTTATGCAGTAATATTTTGGACTTAGATGAATCCTTTTCTTTGTTCTATTCTTAGTAGTTTCTGATGTTTACAGAGGTGTGTTCATTAATTAAGATGACCCTTGGGATGTGGGTTTTTTTCCTAGAAAATAATATTTAAGTAACCGTTTGAGCTACACTAATAAAATTTGGCACATGCATTCTTTCCATATTTCTTTGTGCAATGTAGCATGTTTCAACCAAGTGAGTTAAACGAGGAAATGAAGGCAATTATGTTGCTAAACCAGTGATAAAAATGGTGGTAGTTTGCCACCCCATTGTTGATTTGAAGCTACATTTTAATAATTATTGTCTGTCCATGGAATGACCTCTAGTGTCAAACTAATCTTTTACATGTGTTGGAATGAAATCTGACAAAGAGATTCCTTACATAACGATATACAGTGATCTGCAGGTTGTGGTTTCTAAATTGTAGGAAATGGGTGAAGTTTTATGGTAATGCCAGGTTTCAGAGGTTCTGCAGTTAGAGGTAGATCAAAAAAGAATAAAGCAGATTTTTTTTTGAAATGGCACCAAAGAAGTAAGGTTTATGATTTTGCACACTCCAAAGGATTTTTAAAAACGTATTTACCTCAACAGCTGTTTTAATGGTGTTGTTTGATATTTTCATCCCAAGAGCCACCTTAACATGTTCCCCTAAAATAACGAGAAAACAATAGCCTAATTGTTGTCTACAAATGCAAGAGAATAGGTAGTGGACTTCACAGTTGACTTGCCTGTGGTGGTGCTTGTGCTAGATGTGTGGCATGGACCAGTTGTGGAGAATAGCTCTGCAAGCTGACAGCAAGGATGTCAGCATGACTGCCACTCAGTTCCTAAACAACTACTACATCAACCACGGTGCAGGTCTCCTTGACCGAGAGGACATGTTCGTCTCACGCTGCATGGCCAGCCTCATGGCCACGCTTAGCAAGGTGAAAGAGGTTAGTACCAGTGATATTTTAGTTCTGATATTATTTATAGTTTTAGTTTTTATTTTATTTTATCAAATTAATTTTTATTTTTAGTTCATTTTAGTTTTCAAGGAAGTCAACAATTTTTATTTTTATTCAGTTCTGTGTTTAAAATTATAGTTTTTATTTTATTTAGTTCTGATCTTTTTACATAATATCAGTTCAATGTTAGTTTTTTAATTTTTTTTAAAGATCACAAACGCCGTCTATCGCATATTTCAATGGAAATTATGTTTCAGTAGAGAAAATACACCCAATAATGCCGTTAAACGCAACTTGACTATCAATGGTCTAACAGATAAGTGGCATGATTATCGTATTCAGCAAGATCAAATCTGGGCCGGCCTGAGGGATTTGTGGGCCCTGCTATGGATAGGTATACTGGTGACATTCGTCTTTTCCGTTTTGTTTTCTCTGACTGCTGGGCGGGGGGTATTTGTTGCTTAACGTCCAGTCGCAAACTATGTGCATATCAGGACGGAGACTGCTGGGCGAAGATAAATGCAGTCACAGAAGCTGCAGCGGTCAGATTAAATTGTTCGTGATCATCCATAGTGTTGCTATTGTCAGGTCCTAGAGCGAACAAGTGATGATCATGTGATCATCTGGCGAGTAAAATGTTTCAGGTTTCTTGCACCCGTGTACAGAGAGTGCCCGGAAAATGTTTTTGCTCAACGTTTAGAGCACTGCTAGTGTAAATAGCCCTTTATGTACACCCGGCCCCTGCACTCTCCTAGGGCATACCGTGGCTAGTTGCATCATGCGCCTGACTGGTCGTTCGGTACTCAAGGTTGGGAAACATAAAGGGTATCGTGTTTCTTTTGACCCCCTGACCCAAAGGCGGGTAGGGAAGGAACAACAAGTCCTCACTGTCCGAGGCTACCATAACCCTTATCTGTAATATAGGTGCGGCCAGGCTTTTCCCCAGGAAAGGATGGCACCGCTTAGAGATTTAGGGGCAGCTCAGTAAATAGCGTAACGTAACTGAAAGCTCGAAGGGCGACCTACAGACAAAGTGAGACGAACCCTCTGCACGAACGAAAAGGAAAGAACGAAAATGCAATAGCTTTTATTTTTCGTTTTACTCGATTTTAGTTCTCGTTTTAGTTCGTTCACAGATCACAAATTTTTATTTTTATTTCGTTTTAGTTTCTCTGTTTTTATTAATTTCAGTTCTCGTTCTTGTAAAACGAAAAACAATATTTTTAGTTCTAGTTTAAGTTTTCGTTACGAAAATATCACTGGTTAGTACTGGACCTTTTGAATCATCAACTCCTTGAGCATGAATGCAGATTTTGTTTGAAAGCTTGGGTTCTTTGCATGCTTACATGAACATAAATAGAGAACTCATTTCTGGGATGGATATCAATTTCTTCACTAGGATCCGGCATGCTACCTGATGAGAATGCAGCGAGGCCTTGTCTTGCTGAAGAATCACCTGGAGATGTTTCGGCGTCGCTATGCCTTTCACCTTCGTACCTGGCATCTGGATGGGAAAGGTGTCGTTTCACACCAGGCTCACTTAGCAGACAAGACTTCCACTCCCTTACGCATTTTACTGCAGACTACTGGTATTACAGAGAAGGTCAGTATCAAAATATGGGTGCGTTTTACTGTAGATCATTGGAATCAAAGAGGTCGGTCTGTAAAAATAGAGGTACATCAAATTGCTGCACCTGAAATAACTGCCAAGTCAGTTCACCTTTAAGTAACGAGCTGAATGTAAACACAATCTTGAAAATCTTCCGGTAACACCAAACACCCAGCTATTACAGCAATTTGCAGCACTTGTAATCCATAAAACCTGGTGGAAATTATCCATAGATGCCAGGAGTTTATCCAGGATGAAAGCCATGCATGGAAATAGATGTAATCCTGAGTGAACTCTGGGAACCACCTGTTTGTCATGCGAAGAAGCGCTGGGTTTGACAGTGGCGGCTGGCCATTTACCTAACTAGGTAGCATGGTTCCAGCCTCAGATTTAAAAGTGGTCTACTTTGTAAACTCTATAAAAACATGATCATACTATTTGAAAATGCCATTTACTTCCCTTGTCAACGAATCTCGGTTTACAAATTTGTAAAAAAAAAAAAAAAAAAGAGTAAGCAAAACCTTCGATTTTGCTACGCCCTGAACACTAGAAAACTTCTGTCGAAATGGAGGATTCACCCCGATGTTAGTGAGTTCAATGCAGGCCAACACCCATAGCTGACACACACTGACCACAATTTATCATTTATGACACCCTCAGTGTGGGAATGTTCTGTGGAAAATGATTAATGTTTATTCCTATCTGTTATAGGGGAGGTGCCTGATAGAAAAAATGGTTTCTTTTTTATACTTCACTTGTGTAATATGCTTTCAAGCCTTTACTGAAGTCTGCCCAAAAACAGAGCTCCTGATAAGGCACAATCAGTGGTTATTTACAAAAATTCAAGAACGATTAAGAGGTTTGCTGATTGATGGCTGCTTTTTAGAAAATGACCAGATTTCAAGCTAAAACAGACACTAAGAGAGATGCTAACACACTGTAGTCAACTTTCAACAGCAGCACGTCATGCTGTTTGCACTAACATGCCATCGACTTTCATACACAGACATGCTGTTTATCCTAACATGCTGCCATCAACTTCCAGACACAGCTTGACATGCTGTTTATACTAACATGTTGCCATCAACTTCCAGACAAAGCTTGACATGTTGTTGGTACTAACATGTTGCCATCAACTTCCAGACAGCTTGACATGCTGTTTGTACTAACATGTTGCCATCAACTTCCAGACACAGCTTGACATGCTGTTTATACTAACATGTTGCCATCAACTTCCAGACACAGCTTGACATGCTGTTTGTACTAACATGCTGCCATCAACTTCCAGACACAGCTTGACATGCTGTTTGTACTAACATGTTGCCATCAACTTCCAGACACAGCTTGACATGCTGTTTGTACTAACATGTTGCCATCAACTTCCAGACACAGCTTGACATGTTGTTGGTACTAACATGTTGCCATCAACTTCCAGACACAGCTTGACATGTTGTTTATACTAACATGTTGCTATCAACTTCCAGACACAGCTTGACATGCTGTCCACAGACTTAGTGTCTGAGCTCCGTGCCGAAGTTACACGATGGTGGGAGGTGCTCCAGCGACAGCAACAACAGCAACGGCAGCAGCTTGACTCCGCTCACAGCCCCCATGGCCATGGGTTGTTGTCACCTATCCTGGGGGCTATGCTAGGGGATGGGCCAATCCGCATGATTACTTTAGGCCAGGAGCTGACTGTAGATATGGATGAAAAGACGCTGTGTGAACTGCAGTTTAAAGACATGCAGGTGAGGGTTAAGCTCCTTGTTTGACAGGCACATGTTTTACACCTTGCTGCATCTGACCTTCACATGGCTAATGGTATTTCTGTGCACATAGATAAAATAAGTGCAGCTAATAATAATTATACTTCAGCTTTGGGATGATTCATAGACAAATAATTACTTTTACCCCAGACTTTAAATGAGATAACTGGTCTGGATACTTTGTTCAGTTATGTTCTTGATGGCAAATTTTTATGTCTTGCAGCTGGTGTTTGTGTCAGTGGGGGCCAGTCGACAGCCCAAAAAGCTGGATGGTTCTGTGCCGTCTTCATGCCTGCCAGTACCAGTCCGCAATAAGCTGCCCATGGTTCTTCTTCTGCAGGAGCCACACTTTGACAATCTGTTCACTCTGCTAGAGAAACTCAGCGACATGTCAGCTGAACTTCAGGACTTGGTAGGTGTCCATGGTGCATGTTGAACGAAGATGAAGGGGTGTGACTGTGGAGTTGCCATTGATAATGGTGTTTGCAAGGGTGGAGGTGAATTAGAGAATTTTAAAAAAAATCAGAATGTTGAAAAAATGTAGGCTGCAGAACTGGTCCAGTGTTGCAGTGCAGCAGCATCATGCAGAGTGTGCTTCTTAAAGAAGAAAACACCCCAGAGCTGCTGACCCCAATAAAATCTCGTTTTAGGGCAGCTTCACCTGCAGTCAACTTTATTGTATAATCGGGAAGTTTTCGTACTGCTTGAAATCACTGGAATTAGGTTTTATTAAAAAGTTATGTGTTCTGACTGGTCTAGGCTGGACATGTTGAGCGCAGCTGTTAACGTGGCAGACTGCTGCCTTCCCGCTAATTTTATACTTACTTTATTCTTATTTGCTGTAAAGAATAATTTCTCATATAGTTGTATTCACTGAGCACTGGGTTATTTTATTTACTAAAGATTATTTATTATTAACCTGATTATGAATGAATGCTGAATGTCTTCATAAAAGTTTCTTTCACAGCATTTCCAACTTTGGAAATTATCACATGTGCCTTAATTATGAAGTTTTACCCCATTGATGCTGAACTTGCCACTGCAGAAGTTTTATATATGTATATATGCATGTGTCTGTTCCTTTTTTCCTCCTGTCGTCAGGAAAGCCAGGACCAAGCTCCACTGCAGGCAGAGGCACGGCGCTTGTCACGAAATGTTTGGGAATTGCTCATGATTCTCCCCACCAGTCAGAGTCATGTGGAGGGATTCCAAAAGATTGTCAGCGACACGGTCAGTGAACATTACAGTGGCCTATGCAATATATGAAGGTTGCTTGACTGACGAACAGAAAAATGATGGGATGTTATGACAGTACCCTGGGAACAACCTAGTTGTATTTGAACTGTAAAGATGATGTAGAGATTTGCATTGTATGCTGAATGAAAAGATACTTAAGGGTTATTTATTTATTTTTTTTTTTTCAAAGTTTGCATTTTTCATTTAAATTAGCACCCTGACTAAATAGCTTGTCATCTTTGGCAGGGAGGCGAGTCAGAAAGTGGAGATGGCAACCACTGCATAGACTGGCAGAAGTTGTTGCCCCCTGACAGTCCGCATCGCCTGTACTATTCCTTACAGATTGTAGAGGCACTGGCTTACGGCATGCAGCCACGGAGAAAGTCGCTGGTGAGTAGGATGGGGGAGTGAAAGGGCATGAATTCTGCTACCTGTTTTCAGCCGCACAAGGTGTATGTCATTACTAAAATAAATACTCATGGAAAGCTTGAAGGATTCTTAGCACATTCATATTGGGTTCACCCCTACCCCTCAAAAAAAAAAAAAGAATCCTCAGAAATTCAGCATAAGTGATGTAACTGGCAGTTGAGATGAACACCTGTACAGCATGAGATGACAGGGACTACCAGGGAGGTAGGCAGGCAACCATGGAGCCAGTGACGGAGCAAAATCGAAAGTGCACCCACAGCAACACTGACTGAAAGTGCACCTGAGCCAGCCAAATGGCTTAAGGTTCCACCCATGTAAAAGGTTGGAGGGCCTGGTTCTGGCTCTTGCCGTCCTTTTGACAAGGCTTTCCAATCATCTTCCGGTTTCTGTGTCCCTGTTTCTGGTTCCAGATGCATGGGCCTTTCTGCCCTGCACTTCATTCCCTGGGTGTGTTGAAGGTGTGCCTTGACTCTCTTATCTCTTGCTCCTGGTGGGTCCCTTCCGCCCAGGTCTTGCTGGCTCTGTTCAGGCTCCATCCGACCACACGGGGTTGGACTGTCCGGTGAGTGCTTTGAGCGTGTGCACATGCTGCACTCCCTCATGTCTGGGCCTTACTCAGAGAAACCAGTTCCATCTTCTGGATAGCTTATTGCAAGACTCCATGAATGCCAGCATCTCGCGCTGGATTACTGTTGTTATCTGGCAGCGTTCTGCCTTGTCGGAGCAAGGGAGGGAGGAGCAGAGTACCTCACTGCTTTTGGCTGCTGCCCAAGCACTGGAGATGGGGGACAGGGACTGCATCCCTGGTGGCATCCTGTTGCAGTTGGTGGCATTATGTGGCATCTTGTTGCAGTTGGTGGCATTATGTGGCATCCTGTCGCAGTTGGTGGCATTATGTGGCATCCTGTTGCAGTTGGTGGCATCCTGTCGCAGTTGGTGGCATGATGTGGCATCCTGTCGCAGTTGGTGGCATCCTGTCGCAGTTGGTGGCATGATGTGGCATCCTGTCGTAGTTGGTGGCATGATGTGGCATCCTGTTGCAGTATGTGGCATCCTGTCGCAGTGGGTGGCATAATGTGGCATTCTGTTGCAGTGGGTGGCATTATGTGGCATCCTGTTGCAGTTGGTGGCATAATGTGGCATCCTGTCGCAGTTGGTGGCATAATGTGGCATCCTGTCACAGTTGGTGGCATAATGTGGCATCCTAGCTGTGGCCTCCTGGCGGTCAGAGTACCCATTTTTCCATTCTGTTGATGGGCTCTCTCCAACCACCTGGAGGATAGTTGTTTTGGGTGTGTCAACTGCTGTAGTTGTTCAACACCTGGGATGTCTTTCCTCCTCAACGCTGGTAAGCTTGTGGTGTAGTATCACCCACCTCCTCTTTGTGGTATTCAGCATTCTGAGTCGTGGTACAGTAGCAAAATTTGGATCTTTAGGAATACTTACCATGACACATCTAATGCCCACCCTCCTCTCAGCTGGTGTTGGTGAGTGGTGCGCACAGGCTCGCACACAGGTGGTGAGCATATGCAGAGGGTTCTTACCAGGGTTGTACTGTTGCAATTTTTGTTTGTAAGGTGCATTTAGGGATGTCTAACTTAAGAATTTAGCACTCTAGTTCATGGTAAGTATTGTTAAAGCAACACAAATTTACCCAAGAAATTTGTATGTTATGGACAAATTTTCAGGGTTCAAAAGTTGCTCTTTTTAACAGTTTGAATTTTGAAAGATGAGATTTATATTGTGGTGATCACCTGTAAAGCCGATGACTGAAAGTAATCTTTGGCTCCAAAATATGAACGTGGGAATGAGTTAATCTAACTTTATCAAACCTTGTATTAGAAGTAAAGAATGTCCTTCACAAGAGAACTCAGCACCTGCATGCTAATAATACCTGTGAAACAGTGTGACACCTGCATGCTAATAATACCTGTGAAACAGTGTGACACCTGCATGTTAAGGAGCTAATGTTACTCCCTGACATGTTGCTACTTCATCCCTCACGATGTGCACCATTTGGATACCGATTTTATAACTGGGATGTTTGTGGCTTCAGGTGAGAACAGGAGGGGGTGATGCCTTGGCATTTGCCTCAGAAAACACTGATAAGGACAACCCACAATCCTCCGACTCCACCTGGAGTAGCAAGGTGCGTGTCATTGATTAATAAAGGTGGGGTTTATTTATTTCTTTTTGTTTTTTGGGGGAGAAGGGTCCCTGCCACCTTTTTCAAAAATAACTTGAAGGAAGTAGAGAGTCCTTGCCTTTAGATTATACATTAAAGCCCCTAGAATGCCTATTGTTTCTTCTTCAGTTTAAACTTGAAAAATTTAGAATAATAGTTGACAGTTTGTGGGGGTTTCTAGATGTTTCACCCATTGCCTTGTTGCCTCCCCAGCTAGTAGTTCAGTTCAGTAAAGGTGCAAACTCTGTTTTTGCCAGTTTGTGGCCAAAGGGGGACTGTCCCACCTGCTTAGCATTTTCATGAATGGCACCCTGCAGCCACAGGAGGGAGATGCTTGGATTCAGGTCAGTATAATCAACAGCCCAGACTTTATTGTACTGCAGATTTGGTAAAAAGATATTGCTTCACCCAGTTCATTGTGCCATCTAGCTGTTTTGCAAGTATTGTGCAGTATTCTTTTTTCCGTTCTTGTCCAGTGGAACCAAGAATGCTTGGCCTACTTGCTGCGATTGATCACGCAGTTCTCAGTGGAACAGCAGGAGGTGGAGAATAGTCAGGAAGAGTCCAGTGAAGTGCACGACTCTCCTCGCAAAAAGATCCGCAAGATACGGGGCATGCAGGAGAAGATCATCATCCCAAGACTGACAAAGGTGAGTTTTTCTTGTCTGCTCCTGGTTTTGATGGTGTCGTCTGTTAGAAACTAATGATCGCAGCTTTTCTCATGAACTCGTACCATCATCTTTCAAAGAACCAGTTCACTTGCTTTTCTCAGATTGTCCTGTTTGACATGACCTTTGTGAGAGAGCCAGTTCACATGCTTTTCATGTGTCAACACATTGCTTGCCATTGCCACCATTACAGGAGATGCAGAGCTAAAAATGCACTATCGGGGCTTATTTACACACAAAAGTTAAGAATGATGCAGAGATTTGCAGGTTGACCCCTGCTTTTTACAAAGTGACCCTCAGATTTCAGGCTGCATGGTAATTTTAACCCTTGGTTTTGAAAAATAAAATTCCAGAATCACAGGGATGGGAGGTTTAGACCCTTTGCCTCTGTATGGAGCACCTATTTGCAAGGCTGGCCATTGGCTGTTTTCTTCAGTTCTGGAGCTACCTCCCTTTCTCTTTCTCCAACTGTCATCATCTTTGCCCCTACTCCTTTGATAGTTTATTACTGACTTGACATTAAATAATGAACAACAACATGCTTCTCTTCATTGTTTTTGACGTGATATGTATTAGAGACTTAGTTCACAAATTTGACACCTGTTAGAAACAGAATTGTTGTTGACACCAATGCATCAAATGCCTTGTATGATGATCAGTACAAGATTCTCTATTTCTTTTGTCAGTCAACTCTCAATGTCTTGAATGTGGACGCAGTGTTGAAGATTCTAATGCAGATTCTCTATGATGCAGCCCTACCTGTGTAAGTAAATATCTCAGGTTTCTTTATGTTCATCTCTTCGGGGGGATGGGGTCAGTAAGCTGGTGATATCCTCAAGATGTACATGATCAAATCTTCCTTATGGCTGTGTACAACATGCGTTCACCACACATGCATTGTCTTTGTCAGATTTTCATCACATAATTGTATGTGGCAGCATATTTGTAATCAAAACATTCTGCTCACTTTTAAATGCAATTTGTTTCGGCCACTCTCGTAATGTGGCTTGTCATCATTACATTACATCTTGAATATCTTGGCATATTTTCAGTGATACAAACCAGCTTTACCTTTGCTCCTGGGGCAGAGCTGAAGGTAGGCAGAGATTTTGGCATCTTTCTAAGATAACAGTTGTGTGAACATCTTCCTGCCCTCCCAAAAACAAAGCATGGTGTTAAAATCAGATGTTAACTTGTAGTGGACTGGTGGGATGAAGAAGTTGAAAACTGGCCGTTTTGTAATTATTTTTAACCATGAAGGTTTATGTCTGGAAGAATACAGTTCCAGAATGCATGCCTGTCTTGTTCTACTGGTTATATGCTGCTTGAGAGTTTATCCAGCTGAAATTTGCAGATGTATTGCCACTAAGGCTTTGTTTACATGGAACACAAGCAGAGTGCTTGGGTTTGTCTGTGATGGTCATCATTTTGTGTTGGCTGACTGCAGTGGTGCGCTGTGCGCTGTCCTTGTTGGTGTCTCTTGCCTATTCCTGTGATGAGGTCTTGGATCTACTGGTAGCAGCACCCAACCTGGCAGCTTGGCTGAAGCGCCTCACGCTAGAGGCTCCAGAGGTGAGCAGTTTTGGGAGCTACTCTTTCCAAGAAATGCTGCATTGCAGCATGGCCAAAAGACTATCTTTAAATGTTAGTGGTAAGATCACCAAGAAATGCTTCACTTGCCCAGCTACACATTGCAGGAATTGGTGGGGTTGCATGGTCAGTGCATATTTAAAGATGTAGAAATTCACATGTAAAGCCTCCTCTCCTTTTCAAAAAATTGTTTGCTTGGATGGCCTTTGCTGTTATTGTAAATATTTTTCCATTTGTGTGAAAAAAAACTTGCCCCTCTTTTTGTTCAGCCGTATGTGCGCAAGGAAGCCTGCATGGGGCTGTACCGCCTGTGTCTGGGCTGCACAGTTGACAACAAGCATGGGCATGGCTTTCTGCAGCCCATTCTATCCTGTCTGTTGAGCTTCATCACAGACGCTCTGCTCTTCAAGCCACAGAAAAACAGCGAGGTCAGTCTCATACTTCTGAAGGTATAGACAGCTATGCTAGTCTGATACATTTGAACCAGGTGCTTTGGTTTTCACCTTCCATCTGGAAAAAAAAGTATTTTATGAAAGTGAGAATTTTTTGCCAACTTTGGTGACGGTACCTGACCACTGTAGAATCTGGGACCAGAAACTGCCTCGCCATCTGTCTGTGTCATGCAAGGATGCACTCTCCCTCCCCTTCCACCCCCCCACACTCTGCCATCTTATTGCTTTTTAATTGGATTAACAAGAGTGTTTGGTCATTTCGTTATCTGGATATTATGCAAAATATGGATAGAGTGGCAGTATGTGTATGTGCAGTGAATCTTTGATTGCGGCATGATGGATCTCAGACTGATAAGTTTCTTGATATTGCAGGTGGATGGGAAGGAGAAAGAGCCCTTTGGGCCTGGTTGTCGAAACTACTTTTGGCTGATCTGCCATTTTGTAGATGCTATGGGGAAAGAGGAAGTCAGCTCACAGTCAGTAAGTAGGAATCTTTGAGACCAACACCATATTTGGAGTATTATAATAGTATGTGTGCTCACCGTCATAGTGAATAGCAAAATATGGCTTGGTACTTGGTACTGTGTTGATCAAGGTAGATTTAGTGCTGACCAGCATATCTGCTAGGACTAAATAAGTAGGACCTTTCCCCAGGAGCACCCTTAAGGCAGATGTGGTGAATTTTGTGATTTGGCAGCCATCTGGTCATCGACTGAGGCATTGAAAACACCTCCTCTTCGAGGTTGTGGTGTGTTCCGCCGTGATATAGCCTTAGTCGCTGACATGGCGTTAAGCCCCAACACTTACTTACTTCGAGGCTGTGGAGAGTTGGAGCTCAACGTTAGCATCATGTGTATGATCCAGCTTTCCTTGCTGTTTCTTGTTTCATAGATATTCAGAGCTGCCAACTGCTACATCTTGAGCCTAGTTTTCTATAGTGATCTGCTCTTTGCTGTGGTGCTGTGGTGCTGTGGTGCTATGCTCAAAATGCTAAAGCAACTTAGAATTTTCCAAGTATACCTGATGTTCCTTTTTCCACAGTATCCTAGTGTGATGTGTTTGTGAGAGAAATGAGAATAACAGATATAACAAAATAACAGAAAATTCCAAGTTTCTGTATTTTGTTCCTGAAAACCACCGTAAAATGTTGTTTCGCAAAATATGGAAATTTCATGTCTGTGCAAAAACAATGGCTATTGGACAGCATCTGAAGATACAATCATCTACCATGGTCCCATTAAAAGAGATGTATATATAAATTTAAATTATATGGCAAGCTCATGAAACAAACTGTCACCTTGTACACTTTTCCTTTGAAGAAAACTGTTTGCTCAGACTTGGCAAGATTAGTTGCAAAAATGTCAACACGAGATGCAGCCACAGCAGTACCAGAGACGGCAAAGGACTACATGATTTCTGTACCTGGAAAAATCATTGCTGGGTGCACAAGTTTGTGTCTTGCCCTGTGTATGAAGCTGCAATGAAAACTGCACATGGGCGGTTCACTGAGAAGGAATATGACATATATTTGCTAAGACATGGAACTTGGGAAAGCTGAAGCCCCATCTGTCGTAAAATTCTTTAGTCCTGTTCCGGGAGAAAACGGTTTTAATGATGTAAGAGGTAAAACTGGTAAAACAGTCGAACATAAGATCTCACTGAGTGCAGTGGATAGTGCTGTGCATTTGTTTCCACATGGTTAGATTGCAGGATTCATGTGGAAGAGTTGAGACTACATCGATAGTTATGTGCCTAACTAAGACTTAGAAGAAATCAGACAATCTGAAAAGGGCCCTTTTGTCGTGGGGATCATACAGTAGGGGGGAATGGGAGATGATCTTACTTGTTGTCAGGTTTGGAAATATTTTTGTGCTGATTTTGTGTTGATTCTAACATATATGTGCAAAACATAAGTGATAAAATAAAATTTGGTTCACAAAGTTAATTTGAACTAATTTTGTAAACAAAATTTATCAACATGGTATGATTGAGGAAAGGTCATGTGAATGCTGCTCTTAATTCACAATTTGTTGGTTTACCCTAGTGCTACTACTACTGGTGTCAGGAGGTTGGCATCTTTGTATTTTGTGTTTCCTTTAACATACTGGTTGGATTAGTTTTGATCGGAATAAATTATTATTTTGAAGTTGGAATTTTGTATGGCGTCTAAACTTCGCAGTTCGGTACCTGTTTGTGTCAGTACAACAGCACACTGTTTAAGAAAACTATGTTTCAGTCTTGGCAAAGCAGTGTGGTTTCTCATGTTTTAGGACGCAAGCGTGGACTTCGACAGCCTGATTCGGCAACTAGCAAACCACATTGTAACTCGTCCATACTACGAGACGCGGCAAGGTTACGAGGAGGATGATGGTCTCTGTGGGCTTCTTAATCTGTGCACAGCTATTCTTAAACACAACCCACCCTTCAAGAACTCTGCAGAAGGCAGGGTGAGGGGCATTTAGAATGCATTCTTTGTAGCTGCATTACCGGTAGCAAGTCATTTCAATACCTGTAGAGCTTTTGTAGCTGTGCCTGGTGTTTTTGATTTTAGGGTTTAAAGGGTGGGGAATGGGAAATATTTTTTTTAGGAGAGAACCTGTCATGAAAGCTGAGATTTTAGTCCTTCAGTGCCTGCAGAGCCATGTTGTATTACTGGTGTGTACAGGCCTTGCTGGAGGAGACATTCCAGTGTTTGTTTGCGTTGCCGTCACCGTTAAAAAGGTATTACCCAAGATGCAAGAGTCATGCGTCTCGCACAGCAGGCTATGACCTTTTGGTGGAACTGTCCAAGGGCTGCAAGGAAAACTATTACCTGCTCCACTTAAAAATGATGTCGCAGCATAGTAAAGGTAAGGATCCTTCAGGCCTGACCTGGTGCCCACTACTTTTACAATGATGGTTGCATGTTGGCAGTCCCCCCAGACCATTCTGTACTAATTTAACTGTTTCATGAAAATGTCATTCAGTCATTTTGATGGTCGTGCATAAAGTTTATCATTAAATTTGCATGACTTTATTAACAGACTCACATGCTCCCTATCAATGGGATTACTGGCCACATGAAGATGGGCGCTCCAAGTGTGGCTACGTGGGGTTGACGAACCTAGGAGCCACCTGCTACCTCGCCACCTGCATGCAGCATCTGTATATGATCCCACAGGCAAGAGAGTCTGTTCTGCAAGCAAAGGTAATCAAGATGCCAGCCACTGATGGTTTTATGATTGGAGGTTGGTGATTAGGGGTTGTGATTTGAATGTACCTATGTGTTTGCAGAATTCTTCAAAACCACTGTACCTTTTAGATGTGTCTTTGTGAACTTAAGGGGAGCTTCTAGGTTGTAAAATGAGCAAAAATAATTTTTTTGCATGATTTGGGCTCGTGGCTCATGTTGACTGTGTTGTCTATCTACTATCATCTGCTTCTGCTCTTATGCAGATCTTTGCAGGATAAATATGCTTAGCATTTTTGTTTAGTAAGTGTCTGAAAACCAAGGCCTAATTATAGGTCAACGTTACCAGCAGCAGCACAGGGGAATGCTAACGGGGAGGCTTTCTACTTGCCAGGAGGACATGAATAACTTTAGAAGCTAGATGATTGTTCATAAAATAAGGATTTTTTTTTTGTAGGACACACATTTGCTTATGTAGATCTAGAGAATGAGTGTGAACGTTCTAAAAGCTTTGAAGATCGATTTTTCAGAATGTTTTTTCGCCACCTGCATTACAGTTTCCCAGTTATCTCAAGAAGTACTGAATGGATTGCTGTCAATTTGGTACAGTGATTCTGCACACTGAGAGAGAAAAGTTTTCATAGATGTTTTTTATAAATGCATCTGTTGGCATATGGTGGGAAATTGTAAGATTTGCTCAAGTTTCATTGATCAGAAACACCACAAAAATAAAAATTTACCATTTCTGCTATGTCAATTTTTATTTTGTCCATTTTTCATTGTCCACACCAGAGTTTTTGTCAGTATTGTGGTTATGACAAAAAATCGGAAATGCTAATACACCCTGTTTTAAATGTTAAATATTTTAGCAAAATTTGTGACCATAATAATCAGAAATAAAAAAATTTTCCTGGGGAAATGTCTTTGCATATATAGAGTCTAGTCTACAGTAGTCCAAGTAGATTCACACCAAAAATCATCGAAATCAGAGTTCATTTGGCCGAGCTAGACTGTCATGATTGTGAGTGGTGTTGGTTCGTTTTTTCAATCTAGAAGCTGGCCTTACCCCCCATCACATTCTCTTCCCTGCCCCAGCCATGAGATAACTTTTGTTGTTAACCTGACATTTTGATTATTTTCCAGTGCTCAGAGTATACAAAGCATGAAGGAACTCTAGTGGAGTTGCAGAAGATGTTTGCATATCTTCAGGTAACAGAAAAAAATGCAGTGTAACAGATAGATCTGATGCTGTGTGGTATTTCAGCATGCTTTATGAAGAAATATTTAGAAGTTATTATGCAGGATTTATTGGGTCCCTTGGATCAAAAAGCAAGGGCCATCAGAAAACTTTGGTGGGGGTGGGCAGCAATAACCAAATGCTTTAGTGCTGCAGAAAAGCACTGGGCCACTTGGACGTAGAAAACTGTGGCCCATTTTCTGACTTATATGTTATCACCATGTGGCACAGTTAAAAAATGAACACTGATTCAGATGTGGCATGACAACTTTTTGCTGAAAGATGCAGTGTGTTCGTGAAAAAAGCTTGCCTGGTTCCCCTGGCCCCCCCCCCCCCGATTGTTATTATTCTGTACATCCGCTGGTTTGCAAGAGTTAGAATGGGTTTTTCTTTTTTTGATAGGAGAGTGAAAGAAAAGCTTACAATCCAAAGAGTTTCTGCAAAGTTTACATGATGGACAAACAACCTTTAAACACTGGGGAACAAAAAGACATGACAGAGTTCTTCACAGACCTCATCACCAAGATGGAGGAGATGTCCCCTGAAATGGTGAGTAGCGTAAAGAGTTTGCAGTCTAGGGGTTGTGAAAAGAATGTAGTTTGAGAGTTACATGTAGTCTTTTGTGCCAGTTGCCCATCTTATCAAAAAGAAGTTAATAAATGATCTGAACACTTTATGTTTATAATCTGGTCAGAATCCACTTTTCGCTTCAGGTTGGGTCCAGGTGCACAACAAACCAATGAACCTATAAGCATTGAAATGCTTAAATTACCTGACTGGTTAGTTTTAACCGTCCGCTATAGTTTACCAGCATGTCGTGCACCTGACCACATGTTGTAAATGGTTTATAAGAAAGTAGTGAAATTACCAACCACGTACACAAAGAGAATGCTTGCAAATGCATTTTTGTTTCCATCATTTACAAACTGATTCTGTGCTGATACAAACATTTGTGGCATGTGTGTTTTCTCTTCACAGAAAACAAAGATCAAGGATCTGTTTGGCGGTGTTATCACCAACAATGTTGTCTCGCTGGTAAGTGACAGGCATGCTGGCATACATGCTTTTAGTAGCATCAGACATGGATTCTAGAAGATGACGTTGAGAGACAGTGATGATCTCACAGGAGAGGCAGAGAATAGCTTCACCTGTATTACTGCTCTCATACAGGAAAATGACTTTGCCTTGGCATCACTGCAAGGGACAAGTGAAGCCGGCCGAGGGGTCAGACAGTCCGTGTGTGAGGGTTATGGGGAAAGATATGAGGAAATGAGCATTTTTGTGTTTTAAAGGAAGAGTTTCATAATACAGCCATGTCCTTATGTTCTGGGTGTTCTTGATGAGAGGAGACAAATGTATCTTGTTTTCTAAAAGTTTGCAAGACCACATATTCTTTTCTTCAACTTTCTACAGGATTGTCCTCACGTGAGCCGAACATTTGAGGAATTCTACACAGTTCGTTGCCAAGTGACAGACATGAAAGACCTCTTTGTAAGTTGCATGTTTTGTTTGTGAATGTTAAATTTGAAACAAATTTTCTTAATTGATTCACAATAAAAGTCAGCATTTCTGAAAATATGACACATCACAACCTGACATTAACCCCTCAGTTCACTTTTTCTTTTATTAAAATTCATTCTATAGGTTCAGATACCTATTAAGATGCTTAGAGGCGGAGATATTGATCACTTCAACCATGTTTTTAGTGTTAAAAGTCCCCTCAAAACATGGGGAGCAAGTGTTCTTGCAAATTCATTTACACCAGAAGCATTGATTTGATATAATCTGGCTTTTAACTCTTTGAGCCCACAGGGACCCGCAAAAAAAAGAAACCGTTGAGGCCGTATAGATTTACACGTCTTGAAAAAGCTGCCAATTAAAAACTACCACACTCCCAGTAATGTATTTAACATATTTAGAAAGATCTATTCTTCTGCATCACAACGGAAACAATACTTTAAGTTTAAAGTATTAAATACTACTTGCTATTTGGTCCCAAATATAGTCCCGTAGGGACCCGCAAAAAAAAAAGAAACCGTTGAGGCCGTATAGATTTACATGTCTTGAAAAAGCTGCCAATTAAAAGCTACCACACTCCCAGTAATATATTTAACATATTTAGAAAGATCTATTCTTCTGCATCACAACGGAAACAATACTTTAAGTTTAAAAGTATTAAATACTACTTACTATTTGGTCCCAAATATAGTCACTCTTCGCACACACAAAATGTGAACGACGGAAGTAGACCTACACTTAAACCATGTTTGGCAAGCCGAAACTGTTTCCGAAACTCATTTAGACAGTGCAGGGGAGACAACCGATGATAGAGCTTTACAATGATACCAAGTTTTTACTTCCCTTATACCGTTGAACGCGTCGGGGAGATTTTAAAGTTACCGCAATTTAGCTAGCTGTGCTGGCGCAATGGTCGGCAGGCTGCCGCAATTTAGCCGGGACCAATGGGTTCAAAGAGTTAATGTGGAATAATACATGCATACTTTTTTTAAAAGTAGCCAAAATCAGAAGAACTGATTAAAAAGTACTTCTGGCTTTCCTTGTTGACAATGTGAATTTTATTTGCATATGTTCTTTTACACAATTTATTTAGTCTTAAGTGGCTGCAGTTTCTTATGACTGGTGTGAGGGTCTGGTTGTTAACATGAAGATTATTTTGGGTCTGTAGGAGTCTCTTGATGAAGTGACAGTGAAAGATATGCTGGAAGGTGACAACATGTACACCTGTTCAAAGTGCCAAAAGAAAGTCCGTGCTGAGAAAAGGTATGGCAGTGCACAAGTGGTTGAGGTTTTTTTATATATAAAGATTGCTATACTTTTCATATTGAAATAGTTATTGTAATCCAGAAATTTATCTGGCAGTATAGTTTCAACCTTTTCAGTTTGATGAAGTTTTATTTGGTTTATTGGGTCCCCTCCCCCTACAACCTTTCTTTTTCTTCTTAAAATAGCTGTAAGATTTGTGATTTATGATGACCTTCACTATCCTGTCTTTTGTCAGGGCCTGTTTCCGACGATTGCCCCGAATACTTTGCTTTAATACAATGCGTTACACATTCAACATGGTGACAATGATGAAGGAGAAAGTCAACACCCACTTCTCTTTCCCCCTGCGGTTAGATATGAGTCCTTACATGGAGCATAACCTTCTGGGGCCAGACAAACTGAAAGGTGAGCTGAACTTGGCAATTTGGGCACTTGTGTAGGTTATTTTATTTTGATAAAGTTTTCTGTGCAGTTTTATAAAATATATATAGCTGTAATATGTCCACTGTGCATTTAATTTTGGCTTTTGAAATGCTTGTTGACTAATTGCCAATTATTTTGGAGCACGATGCAGATGAGATTCAGCTATGATTGACCTGCCAGAAATAGTTGGCATGGTTATTACAGAGTGTGAGAGAGGACTTATTGACTGGCTTTGGAAGGGACCTGCCAGAGGTAGTTGGCTGGCTTATTACAGAGCGTGAGAGAGGACTTATTGACTGGCTTTGGAAGGGACCTGCCAGAAATAGTTGACTGGCTTATTACAGAGTGTGAGAGAGGACTTATTGACTGGCTTTGGAAGGGACCTGCCAGAAATAGTTGACTGGCTTATTACAGAGTGTGAGAGATGACGTATTGACTGGCTTTGGAAGGGACCTGCCAGAGGTAGTTGGCATGGTTATTACAGAGTGTGAGAGAGGACGTATTGACTGGCTTTGGAAGGGACCTGCCAGAGGTAGTTGACTGGCTTATTACAGAGTGTGAGAGAGGACGTATTGACTGGCTTTGGAAGGGACCTGCCAGAGGTAGTTGGCTGGCTTATTACAGAGTGTGAGAGAGGACGTATTGACTGGCTTTGGAAGGGACCTGCCAGAGGTAGTTGGCTTGGTTATTACAGAGAGGGAACAGATGACCTTGGCTTTGAGAGGACGTATTGACTGGCTTTGGAAGGGACCTGCCAGAGGTAGTTGGCTTGGTTATTACAGAGAGGGAACAGATGACCTTGGCTTTGAGAGTGACCTGCAATGGCGTCATGATTTCAGAGTGTGAAACAGATGACTTTGGCTTTGAGAGTGAGCTCCCTGATGATGCCGATAGCAGTTACGAGTATGAGCTGACGGGGGTGACTGTACACACAGGCACTGCTGATGGAGGCCACTACTACAGCTTCATCCGGGATCGCCTTCATCCAACAGACAGTGGTCAGGATAAGTGGTCAGTCCCTTGCTTTGCTCTTTCTGTTTCAGTCAGTGTGGCCATGTAATGGTTATCCTTGAATTCCAAGACAAATATCATTACAATAAAAAAAATTCAAAAAAGAGGAATGTGTCGAGGAGTACATTAGCAGTAAGTGACATGAAAAGTAGTAGGAGCTGATCATTTACACGCCACCATGACCTCAGGCTGTTAGCAGTATTTCATTTTATTTTATTTTGGGATGATAATGTGTTACATAGTCACAAATTTTGCAAAATTTCAGGTTCCTTTTCAATGACGCTGAGGTGAAACCGTTTGATCCCAGCCAGATAGCAGGGGAGTGTTTCGGTGGCGAGATGACGGTGAGGCATGTTCACCTTAGATGTAAATCATGAATTACAAAAACAAACAAAAAAATCTACACGTGCCAGACTGTTGAAGTAACAGAAACTTTGAACTTACGGATGCTATGATGTGCATCGTTTTCAGTGCAGACCTATCTTAAAATAGCCAGTATCTGTGTAACTTAAACAGCAGATTGTGGTTTTTCAGTGCAGACCTGTCTTAAAATAGCCTGTATCTGTGTAACATAAACGGCAGATTGTATTTTTTTTTTAAAGTTTTGTGTGTCCTTATGAAATTTTTCAAAAACTGTTACACATAAGACTGAGAGGAAAGAGTTTTTCAATTGAGTAGGAACTGGTTTTCAAATCAGAATTACACTGTGTTGCACTTTCAACCCAATAGCAATGAATATCATTTTTTTTTTTCAAATTGATCTTGGAAGAAACAAAGCACTCATAAGTGAGAGAGTGCTATTACCTTCAGCTGCATAAACTATAAGGGAGTAATATTGATGCATTTTGAGACTTTTTTTATTTAAGGTTTAGATAAGATTTTTAGGTGGTTGTAATGCTAAACCCTACTGATCTCCTTTCCCTTAACAAAAGCTGCAGTACCATCAAGATCTCCACGTCATGTCTGCTATGCTCTACAAACAACTGACAATGCAATCAGCCATTTGTGCTTGGCAGAAGCATAACAAAATCCATCCTCTGTCTCATGCGATTGCTTACAAGCAAATGATCATTCTGAGACTTGTGTCTAACCTGTGAATAAAATGGGTTAGGTCCCAGAGCACTGTGACTGCTGAAGTCTTTTGAGATCAGCTATTCAGGCCTATTTCTATACAATAAGAAAATGCAGGAAAATGCACGTTGCAAAATGCATGCGGTGAGATGAAAAAATGATAAACGTGGTTCACAGTAATGTCCCCTCCAGAGTAATTCAGGGGGAGTGGTGTGTTTGGTGTGAGGGTTTCCACTTATTCAGCATGCATCCATCCCTCTGAACAAGAGACACTGTCAGGTGGCAGACAACTGGGAAAGTCCTCTTAGCTTTGGCTGCACCTTTTAGATATGCCTTAATTTGTTGTTAAATTCTTCACGAAGACTGGGTCTGGGAAAGTCCTCTTAGCTTTGGCTGCACCTTTTAGATATGCCTTAATTTGTTGTTAAATTCTTCACGAAGACTGGGCAAGATAACCATTTTACGTTTTAGTTGTGAAGATCATTTGCCTCAAAGTGAAGTAAGTTTTCTACAGGATCAGCTAACTTTTGTCCATAAACTGAGAAAGCAACCCCTACTCCACCTATACCCCAGCACTCTAACCATCCTGGTGATATGCACCTAGCTTACGACTGGATGCAAGCAGATAATAACCAAACAAAATCCTTCAACCTAAAAGTGTTTGCCCTACACAGAAAGGGCAAGAGAGGCATAAACACATTTTCTGTGCAAGACTGCAAAAGAACAGGTTTCTTCCTTGATGACTTGAGTTTTTACCTCATTAAAGGAAGGGCGTTTTGGGTTAACTGTAGGATGATGTGATGCAAAGTAGTTTAGGATGGGTTTGACATCTAGTCATTGTGTTATATTGTAATCAGTTTTTCTCTTAATTTACTTTCCACTTAATAACTTTTCTCTTTTGTTTCTAGAGTAAGACCTATGATTCTGTAACTGATAAATTCATGGACTTCTCCTTTGAAAAGGTGAGTTTTAGTCTGTTCTTTAAAATGTGTTTGCTTGTTAATTGGATGTGTACTTTCCCAAACATGGTTTGTGAACATTACGAAAATAGTTGCACACAGAAGTCTGCATGTGGAGGGGCGGGTGGGTGGTGGGCCTTTAAAGAAGTGCTAGGGCATTGCTGAAAATAGCATCTGCACTGGAGGAAGAGCATTCTTGCACCATAAAACCATTTAATAACATTGGGGCTAGAATTATGGAGCTAAAAATCCATTTGTGTGGGTTCTTTACATGGTTCATCATAAAGACATCAGAATATTTAGGTTGCACTTGCATCACCATAAAGACTTCAGAGATAATGCTGTTGTTAGTGCATTCATGCAATGAAAAAACATAGAGAACATAGTATCTGTGGTGAAAAGACATAGAGAACATAGCATCTGTGGTGAAAAAACATAGAGAACATAGTATCTGTGGTGAAAAGACATAGAGAACATAGCATCTGTGGTGAAAAAACAGAGAACATAGTATCTGTGGTGAAAAGACATAGAGAACATAGCATCTGTGGTGAAAAGACAGAACATAGCAAGAGAACATATCTGTGGTGAAAAGACATAAAGAAAATAGTATCTGTGGTGAAAAGACATAGAGAACATAGCAAGATGTAATCGGTACACGCCAGCAGGGAATTAACACGCTAATGTGTACATTGTTTTACAAAAGATATTTGAATGTAAAACAAGGGAACTGTATCAAGCTAGAAAAGGACAAAGACGAAGACAATCTACAGGTTTCGGGGCACTACCCCTTCATCAGGACGACACAAAAACGACGAAAAAAAAGAAAACGACTTAACTGCAGTAGATGTAGCGCATGGGGTGCATAGCAGGAGAATGACCAAGGGATAGTGAGTAAGAGGGGTTAAAGAGGGGCAGCCAATCGCAAGGTGGGTAGGAAAGGGTAGAGAAGGGTGGGGGCGGAGAGTGGCCGGGGGGGAGAGAGAGAGAAAACAGCGCGGGTAAGGGGGCGTCAGTGTGCGAGAGAGAGAGAGTGGGAGGGATGTGAGAGAAAAAGTAAGAGACGGAGGGGTGAGGGGGTTAAGGTAAGGAGGGGGAGGGTCGGTGCTTAAGGTTGAGACCTGTGGGTGTCATGGTACCAAAATGGGTAATGAAGTAGGACTCCATATTCTTACGGTCAATGGAGACGCCCTTCATTTTCCAGATACCAAGGACCCTCATGTTGTCGGCTGTGTGTGGGGGGTGTTCTGAAATGACATGCAACTGGTGTGTTTCTGCGGTGTTTAGTGTCAGCTAGATGTTCTGTGAAGCGGGTGTTGAGTGTGCGTTCTGTCTCACCGATGTAGAACAGGGTGGGACATAGGATGCATGTGATGGCGTAGACGTTGTTGCTGTTGGTGCAGGTGAAGTGGCGCTTGATGACAAAAGTGGTATTGGGTGTGTGGAGTGTTGTGGCAGCGTTCAGGTAGGGGCAAGTGTAGCAGTGGGGGACATTGCACGGGGTGGAGCCGCAGGAAGGGGAGAGGGGTGTGGTCGGTTTGAGTTTAGATTGTACTAGAAGATATCGCAGGTTCTTGTCCCGCCAAGATGCTAGGAGGGGGATTTCCTCTCACTCAGGCCATACAATAAAATGAACATTCACTCTTAGTACAGTCTCAGGGGGGTTTACTACATAAATAAACTTGTCCCACAGGCAGGGGTTTATCTTTCTGAGGGACTACATTTCTAGCCCTACCCACAAGTCTTTTCCCCAGGAGAAGCAAAGGGAAGTAACTCTTGGCGATCTGGTAACCTCGAGATGGTTACAAAGAGAACACAGTATCTGTGGTGAAAAGACATAGAGAACATAGTAAGTCAATATGGTATCTGTGGTCACATCTGTCTGCACAGTAGCTGTTGCTTTCTTTTGTCCAGACCAACAGTGCCTACATGCTGTTCTATGAGAGATGTTTACCACAAAAGAATCATACAGAAGTCAAAGCTGAAGACAAGTGCAAATTTAACTTTGACCTCTCAAAGGAGCTTGCAGAGGTGAGTTATTGGTGATTTATTTTCCCTGACATTGGAAAGCTATGCTTGACATTATGGCTTTGGTATATAATTATGATAGTGCTTCATCAGATAGTTTTTAAGTTGTCAGGGATGTGGAGAACAAAAACGATGTTCTAACATGTGGTATGCACATAGTTAGGCTTCTTTAACTCTTTGGCCCCGTAGGGACCCGCAGGGCTAGCAACCCCAGAGGCCGCATAGAGGCCGCATAGATTTAACGTTTAAAAAAAATTACCGCTTAAAAACTACCACACTCACAGCAATATATTTTACATATTTAGAAAGATCTATTCTTCGGCAACACAATGGAAACAATACTTTTAGTTGAAAATATTAAATACTACTTACTATTTGGTCCCAAATACAGTCACTTTTTGCACACAAAACAACACACAACAAATTAAACCCGTAGATCCAGTGTGAACGACGGAAGTAGACCTGGAGGGTCACTACACTAAACCTCGTTTGGCAAGCCGAAACTGTTTCCGAAACTCATTTAGACAGTGCAGGGGAAACAACCGACGATAGAGCTTCACAATAATATAAGGTTTACCTCCCTTACACCGTTAAATGCGTCGCTGCAAAGTTTTGAATTCGTCGTAAGTTTGTCGACACCGCGTCCTCTAAGCTCATTTACGCCGCCGCCGGTTAACCGGCGGTATAGGGGCCAAAGAGTTAAGCCTCTGTGAATGAGGAGTTGTTGACTGTGGATGTTTAAGCGGAGATAAATAAAATATTTCCTATGTGCAGCTGTATTAGCTTGGTTCTGTGTAATTCTGAGTGATTTTAAAAAAAAATTTTTTTTACAGTGGATTTGGAAGGACAATATGCAGTTCCTACAGGACAAAAATCTTTTTGAGCATTCTTACTTTGCGTATGTATTTATATCATTGTCTTAACCCAAGAGCTTTTATGTGATGTTTTACTACTGGTGCTGAAATGAAAATGTTTGTTCACTGAAGATATGCTCAAACATCTAACTTTGAGAAAACTTTAGATTGGGCGAGTGTTTCTCCCCCCACCCCACCCCACCCCCACCCCCCACAACCCCAACAACTTGAGTGTTAGAAAGTTTTAGACTGGCCACATTGGATTGTACTGACTACACAGGACTGCCACTGTCTGTGTAGGTGATACTTTAGATCTTCAACATGCATAAAGAGCTGCACATCTGTTTAATGAAGTTTTTGATAGTTTGTTTCTAATCAGATTATATTGCTGTAATAAAAGAGAAATTGGGCCAAACTAAATTAAAATATCAAACAAATGGGGGGGGGGTAAAATTTTAGGGCAGTACTTCTTCCTCAGACCACACAGCACAAATAGAGTGAATAATAAAAGTAGGCGTGACTGTTCTTCAACTGGAGGTCATGTCAAAAGGAAAGAAATAAAGGGAGACAACTTCAGAAGGGGAAGGTTGTTTCTGAATTTCTCTTTCTTCTTCCCTGTCCTTCACCTGTGATTTACAGTTGCAAGAAAGTCACTTCTGCTCATTTTGTACTTTATTTACTGTATTCGTGTTGTATAATCTGTCCTGAGGATGGCGTAATGTCCCAAAATCTTGATCTGTGCCTGTTTCATATTATTCAGCTTGGTCCAGTTTCTTAGTTATTATATCTCATGTTCCCAGCAGCAACTGTTTCATTTTTCTAGATTAATAGGTTTTTTTAAGTGCTGAAAGGAAGTGTTTTAGAGATTGACAGAAAATCACCTGATGCTGTGTGTGTGTGTGTGCATGCGCTTGTGTATGCATGCATGTGCATTGCCTCCGCACCTGTATGGATGCATGTGGGTATGTTCAGTTTCATGTGGCAGGTGTGTGGTTACATTCCTACACAGCTGCCCAAAGATGAGCACCAGACCATTGGCCTGAAAGCAGCACAGCTATCCGCCTCCTTTGTGCTGGAGACACTTATCCACTCCAAGGAGAAGGTATTTTCACTGTTTGTTTGCATGTATTGTGCTTTTGAAAAATACGAAGCAGTGTTGTTTTTAACTTTTATTCAAAATTTATTTCCAGTATTTGATCATTAGATAGGCTCTTGTGGTTTGGCTTTTGTTGACAGATGTTTAAGAGCATGACATTATAAAGCTGACCATATGGACACAGTTATTTTGTCATGACTGGGGGTTCTTGGCAATGTTGGTAAAGATTGTAACAATTGAAAAGGGAGGCAAAATGAACAAGAAAATAGGGAATGCCATTCATTTTGTTAACACTTTGAAATAGATGCTTTGCCTTCTAGACGTGCTTCAGTTAAAATGGTAATGGCTTCCATAGCTTTGATTTCTTTTTTCAGAAAAAACTTGTCACTATCTTCTTGCTCATGCATTTACAGTAGACATGGCGTTTAGGGCACATGATAAAAGGTCAGAGCAATGTCTGAAACAACAGCTGTCATGTAAGAGAGTAAATGCATATGTGTTGTCTATTGCCAGCCTACCATGTTGCAATGGATTGAGCTGCTGACAAAACAGTTCAACGCTTGCCATGCTGCTTGTGAGGTGAGTGAGAGACTGCTAAGGACAAAGGTGGCTGTTGTCAGAGTATTTATGTGCAGGCTTTTGCTCAACACAGACTTTGGTTTATTCGCTGCACACTGGGAATAGGCAACCGTCCATTGTTATGAATGTTTAGGTTCAACAAAGAGAACTTAGCCAAGCGAGACTTAGACAGGAAGTTGACGTTTCGGGGCATGGCCCATTCTTCAGGATGGTACAAACAGATAACAAAAATCAGGGTAGAACAAAAAGAACTTAGACAAGTGAGAATTAGACAAGTCGACGTTTCAGGGCATGGACCCTTCTTCAGGACGGCACAAACAACAAATAAAAATCAGCTGACAAGGATGCCGGTCGATGTGTGGGAAGAGAATGTGGGAAAGAGAGCATAGGAAGTATAGAGCGTGTTAAATCAATCAGTGGCAAGGAGTACTACAGCCAATAAAAAGGTGTGTGCTTTCAGGACTAGTGAAGGGGAGGGTAAGGGAAGAGAGGTGTGGGGGTGGTTACAAAGGGAGACGGGGTAAAGGGAAGAGGAGAGCGGGTGGAAGAGAGGTTAGTGTTTTAAATCCTGTTGGGGGCCATAGTGCCGAACAGGGAAATAAAATGAGATTCCATGTTCTTGTCTGTGGAGTCTCCAGAATGTTGCCAGAATGCATAGATTTTCATGTCTAGAGTGCGTGGTGGAATGTTGAAGTGTCTTGCAACTACACACTACAAACCCACAGGCTCGCATGCATTCTTGGATTTCCACTTCTTGCATCCACCTTCCACACTACTCAGCTGTGCATTGATGTGTCTGTGTCAGCTTTATTTGTACGTCGTTTGCACACTGTTCAACTGTATACTTCATACAGAATGCTCCTTTTTTCCTCAAATAGTGGTTTTTGGATCACATGGCTAATGACGACTGGTGGCCACAGCAGATTCTCATCAAATGTCCGAACCAGGTGGTGCGCCAGGTTGGTGCTGCTAGTATGTGGTTGGGGAGCATGCATGGGGAGAGTAGTGGTCTAACCTTCTCAAGTTGTCAAACATTTGGATGTCGCTGTTTGTCAGTTTTCACAACCATGTAAGACGGCTGCATTAGATGGGGTCCATCCCACATATTATTGAAAACCAAAATTAGTAGTTTGTTCTGGGAAAAACTTGCAAGATAATTATTTTTAAATATATCTATAGAGAGGGAGAGAGCTTGTTTCCATGGATGGCTTTCATGGGACCAAATGTTTGAAAAGTTTTCTTATTATTACATATTAGCTGGTTTGTAGGACATAAATGGTGAAACTTGGGTTTTTTAAGAATTGTTGGAGATTTTTAAAATTCTGTTTATATGCTTTCTGCACTGTGTGGAAAGAGGCCATAAATTTGATCCTTTGGCAGATGTTTCAGCGACTGATAATCCACGTCATTACCCAGCTGAGAAATGAGCATGTGGACTTGTATATGCAGCCAATAATAGCAGGGTCAGTCATTCTTTCATCTTTGATCTGTTGGCCATTTTCATCTCCTGATCGTAAAATACCACATAAAGACATGGAAGGAGGACATGATAACTAACATCTGATGTGAGGGAAACCTGGGAAAACACTCTTGAATTGCATTACTAAACAAGCAGCATAAAGTAAGAATCACGCTGCAGCCAACAGATTTAACGTACCTCTGAAGATACATCAAACCTAGCGAGTTAGTCTGGTTTCTTTGTGAAACTGGGACCACCAGAAGCTGTGATCAAACTGGCTCATGACCTGTCTCAACAGTGGCACTATAAGCCCATACATATTTTTTTAAGTGTTTTTGTTGGCTTAAGGGTATTTTAAGATTATGGCTTGTTGGTTACCTGTACCGCTGTTTTCTTGCAGGGAGGATGGAGAGATTGATGTTTCAGAGCTGGGCAATCGTTCTTGTGTCACACGCTTCGTCAAGAAGATGTTGACAATTGTGAGTTTTGAAAAATAATGTTAAAAAAAATAAAGGTTACAGTGAAACGAGAGCTAAATCTCGGCATGTTTATTGTAATAATTCAAATAAAGAGGTCTTGTCATTACACATCATCATAGAAATCAGCGTGTGAAGCATCTGACAGATGACCACTGTGTTCATAATCTTCTCTGTTCCCGCCTACCTATCCAGCTGGCTTCGGATCTGTACACCCTCTCACAGACTCCGTTCTCTATTCCTCCCACCGAGTTCAGCACCTTCGTTTCACAATTTGTTTCCATCTCCGGTCCACTGATCTATAACAGCCTGCCTCTCTCCATTTTGTGGCTTACAAATACTCTTATTGTTCTTACCATCCTCACCATGATGTTAACTGCTTTTTTGTTGTTGTTTTTTTTTTGATTAGATTGAGCATGGTGTCCGGCCACATAGCAAACATCTGACGGAGTACTTTGCCTTCCTCTTGGAGTTTGCCAAAAATGGGGAGGAAGAATGCATGTTCCTTATCAATATCAACGCCATTTCAACTATGGTGTCCTTCTACATGGGTCAGAAGGCACAAGGAGAAAGCTATGTAAGTGTTCAGCTTGAGATATTGACGTCTTGGTGGCTTTGCCGTGTAAAGTAAAAACCGTCTTGCAGATCTTCATGCAATCTAGACTTTGTTTTTGTAAGGTGTGATCAGCATGGAAAGGAGGGTCACTGTCAGAGTTCCTTCCATCAGATCATGATAATAGTTTTCCTAGTAACAGTTCACATCCATAGAGACATTTGTTAAATTTAGTATCAGAAGAAACTTTAAATGGAATCAAAAATCTATAAGTTGTTAGGGCCTAAATTGACGGAATAAAAGATGCAGATGTTTAAAGAGCATGAGCATAGCACAACACATTACTTCTGTGGATCAGTAGTGGTCAGCATGACAACTGCATGTTGGTAGCATAAGGTGGTCTAGCCATCCCAGTAATGGCTACACCCCTCGCAATCATAAGGAAGATTAAGTGCAGACTGGCCTGAGTAGGATTCAGTGTTTTCTAACGTTTCTGTCAAGGCAACAACCACTTTGAGTTTTTAAAAAAATGGCTAAAAGATGGCATAGCATTTTGCATCAGTGTCATGTAAAAGTAGTGCTGGAGTGTGCGACATAACAGACATTAATAAAGTGGAACCATTTACCTGCATTAACTGTCTTCATAAGCAACCAGATCTGTCAATCTGCATCCTCAGGTGGAAATTCTGTCTGATGAGGAGGAAGAAGAGGAGGTGTTGACACTGGCAGAAGAAGCATACCGTCCCCCATCCCTGGAAAAGATGATTGCTCTGACAGCACTGTTGGTGGAGAAGTCACGGGCCAATGAGAAACAGCTGCACCTCAGTCAGCGGGATTACAATGCCATCATCGGCAGCAAAGGCTTTCCCTTCCTTGTCAACCAGATTCGTGACAACATCAACATCCGGCAGACTTGCAACCTGATTTTTAGCCTCACTCGTTGGAATGACACTCTCGCCATGGCTGTGAGCTTCTTCCCCATGCTGTATATATCTGTTGGTCTGCACTTGCAATTAGGCATCTGCATGATGCTTTAGTAATTTCTCCTTCGTTTTGTGGACTAAAATGATTAAATTCATTGAGCACATAGAGCATAGGAAAACAGTAGGAAGTGACCACAAGCACTATTCCTATATTTCTACATGACCGATTATTCCTTATAGAACATTTTTTTTTGATGAGTACTATTCATTTATTTTCAGATTGTGAACATGATTTTCAGTGCGATCAGGAAACTTAGTCCCGAGGTGAGTAACCAAACAGGCTGGTGGTATAGCTTGGTTATTACAAAAGTAGTTGAAATGGAACTTCTAAGGTGAACATTGGTACTCAGAGCTTTTCAGAAATGTTTGCTCTAGAGAATCCAGTTCCTTCCAGATTACTGTTTTAGAGTGTCCCAGACCCTTGGGTCCATGCGTGGTCTTTATTTTATTCTGTGTCTGGTGAGATTTCTGTCTTACTTGCGCTCCCCCCGCCCCCAGAATATTTTCTCTCCACATTTGGTAATGTATCCTTTATGTCCACTGTTAATCATCATTTGACATTTTGGGGCACTTACATAGGTTATAGTGAGTGAGCTCTTCTCATATTTTGGCATGTAGTAGGAGAGGGGGAGGGGGAGCAGAATTATCATTTGTATTCAGGACCCTGTACCCCAGTCATCACCACCACCCCTTGAATGATTGATTCTTTCTGTTGCTGTTCATATACATATTTGTATTTTGGTGTTGATGTGCCAGCCTTTTCATAGTTCCTGCTTTGCTATGTATATGTGTGTGTGTGTGTGTATCTACAGACACTTTTATGCGTATTTTTATTGCTGTCATCAGCACGCACAACCATTCTTCAAGCTTCTGTCGATGCTCGTGGAGTTTGTTGGCGGCCCCCCTGGCATGCCACCCTACACACAGTATGTTCTGCATCGTCTGTGGGAGGTGAGATATAAAGATATTTCTGTAACTTGCAATTCTTTATTAACTAAAACTTTTAGCTGGTCTGAAAGTCTCCAATTGGAGTCAAGTTTAGGTGCATTATCGTTGACAGATTGTCAGTTATTTTATAAAGGTCTGATCCATTGGTAAATGAAGGGATTACTTAAGCCATCGTCATTAAATCGTCTGAACAGTTTAAGAATATCAGTCCTGGTTTTACACTTGTAAGGTGGCTCTGGACATGAAAATAACCAAAACATTAAAATACCTTTTAAGATAAACACATTTTTAATTCTTTGGAGTGTGCACAATCATATACTTCTTTTGTGACATGTCAGCCCAAAACTGCATTTATTTATGTTTTTGATTTACCTATAACTGCAAAAGCCCTAAAACCTGCCCCTGCCAAAAAAAACCATCCCCCATTTCCTACTCTGGATACCACCCCCAAGCATACCAAGCATAAACTGGTGATCACAATGTAACCTTGCCTTATATTAGCACTATAGAATGAGGAGGAAAACTTACCACCATTTCCAGTCGTTGTTTTAGCAACATAATTGCTTGTATTTCCCTTTTCATTTACTCACTTTCTTGAACATTGCACAAAGAAACTCAGAAATGTGTAGAACAGAGGCCAGATTTCACTAGTGTTATGTAGGTCAAACACTTATTGCCCGTTTAAAAAAAAACATGCCATGAGCCATCATAACACCCTATCTCCCGCTGGTGAATTCTTTTTTTTTATCCATTTTCACTATGGTGGAGGCAGAGCTAAATTTTTTCCACAAATACATCTGTGGTCTTATTGTCTCAGGAATTGGTACACTCATCATTGTGATTAACTGGAACTGACAAGAGTTTCCCAAAAGTTTATATAAGTTTTATTGTGATTCGTTGCAGCTGACAAAGATTGCTCCACAGCCCTGTCTGGAATGGCTGACAACGCAGGTGACACGTAACAAGATTGCCCAGGCCTGGACACTTGACCAGATGGATGGCTGGGTAGAGCACTATCTGATCAGCCACAACAACGTCCGTGTCAGAAACTGTAAGTTCGTAGCCTTGGGAAGAATTCACCAAACCTGTTCTGCACATCCTGCTGCCATTATTGCTGCTTGCATTATAAACACCTTTTAGGGCCATTTTTCACAAGAAGAAACCAACCCGGATGTATTTCAGTATCCTTCCCTTAAGCACCAGCAGAAAGAGAGGGGAAGGCCAGGTACAAACAGATGGAAAAAAACATCTTTATACTCAAGGATTAAAAATTATATGCATATCCGATTTAGCTGGCGTAGGGACTACTTCTGTCTCACAACTAGCTTCATTTAATCACCATTGAGACTATTTCTGTGTAACCAGTACTCTGATTCGATTGGTCTCAGGACAGTCTAACCGCCTTTTTCTCTCTCTCTTTTTTTTTTTTTTTTTTTGCAGCTGCTGCATACTTATTAGTAGCTCTCGTGCCGTGTAACCAGTTCCGTCAGAGCTTTCGCTCAGGTCGTAACCTCAGTGCACACAAGGAAATAATGGTAAGCAGACTTCAGTTTCAGTTCCCTGACCTCATCTGGCACCCCTCTGGACTTGCTGGTTCATTACAGTTTCAGACTGTTAACCTCATTTAACTCTTTGACCCCGCAGGGCTAACAACCCCAGAGGCTGCATAGATTTACAAGTTTAAAAAAAAATACCGCTTAAAAACTACCACACTCACAGTAATATATTTTGCATTTATTGAAAGATCTATTCTTCGGCATCACAATGGAAACAATACTTTTAGTTAGAAATATTAAATACTACTTACTATTTGGTGCCAAATGTAGTCACTTTTTGCACACACAACAAACGAAACACGTGTAGCCATTGTGAACGACGGAAGTAGACCTGGACAGCAGCTACACTAAACCTCGTTTGGCAAGCCGAAACTGTTTCCGAAACTCATTTAGACAGTGCAGGGGAAACAACCGATGATAGAGCTTTACAATGATATAAAGTTTACCTCCCTTACACCGTTAAATGCGTCGCTGCAAAGTTTTGAATTCGTCGTAAGTTTGTCGAACCCGAGTCCTCGTGGCTCAATTAGGTCGTCGCCAGTTAGCCAAGCCCATAGTCGCCAAAGAGTTAACATGCCCCTGGACTCGGTAGGACCCTGCTGCCTCTCGACCTCCGTCTTGACCTCAGGGCCTTAAGTCTAATCTTTTATATTTCCACAAACTGCTTTCTGACTATCCTGGGTTCTGCCGCATCTTTACTTATGGTTCCAAACTTCCTTCTGACGGTCGAGTTGCAGCTGCAGCCATCCCCTCTTGCTCATCCCCTGATGGCCCGCCTCACTTATCACAGTTCTGTCCTCTCTGCTGAGCTTTTCCGCCATTCTCCTGGCCCTCACTCATGCTACACACTCTACCAAAAATGAACTCTTTGATTCTTTCTGACTTGCTGCCTACATGCGCTTGCTTCTCACCGCCTTGACCATCCTTTCCTGCTTCATATCCATTCTCACTTCTCCCTCCTCGTTTAAAATATTGATGTCTTTGTGTGAGTCCCAGACCATGGTGGCATTCCGGACTACACGTTGACCAGGCTGCCAAGCAGGCTCTTCGTGGCCCTGTCACTCTCTCTTCCATGCCTTCTGTCAACTTTCATCCCCACATCTCTTTCTACATCCACTCTCTCTGGCAAGCACATTGGGACAGTCTCTCCTCAAACAAGCTCTATTCCATCTGTTCCTCTCTCTCTGTGTGCATTGTTCAGAGCCTGTGTGATGATGATGTCCTGACACGCCTTCGTTTAGGTCATACCTACCTCACGCACTCTTTCCTACTCTGTTCCGAACCTCCCCTCTCCTGTGGTTCTTGTGATGCGCCTCTAACCGTTCGCCACATTTTGTTTAATTGCTGCCTTTTTAGTCGCACAGGTCAGCATTATTTTACTGACCTTTTCTTTCCTGATGTCTTCCCCATTCCGTCCCTCCTGGGGCACTTTTTGGTCTTTGTACATTCTGTCCATCTCTATGTATTTAAACTTGTTTAGGTTTGTAACCGTTTTTTGCCCCTTGTTTTGTTTGCTGTTTTTCTGTTCCACTGTCCTGATATGTGATATGTGCTTGGTTTGCGGCAGGACGTTAAGTTCCATTCCTCCTTCCTTCCTGGACTCAGTAGTTTATTACAGTGATGTTGTAATTAAGGCATGAAAATATTTGATGAGGTTTCACTTATCTTCATTACTTTGCTTAAAATTTAATGTGTGACACTATAAGCTCTGCAGAAACAACAGATTTGTATCACTTGGATTCAGTTGTGTGTTTTCTGTCTCAGCTTACAGCATTTTGCATTTTTTTTTAAACAGATGAGCACTGATGCCCAGATGGCTTTGCATCAGGTATGTTTATTTGTAAGGAGTGCCCTCCTTCCCTTCACACAGCCTGTTGCAAATCAAGTTCTTTCAGTTTTATGTGCAGAGGGTGGGCAAGGGTACTGTATATAGGTCCTTGGCATAACCAAGGAGTGACACCTAAGGACAGGCAAAAATATTTCAAAGGACTGAGTTCATTATTCTGTCATTATTGTTAGTGCTTGCTATTTTTTGGTTTGTCTTGGCCTTGTGCATATGGTTTAGTGTCAGGGCTTTGGGTTAAAGGGGGAGAGTTCAGGTTTAGGGTTAGAGTTAAGAGATGGTGTTTGGGTTATTGGCTAACAGCCTAAAACCCATTCATGGAAACAACATTAGCACGTGTATATGACATCGGTTTTTCATTATAGTAATATTCATGTCCCTTTGAGAGTCGTCCGCTGTTTCTCAAGCCTTTGGTGCATTTCTCCTTAAGTTGTCACTCTTTTGATTCTAACCTATATGTATGGGCTTATGGCTGTGTATGTTCCAAAGATGGAAGTGCATACAAGTGTATGCAACTTTTTAAAAGTGTCTGTCTTTCATATAATTTCCAAACAAATGTGCTTTCTGTCCACCAGATCTATGAACACTTACTGAGTCTGCTGTCACGAGCAAGACTATATGTCGGTAAGAAAGTCTGGGCTTATAGCACTTAATCTGCTGCTGAAATGCCCATACAAACAGCTGCATGCTAAGTAAATGCTGGGAGTCGCATCATCATCGCAAACATGTTATGATGTGGGCTACAACTTGCATCCACCATAACCACAGCATTTAAATAAATCTGTATATCTCAGATGCGAATAGTGCTCCCAATCTATAAATAGCAGCCAAGTGCAATTTAACAGAATTTCTAAGTCAATTTGAGGTGTCATTGATAATTTCTTGACTAAAATAGTGAATAGGATTGCATTTTATTATAGACTTGGCATGCTTCCAACAAATCACACTGTCATTTACTCACAGCAATCTGTGTGCTTGTGTCTTGACACTTGTGTGCTTTGTCAATCACACATAGCCAGTGCATCAGTGTACCCGAGTAAAAGGGTTTAAGCTGCCTTCCTAAAACAAAAAGTTAATGCATTATGAGATATAGCATCACATCTGATAAAGTGATAGTGAAGTGGAAATAGCTGCTTCACTTTGTGTGTTCTTTCCATGCAAAATGAACATGTAGCCTACATGCGGTCAGAATTTCAGAGGTGGACAGTGAAAGAACATGTCTTCATTTTAAACACATAGTGAAATATCCATTCATAGAGTGTTCCCCAGAAGTATCCAATGGCACAAGAAGAAAGCCTTCTGAAGAAGTCGGCATGCTAAGTGTTCAGCAGTGTGTGCTGCTCCCCTGAGGAATACGTATTTTGTGTTGGCTTGTTCTCCATCTGTTTATGTTCTTTGTTACAGACCCTCAGGTACACGGCACCACCAAACTGGTTTGGTACTTCACAGTCATGAACTTCTGTGTCATTTCCAAAACTGAGAAACTGATGGTGAGTGTAATCTCTCTTGGCTTTGATCAATAGATGTCACAGAATTTCTTGGGCATCCTGGCATGTTTTAGCCAGGTTACACATAACAGAATTTCTTGGACATCCCAGGTGTGTTTTAGGTAGGTTAGACATCAATTTTTTTTTTACCTCCCAGTCATGTTTCAGGTTCAGTGTTTAGGTTAGATGTTACAGAATTTCTTGAAGATCACAGCATGTTTCCCACTTGTAACAGTCTGTAGTTTTTTGTTGTTGCTGTTGTTGTTGTTTGTTTATTTTGTTTTTTAAAATCTTCCAATGATTCTGCTTTACTGTAGAAATTTTCAGAGACTACAGAGCTAAAGTTGTTTCAAAGTGCAGTAATTATACTGTCAGCATATTATTTTTTTATTATAAAATTGGTAAGATAAGCAGAGTTGCCAATTGTCTCAGATTGTTGAAAATAGTCCTGATAAGTTGGAAAATAGGGCTGCATAGAAATCCTGGTAAATAAATCACACAACAAATACATACAACTGTACAGAGGTGTTAGATTATCTCTTTTCTAGAGTTTCCTCCTTTCGAAACTACGCTGTACTCTCAAGTTGAAAAGGGTGGGGCTGTGCACGTGCATGGATGTGTGGGTAGAGGGGTGTCCTCAGGATTACATCCTGGAAATAACAGTATGGTTTAAGACTGGTATTAATATGTTCATGTACTTGGAATCTTTGCAGTTCAGTGAGTATTTTCTAGACCTGTGGCAACTGTTTCAACCCAAGCTGCTTGAGCCGCAGATTGCTATGCATCACAACAAGCAGGTAATTTTCTTTTGATCTCTGTATGAGTAAGTTGCTGTAAGGTAAGTGTTTTAATGATCATCATTCTTGCTTCAGCCGAAAACAAAGTTGTTTATATATATATATATGTGCAATTTATAGGTTTAAATTATGTCAGTACATGAAAAGTATATAATGTACAACATTATTGTAGGGTTTTTGTAGTGCAGTATCGTATTGAGGATTACGGTATTTAATGTCTTTTAACATGTCCTGTGCTGATAACCAAGATGGGACTTTCAATGTAAACTTTTGCCTTTATGTATGTGATGTCTTTGATATGCGATATATTACAGTTTTTTTAAATCTCCATTGCTAAGAAGCCAGACTAGACATGTCCATTGCTGATAGGCGAGGCGAGACTTGAATGTAAAATATTTGGCTTTATGTATGTGATGTCTTTGATATGCGATATATTACAGTTTTTTTTAAATCTCCATTGCTAAGAAGCCAGACTAGACATGTCCATTGCTGATAGGCGAGGCTAGACTTGAATGTAAAATATTTGGCTTTATGTATGTGAAGGCTCTTCTTACTTTCTGGTACACGGTGTGTGTGGACTGCCCAGAAAATGTGAAGCTGATTGTCTCCAACCCACATGTCTGCAAAAACATTGCTTTCAACTATATTCTGTGAGTAGAATTTCCTGTTAATGAAATCGTAGGTTAAAGAGTTTGGCATGCATTTCTTATTCAAGCTAAATTGTACCATAGACAACACAGATGGCTGGCAGTTTCAGGGCATTACTCCTTCGTCAGGACCACACAAACATAGAGACAAAAGCAGAGAAAGGCAGAAACAGATCAAGGATTTTACCCCATGCCAGAATATCCACTTCTCTCCGCTTCACGCGGAGGAGTGAGGATTTTCCAATTCAAGCCGCCTCGCCTGGCCACTCACTGGAATCCTCCACGTGTCCAGCCACCCTCTTTTGATGCACCTCTGGACCATGAGCAGAGCTCCTCTGGCACCAGTCTTGCTGCTGCGGCATGCACTGCCAGAGATGGGGCTTCACTGATCTGCTTGTCTGTCTCTTTGTTCCTCTTCCATGGACACGGTGAATGTGACAAGAGGCGGAAGTTACCACACTTCCGGTGCTGTTATGTCAGGCATGCCCTTCTGTTATGACGCTGGCCCAGCTAGTTTCGGTTGGGTTGGCGATCACCCGTTTTGTCCACTATGGCGCACACTTCCGGTGGTGGGGCATCGCTCCGCTTTCTCCTTGCTTCGCCTGCTTGGATGGGGCGAGTGTGACCAGAGGTGGCAGTTACCACGCTTCGGGTGCTGGTCAGTTCAGCACACCCTTCCATTGCAACGCTGGCCCACGAGCACAGCTGCTGTGCCCCGGCTAATTTCAGTCCGGTTGGTGATTGTCCTCACTGGTGCACATTTTCCTGTGATGGGGCATCACTCCTCCGTCTCCTTACCCTCTTTCATAGATGCGGCAAGTGCGACACAAGTTGCAGGACAACTCATTCTCTAATGGGAATGAGCTGATGGCCTTGGGTTCCTCTCTTCCCAGAATACACTGCTGTCTATTCTATATGCCCAAGTCCATGGGCAGATTTACGCCATCCTCAGCCTATCGCACATGGCGGTTCTACCCGCCCATGTGTTTTTGAATGGTGACTCCAGCGTCGTTCCATGCGTCCCTCCTACAGGGAGTTTTCGTCATGGGTATGGCCTGCTTGCTGGAGTATTTTGTACTCCACGTCCCAGCGCGATGGACGCATATCTCTCTGTTTTGCCTCCTTCTCACACCCTGGGTCTTCCGCATGGTGGTGCATGGGGGGGGGGGTGCTTTTCATGTCCCTTAAAGATGTTTTGGCTATCCTTGCACCGGACTCTGCACTGTGCTTCAGGCACTCACCACTTACACTATTGCCTGGCTTTCTGGCCTGATTGTCTTTCACTCTGTCCATTCACCGCTGGCCAGCTTGCATCTTTGGTGGTTACGCTGTTCTCAATAGTGTCGTGTGGTCTATGTCACAGCGGTGCTCCTGCAACCCCTCCGCTGCTCCCCAGCTCCCCCAGTGGGGTGCATTGATACCATTTCCGGTAACATCTGTGGCTGATGTGGCATTGCTCCATTCTGGCTTGGTTGGCATTGGGCGTTTCCTTTATATAGCCACCCGTTCCACCCGCCATCTTCACAGACTTTCTCCTGATGGGGTGGGGTGCTGTTTCTGTCCTTCGCCTTCTGGCGTGCTCGGTGAGCAGGACCCTTCCAGTCCGGGCCTCAGGATGGTCCTGCCATTTGCTGCTCAAGCACACTTTGAGCAGAGTTGTCCTCTTCCGCTGAGTTGTCCATGCTTTGTGCTTCAGACCAGGTGGCCTGGGGTTCCACCAGTTCTGTTGTCTGTGATGGCTTCCCTGGTTCCAGCCGCTTGTTGACCTGTTTGTTGCCACCAGGTTCTACAAGCGGCTTCTGCTGCAGCAATAAAAGGGGGGAGGGGCTAATCCTTGCTCCCTTGGTCCTCTGCCAGCGTACTTGAAGTGAGGCCACGGGTCGCTTTTGGCTGCATAGCAGTTGTTTTTTCCATGCAGCCTGCTTGGTCATTGAAGGCCTGTTTATATTCGGGATCTCTCCTTCCACTAGGAGGATGGCTGCTGAGGGTTGCTGCCGTGATGGTCTGGCAACACCTGGCTCTGCCTCCTTCTGACTCTGGTAAGCTTTCTTGGTTCACCCACCTCCACTTTGTGCTAGTCAGCACTGTGTCATGGTGCTGTATTGTGACAAGAAAAACTAAATTTCTTAGCTAAATTTGTGTTTCTTTAGCAATACCTACCATGACCCATCATAGGCCCACCCACCTCCTGGCTGGTTTTTCGGGCTTTTGAAAGTCAGGTTGTGTTGCCATTGAGTAGATTGCATGGGGTGATGCATGGTCTGTGTGCTGGGGTAGAGGGGCTTTATCAGGGTTTATACAAAACTTGTGTAAGTAAGGTGCGGTTAGGGATTGGTAACTTGAAAGTTTAGCACTCTGGGTCATGGTAAGTATTGGTAAAGAAACACAAATTTAGCTTTTAAAAAATGTTTGCGGGGGTGGGGGGGTGTCTTTGTCTTGATCTGTTTCTGCCTTTAACTCTCTTTGTCTCTGTGTTGTCCCGATGAAGGGGGAATGGCCCACAACTGTTGGCTGTCAGTGTCATCTGTAGTATAATTTAGCTTGGCTCGGTTCTGTTTTTAACTTGATTTATCTGCAAGCAGCAGTCACTTGTTCCTTTTTATTTTTAATTCAGGTAATGGGGTATTATTATTCATATTGACCTGACCTACTGATGTTGCTGTGATTACCCTTGCGTCTGAGACTGCAGGCAGGATGGTAGAGCTTATAGCGTTTGCCTCATGGGCTGGTGAGCTAACCTGGCGCCACTTTTTCCCCTACCCCATTCCTTCCCCAATGTTGTCGCTTCTCAGGGCTGACCACGAGGACCAGGACATCATGATGTTCAACCGCTGTATGCTGCCGTCGTACTATGGCTTGCTTCGGATCTGCTGTCAGTATTCCCGGGTCTTCACTCGGCAGTTGGCTCAACACCAGAACATACAGTGGGCTTTCAAAAACATCACACCTTATCCCTCCCAGTACACAGCTGTAAGTAGTGACAACCCCCTGCACATCTTATGCATCGCTTGTGTTTAGCGCAGCAGTTCAAAGGTAACGCCACTTTATATCCCACAGTTTGGTGGCAAGAATCCTCCGGTCTGTTTTAGCACAGCTTAATGAGATTTATTTTGTACTTTTAAACTGTTGTAGCAGAGCTTAGTAAGATTAATTTGTATTTTTAAAATAACCTAAGCTGCCCCATATTGTACACTTAAGGGGGTTATGTCTTCCAACAAACCAGCATAGCTGTGCAGCATACAACGGGTTCCCAACTGTGGTGAGGGAAGTTGGCAGTGATTGATTCCCTTAAGCTGAAGAATTTCTGAGTTCAAAATATGGTTCTCCTGTGGTCAGGTGTAGGATCATTTCAGCCAACAGGGGCTTTCTGCCCCTTCCAGAAATTCCCATTTGTTTCTAGTACAGCAAGGAAGGATAACTGTGCCAAGCTTCAGTTTTGGAACCTGCTATGCTGATGCTACAAAAACATTTTACTAGTATGCACATGTACACACACACACACACACATGTGGGGATGGCCCCATTGACTCTGCATCTGCACATCTGTAGAATTGTGACTTGAACAGGCTGTGGATGAGCTGTACAAGATGATGCGTCTGATGGCTGCTCGCTATGCAGACAGCTCGGAGGAGGAAGTGCGGGCAGTGAACACATTCCGCCGCACAACCATCTGCATGTACATCCATGATCTGGAGGCTCGAACACACTGGCAGACACTCATCTCGTGAGCAGCCACTTTATAGTTTCACTCTCAGGTTATACACTAAGAAATGAACTGTTACAAAAATGTAGATAATAGCTTCACTGACAGAATATAAAGTATGAAAGAGATGGGGTAAAAAAAGTTATTTAATGGTTTTACTGTTGGATTCTAAAGTTAGGGAAATATTTAAAAACAGTAATAACATCACTTTCATATTATAAAGTATAAAATAAGGGTAAAAGAACCAGTAATTACCAGTAAATATTTTCACTGACGGTTATAAAGCATGACAGGAAAGGGTGAAAAAATACCAGTAGTTAATGGTTTCACTGTCAGTTTATGAAGAATGAAAGGGAAGGGTTGAAAAAAAACAGTAATTAATATTTTCACTGGTTATAAAGTATTAAAGGAAAGGGTTTTAAAAAATGACAGCCCAAGGGTAGTCAGAAAGAGAGACGTGTTTCAGTCAAACTAGTTTTTCAAGATTTCTTTAGAAAGAAATTATTGGCAGCAATTTCACTGGCTACACTAAAATATTTTCAGGAATATATGATTTTTTTTTCAAAAAGCAAACCTTGTGCCATTTCAAATGAATGGAGAATTAGGGAAGTATTATTTAGCATGCGACAGTAGACCAACATCAGTATTTGATGGGCCAGTGGTGTTTGTAATCAAGATGGAAGATGCCTGAGATTTGGGCTTTAGGTATAATCAGTTTTGCAATAAGTTGATCCAGCAGACTGTGTTTTACCCAAACCTTTCATTCTGTCTACTAGTAAGAATAACAGGTTATATATACCAAGTTAGGACAAAGAACTCGGTACAGAGAAACTGTTATTCTTACTGTTTTCACTCCAAGTAACAGTCATTTGTTCTGATATCTGTCTACTAGGGCTTTCAAGATCCTAATCGATGGCACCGAGGAGCGCATGCTGCTGATCTATCAGAATGGCCTCCAGACACTGTCAGAGGTCAGCTTGCTTGCTACTTGTCATCTTTGACCTGAAGTTGTGTCATCCTGGTTTCACACCCTCACTGAGGGCAGCCACCCTCGTAGCCACTGAGATAGCTGATCCACATGCATTAGTTTTGCATTTTAACTGTATAAAAGGAAAGAGCCACAGAAGCAATACTGAGAGTTATCCAAAAAGTTTCCTGTTTTCCATAACAACTGCAAGCACAGGAATGTATACTCGAAGTGAATATTTGCTAGTCTTTTTATATCTGCCTGTGAAAAGATCTGGCCAGTCGCAAGATTGTAACATGTATGGTGGATCCTTGTTGTGCGTGGCCGTTTTCAGTTAACGCTGTTTCCTTTGTATGCAGTCATTTTTTACTCTCCATGTGATGTACCATGAGGCCACAGCATGTCATGTGACTGGCGACATCATAGACTTGCTGACTCTTTTGCTGCAAGTTCTCAAGACGGCACGGGAATGCATGGACAAGAAAGGTAAATATTACACAGCTTTGTTACGGCTAGGTGCCTTAAGTTCATAGTTGATAGCAATAAATGATAATTGATGATAGCCTTGAGCGCTATGTTTTAGGTTACTATTGATCTAGAGTAGCGGGTTTTAAGATGCTTTAAACCCTTCCCCAACCCCCAACCCCCCACAAGAAAAGGAGGGAAAGAATAATGAGAGGGACAGGAAAAAAGCCATCATCCGTGTGTATGTCTGTTGCAGCACCCGGTTCCAATGAGATCAAGAATTTCCTGCTGAACTGGAAGGAGCGGGGTGAGGTTGTGAAAAAACTGCTGACGCTCCTGAACTCCTACACCCCACCTGAAGTTCGCCAGATCTGCTTTGGTCAGTTTCTTGAAGTTGTTTTCCTGTTGCTTAGCTTGAACGTTTGGGATGCCAGTAAATCATTATGGTAACTAATTAGTCCGGCCACATTTCTGAAGAGACTGCTGCTAGTAGCATGTGCTTCTTTTCTCTGCTGTCACAATCTGGTTATTGTAACATTGTGCCACAAGTTAAGAGTCATGGCACCAAAAAAGCGATGTAGTATTACCAACTCACAAGTAAATGGTCGCGGCACCACGAATCAAGATGTAATGTTACCTTTTTACAAGTAGGGGTCACAGTGCCAGAATGTAACATTGCACGGCACCACAAAGAGAAATGTTCGATTACCTTACCACAAAATAGTTGCAAGGTACCAGTGTCACGCCACCACGCGCTTGTCCATAATTTCAACGCCTACGCATGTTTGGTGGTCTCAAGATTTTATTAGCACGGCGTTCCATGGCGTGACGGTTAAAATCAGTTTTACCAACTCGACCACTTTTCCACCTGTACGCGTCTGTCCGTCTGTATCCATCTCCTACCTCCATCTGATGGTCCCCCTTCCACTGGTCCTACCGAGGCTTATACAGTCCCTCATCCATGCCAGGTGTTGAATGCTCGTGGTCTGCATGCGTGGCTATGATGGGCAACTGCACCCCGGGTGACCTTAGTGTGCGTGAATGTTTTGGTTCATGTTTCCTCTTTATGCGGTTACATGAGTGCAGGATGCCTTTTGTCTGACCTATCAATTATGTCCATCCTGCAGTGCGTGGGATTTTAGAACCTACAAGACACGCATATTGTTATATTATTAAAAACAGGAATTTAAATTTAAACATCATTTTTATGGATTGACCTCATATGGCATGTATCTTCCCCCGTGAACATCCTTGTATATAGTTCATGCAGCTTTGTGTCCTGACTGCCTGCAGACGTGCTGAAGCAGATGGTGCTGACCCTACAGCCAGAGATGATCTCGCTGCTGGTGCCATTCCTGTCCCAGGCCCACACCGCTTTCCAAGAAAATAATGGTGAGCAAACATTCCCTGTTTGTGGTGTTAGTCTCCACTCCAAGGATATTTTATCTTATTTCTTTTATCCTTGTTTTAAAGCCGTATGTTCTCTTCACTTCCTGTTTTTTAAATTTAATTTTTTTAATTATTATTTCAGCCCGAAAGTTTGGACAGCACAAAGAGTCACTTGGTGAGTGTAGTTTTATCGGTTTCAGTATGGCCCAACCCCCCCCCCCTTTTTTTTTTAGCATGTTTAAATTATTGACACCCAAAGATTTCCTAGTTTTACTTCTGAAAAGAGCATGGTTTTCTACAAGGTCATTTTTAATTGTGACATTTTTTTAAAATCTAATTTTGAATAAGTTCGTTTGAGACACACATGGCCCCCACCATTTCAGAACAGCTTTTGATCTGGGAAATACTGTATAAAGTGACCTTTCCCCTTTCCGTTCAGTTCAAATGACTGTAACAGACAGAATGATTGAAGCATTTGTTAGTGTGACAGCAAGAATTGTAGACTATAGATTTCATTCTCAGACAACTTTTACTTCAGAAATGGACACTGCTAGCCATATACACTCCTCACTGTCCCTTAGAATAACAAGGGTGCTAACTCTTGTGCCAACTAGGCATGACCTCCCTTACCCTCTGAGAACAACTCACCCTGGCCAGTTTACATTAGTTAATCCTTAGCTGTTGACTGTGCAGATGCATTCAGTATCTGCGATATAACTTTTCGTTTGTGTGATAGTTGTTTTACCATTTGGAACTGTTCAAGCCTCCTTTGTCGACTTGCACTTCTAAGTGATGAGATGCCAAGCTCCTAAGATTCTCATCTTTTAACTCAATGCTACTGTAGCGTTCGTAGCTCGAGCCGTCCCAGTGGACAGGGCATTTTTAGCCTTTTTTCAAAAATTCATTTAAAAAAATCCCCCAAAACAATAAAAACGTTATTTAAACTTGGTTTTAAACATTAATAAATAAAGAAAACTCATTTCTTACTGTGTTTCTTGGACATTGTTCCATAATTTTGTAAATCCTTTGATGGAAACACAACTGAAGTTGAAGAAATCAAAAAGTCCTCGCCATTCCTTATACACAGTCTGTACAATACTGTTTACAACACGTGCTCGCACGTTTTTCTCTTCGTAATCACTTTTTTTGGGTCTTTCAGGCACAAATACTCTTGTCTTCATCCACTTTATCACAGTAAATTTGCGAAACAATATCATTTTGCTCTTCAGCGTGTAATTTGAAGAGTAAATCTAACATTTCTCAAGTGACAGAACACATTTGGAAACTCGCTTCAAATTATGGCCTGAAAGCGGTCTCGTTGACACAGAAAAGGGAAGCAACTCATGAAGAAATGATTCAGCTTTCCATTGCAAGAGTTCTTTCCCTTAAGCGATTAGCGAATAAGTTTTGAAAAAATCATAATTTACACTGGCGGTCCGTATACCCTACAGCTTCATAGCCTTGCCAATGCCGCGGCGATCCGATCTCCTTTAGGCGTCATTGAGATTTATTAATGGTCTCATTCACGTATGGAGTTAACAAAGGCCTTGTCATCACCTTCACTTGCCATTGGGCACCGACCAGTTGTATCTTGGGTGAAAGGCATTTTCCAGAAAGTGAAACATCAAGTTTTCATGGCAGTCTAATGATGCTTTCTAATGACTTTTCCCACATTGGTGCCTATAAAGTGCATCTTCAGACATTGCTTCTGCCCATCTGGGGGCTGCTCTATATAGGGCTCGAAACCAACAAGCTATACACAAAAGACTTATTCTTGACTGTATTTTTGGAGATGAAGATGTTTGCTTCACCGTGCTTTAGAAAAGTTCCCTTTTCTCTGGATATTGGACCTTCCACTTTGGGTGATGTAGCCCTAGTTGTTGGCAGGGTGTGAAAGAAATGAACAAAATCAAATTGCTGTGCAGTTGAAATGAGGTCCAAGGGAAGGAACCCTTAGCAAAACTTCCCTGAATTGTCTCGAGATTCTTATATTTAACAGTTGTCTTCTATCTCTACAGTTACTTGAAAAATAGTGGCAATAGGTAACCTGATGGCACCTTTCAGAAACTTTCTTTGAAGACAACTGAAGTGTTCCCTGTACAAGAATGGGTTTCGTTGACATTAAGTATTAATCAAGAAAACTAATGCCGGTTTTTTACTAGGGGAAGGATTGTGTCCTTACTGTCCCCGTTTGAACTGTTTTCAGCCAAAACTTGACATCTTTGCTTAGTGTTTCTGAACCATGTGCTTTACTCCCCAGTTCATTCTGGACCATACTTCCCAAGACGGGGCCAAAAGCCTTTGCTCAGCAAGTCCAGCATTCGCCCACCTCGTCCCCAGTTCCAGATGCTGCTTCACCCAGGTCTGCTGGAGGCCGCCAAGGTGAGGTCATTGAGGTTGTCTGTTGCAGAACAGCAGGGCTTCTGGAGCAGGAGGAACAGGGTCTGAGACAAGACTTTCTTTGCAGCTTATGTTCACAGGCTCGTTTACATTCTTGTTCACTGTCCTTATACTCAGGCTGCTGATGGTTTTTCAGTGTTATTTCGTTTGTTCAGTTTATTTCCATTAAATGTTATAAGTCTTTTGATGTTCTTTCTGATCTGGACATTTTTTTTAATCTTCTCTGGTCTTTAATAAGATTTTTATAGATCTTAGTTCAGCATTGGTGTAAATGAGACGGTGTGCAAGTTAGAATTATGGTTTGCTTTTATCCATTGGTGTAAACGATAAGGTGTGCAAGCTAGAATTATGGTTTGCTTTTATCCATTGGTGTAAACGATACAGTGTGCAAGCTAGAATTATGGTTTGCTTTTATCCATTTGGTGTAAATGATACGGTGTGCAAGCTAGAATTATGGTTTGCTTTTATCCATTGGTGGTAATCCTTGCATTTCCATATTTCCCCCTTTAAAAAATGTATTAATATTTATTAATAGTAGTAGAAAGGAGTTTGCGTTTAAAGTGTGTATTTTGTCTGCCAACAAGTGTTCAGCAGGACATTGTCAAAAGAACTCGTCTACTTTTCAGGGCGTGGATGAAGCGTATGACGGCCAGGTGTTTAACTACTTTGTCAGCTACCACCAGTTAATTGACACTGTGTCTCGCCTGGCCATCAACATCAGCAGTTTCACTCAGCCGCTTATCAACCTGGGTAGGTCCTTTTCACTGCCGTGGGTTTCAGCTTTGCTGCTTTGGTTTTGGTTAACAGCTTCTGTCTGAGGATGTTACCTTGACTTGCTTTCTCAGTGCATTAGGTGTCCAGTTGCTTTGACAAAGGTATTTGAGTGCACACATTTTCCTTCTGTCCCTTTCCCACAAATATGTGTGCATCCATATGAAGACACGAGAAGGTCTCAGATTTCATAATAAATTTAAGATACTTTAAAATTACTCTAACTTTTTTTTTAAAGGCAGCAACAGAGTTGGAGGGTTTGTTCTGCCAACTTAGTGCATATGTAGCTGATGCTAAAGTTTTGACTGTCCCCTCTGTCTTCAGGTGCGATGGTGGCCTATGAGGGGGTTGCCATTCACTCTCCCTACTTCCCCAAGCTTTGGAATGAAATCTACCACTCCGACGTAAGTGCCATCAATGGTGCACTCCTTTCCAAATACCATTCCGTTTTAAGAAGCAGCACTGGCAAGTGCTTCAGTTCAAGTTTGAGTTATGAGCTAAACAGTTAAAATATGTTTGAAACAATATCCTTTATGCACCTGGCATCAGAATACCTTTCTTTTTCGAGTTGTGTCGTGGTGAAATGCACTGTTTTGTGAGGGGTAGTGCCCTCAGGCTATTGTAGCATATTTCAGATCACCACCAGTTTTTATCAGCAGGGTTGCAGAGTCTGCCTGTGGTTGGAAACTGGATTCTGCTGATTTCCACCATGCTGGCTTTGGTTTTCGAGCAAGTTACACATGTAGAGTGTATTTCAATAACTTTCTTGGAATCAGTCACTTGGGATAATCTTTGAGGTTACTTTTCATTTCAGCATTCTCTCCCCACTCTCCACCCCACAATCACCCAGCACACACTTTTTTCTCTTGGAAGTGAAAGCAGATAAGGTGTATTAGAAATGTCGAGTTTACATGAAGATGAGGTCCCACCCTATTGAAGATGGTCCTGTGCCTGTTGCAGAGTGCTGACCCAGACCATAGCTTGGTGCAGATGCTGTGTAAATCACGGCCGTTCATCAGTTACTGTGAAGCAGTCCTGATGGATGAACGGCAGTCCCTCAACAACTCTCACATCTACACTTTCTTCACTAAATTCTTCCCAAAGGTAGGGCTGTACTACTCCTTTGGTGCCATTTAGTTTATGCCACAGATATGAGACTGTCCAGAGAAACTGTACCTGGCAGTAGGGGTGGTGTGCATGTAAGAGTCACTGGGCAGCCGTATGTGTAAATGGTATGCAGATAAAAGACAAAGGAGTATGCTGATGCAAGCTGGATTTTGTGTGAGACATGGTTACCTGATGCATTTTACTCTACCCTGCATCCAAAAAAACTAGTCTGTTATGTCTGGCATGGTACATGGAAATAAATCTGAACACACATTTCTTCCACTCAAATTCCAACAACAATTTGTCCATCATGTCTGACCAGGTTCATCAACAAGTCCTCCAGGACCAGACACGTTCCTTCATCGACAATCTCATTGCCTCCACAGCTGCTGACAAGGCCGCTCTGGAAAACGCCCGCTCTGAAAAAGAGCTGATATCCGTTTTCAACAGAATCAGTGGGGTAGGTGCCACATTTCAGTCCCAGACTGCTAAAAGTCATTAATTAAGCACTGGTTAACTTCATCTCTGTTGCCAGCTCTGTAAGATGGTAAAGAGTGGCAGGATCCTGTTATTTGTAGGTGTTGCTAGAGAAACTCTAGTAAGCAAATGATATTAACTTGATTTGTTGTTCCTAGGTGATGCTGTTACCGTGCAAAGCAGATTTTTTTGTTTGCTTAGTCACACCTTCATCTGGTCTTGTTACCTTGTGCAGGATGTTCGTACGATGCTGCTCATGTTCTCAGTCCAGCATCCCAACGTGACAAGTCTCGTCTTGCAGCAGAGCCTGCGCTACATCCTGCAATTCTGCCGGCAGCAACAGCAACTGCACGCACAGACTGAGCACAGAGTTGCTGTTGTAGGCAAGGACGATGGCACAGACGCTGGGAAATCCAGCAAGCATCAAGGCGTTCGTGCTGCTAGCTGCAAGTCAGACGAATCTCATAATGATGCAGACAGCACAAAATCTCAAAGTGACACCTCAGAGGAAGACGGTCTGAGCCCCAGTGTTAGGTCAATGCAGGCATCTACCACTGGCACGACAGACAGTTCTGGGGAGTCCAGACTCAAGGACGGTGTTTGTAGCAGAGATGTTAGAAGTGAGAACCAGTCCAGGGATTGCAGTCCTGAGCCATCGGCCATTAACCCTGGACTGAAACAAGAAGAGATGACAACCGAGCCTGTGGAGACTAACACTGACTGCAGGGAGTGGCAGCCATCAAGTGACAGTGTCATCATGGGTGCCAAGATCTCACCATTCTATGGAGATCATTCGACTGGCACGTCTGGGGAAGCAGCCCCCTCCACGTCAAGCGACCCCCAAGGGGAGTCCTCAGTCTCCAAGATGGATGTGTCTGAGCATGAGGTAGTGTGCGTAGATGTGAGTGAGGCGTCTGAGTCGGTAGAGGTTTGGTCCACCCCAGTGGCAGCGGCAGAGACAGAAGCAGAGCAGAGGGTGGAAGTCGGCGAAGAGGAGGAGGACCCATCCCCCAAAAGACACATCTCTAGCATCAGAGGACCAGAGGAAGGTAGGTTATGCACAGAAGAGGAAAAGTTTCTGTTTGCTGATTCACAGTGCTTTGGGATTTGTTTTTGTTCTTCAGATTTTCCATCTCCCATGCAAGCATCGTCTTTCCTCTTTTATGCTCTCCTGCAAACTTTCTCTTACCCGTATAAATATGTGTGACATTCTATGGTTGGACACCTAGGATACTTCAATGGGACTTTGAGCGTGCAGACCTTCCTACCCAAATGATTTGGTTGTATTTTGTATGCCAAGATTTTCTTGAATACAACAAATACAAATACTGAATAGCAAACAAAAAATACAAAAGTAGTACCTCATATTCTTGCATCAAAAAGTAGGCATGGGAATTGGCCGCGGTTTGGCGGAGTTCAGGTTTTTGGGGGGGGGTTGGTTTCTGCCCCAAAAAAATTAGGTGCCGCTTTTTTTTAACATAGAAAATTATATTTTAAAAATGGTTTGTTTTCTTCCACTGCCAATTAAACTTTTGCATGAATGATTTTCTTGGAACCCACCCCCACCCCATTAGGGCACTTCTCCTGGACCCTGGTCACATTTCAAACATTCTTAGGTTATCCAATTCTCATGCCCGAAAAGAATAGAGCAGACCAAAGGGCAAGTTTGCAAAGACTGTTGACAGTCTGATGGTGGTCAAGTCCTGGATAGGAATGCCTGGTGACAGAGAATAAAATACAATCGCAGGATATTAAATCGGTCTACACTCTAATCAATTCAGCAGAAAGCTGTTGACCGTAAACTTCTGTTTACAATCACTTGGTGGAAGTTGGAGGTAACTGAACTACATACTTTTCAAGGCATGTATAATCTTTTATTTTCCTGAAACACTGTGTGCATCTGGTACGTTGGATGGGACCAGATTATTTTTAAATCACCGGGTTTTGGCTGAAAGTACATCACAGTCTGGTTTGGGGCAGGAAGGTCTGAGCCGGGCGAATTTCTTTAGTGGTCAAGAATGGTGTGAGGGATTGGGAGGGGGTGGTTTGGGGGATATGGTATGTTGTAGAAAATAAATATTTCACAAGGACAAGCAGTTATGGATGGGCAAACCAGGTACGTTGAAGGGTAGGACATGAAGCTGATTGTTGCTCTCAGTGGGTAAGAAACTGAGTTTCACATTCAAGCTTTTTCCATTCAGTAGTAGAGGGTGAGCCTTTCCCCAAGCGACTGAGGCCCTCAGAAGAAAGGGAGCTAGAGCAAACCAGTGAGAGTGAACCACACTCGGAGCTGATGAAGCAAGTTGGTTGCTGCTCCCCACAATGTGATGAAGAAAGACACTGTGAAGCAGACAGTTCTACGAGCCCCACCCCCGAGGCAGGAGAGCTGCCAGAGTGCAGTCAGCCCAGCTGTTCGCACTTATCTCGATCAGGCCCGAGCCCACAGCAGCAGACAAGTTCCCCTTCAGGCCAGTCCAGCGATGAGTGCAGCCCTGTCCGGGAGACGAGCAGCATATCAAAGGGTCAGGCCAGCAGCAAGGGTCGGTCACTCCACCATTCTGACCCAAGCCATCCCCAGCCAGGGACCAGTAGTCAGCCAGATGCATCGCCTGAGGAACCTGTCCCAAGCTCCTCCACGGAGGAGCCCACCAGCCATCCCAGCACCAGTGCAGAAGGGGAGGAAGGGGCTTGTGCCTCAAGCATTGGCATTACCAGCAGTCGAGGCACCCATGGGGACATGTTTGACAAAGTAGCCCACCTGATTGAGACGCTGCTAGGCTTGTTGGAAAGGACATCTTGATGAGTGAATTGATTTTGTAGCATCCAGCGACATTTTAATGGGGGCCACATGTCTTGTGACCAGGAGGTTGTGAAGTTGAAGGCCATTTCCACGTGGTGGTTAGCTGTTCACAAAACATGCAATGCGGGTATTCTGTTAAAGTGACCTACACAAGACTTTCTGATGCTCACAGTCATTGGATGGTGATTGTGTCAGACAAGATGGATGTAGCAGTCTTCAGATGTTTTATATTGGGTTATCCAGCACTTCATCCAGCTGTGTGCTGCAGAGAAAGTTTTGCAAGTCATTCACCACTTCATGCAGTTTCTTACTGGCTAGTTACAGCACAGCAACTAGCAGCATTGCTTGCACTTGGTGAAAGCCTTAAAGTGCTCAGAAATATCTGAAAAAGCTGGTCGTTTTTCAGTTGGTGTCCAAGACGACAAGAGCCATGATTCTTTCTTTATTTTCTTTATGAGGAAAACGCTAGCAGATAAAGTAATTGTCCTTATCCCCATTTCTTGCTCCACTTGAGTGCTACAGAATGTTGCAGACCACATTCACTATGCTTTGACATGATATTTTGACACCTTGTTCTTTAGTGTATTAAGTACTTATTATCCGTCTGTGTGCATGTGTAAGATTCGTCAGTCCATGTGCCTAACATTTAGAAGCTTGAGTGAAAGAAATTTTGCATTAGTTTTACCCAGGATGAAACTGTACTGTATACACAGGCCTAACACATCCTGCTGTGGAGGGGCTGGGTTTTTCATTATTGTGTTGTTATGGAGTGGGGATGTTTTAATTTTGGGCCTAGCCGGTGGAAGTCTCTTTAACATTTTTTGTGCTATCATTGTAATCTTTCACATAGGCTGACACTTTTCCTCTACCCTTCTACTCATGCATCTGTTGTTTGTATATCTGGTCCTCAAACTTTGTGCTTTGTCTCAGAACCTCACCCCATTAAATTTTTTTGATTCTGCTCGAGTAAGTGCACTACAGCATAACTTGAAAGCCTTGAATTCTATACAACCGAGCTTGATGCCCTGAATTCCTGATTTCTGGACAACATAGCTTGAGGCCCTAATTTTTTTTGTAATTATTTACAGAAACTAAGCATTTCCTGTGCATTATCAAACCCAAACACGAAATCATTATGTGTACTTGTATAACAAAGTCCCAGCATTCTGCTTTCTACCAGAAGTGCTGGATCATGACTTGATGCTCAAGAAACATTTAATAGGATTGAGTGCTGGTGCATCATACTTAAAATCCTTTGTTTTATAAAGCTTTTGCTTCTGATGTATCACTGCACCATTTTTCTTGAACATGAGGTGCAGTCTCATTTCAAGGTAGGTATTGTGGATGCGATGGAAAGTTTGTGTGTGTGTGTGTGGGTTTTTTTTTAACTTGAGTTGTGTTTATGGTTCTAACAGAGGACCAGAATTGGCTGGAGTTGGCTGTGCTGCAGTGTGCAGGTGGTGACTTGTACACTGCAAGCATATGGGCAGTGTTCACAGACCATACAGTGTACCCGGCACTGCTTGTATAATATCTCAAGGCTGGGTTGAATTGAGGATTTATATTTCTTGCATTACATAAACATACCCATAAACTTTAAAAGATCATGGGATTGTACAGGCACTTTGTGTGCATGCTGCCAGTGTGTTAATGCGGCAGGCACTTTGTGCGAGAAGCCATCTGATGTGTGCATACCACCACCTTTTGCACAAGCAGTTTGTTCATTTGTGAATTTTTAAAAAAATGAACACATGCCTCCCAGCTCCAGACAACATGAAGTCAGAAATAGAACACAAGCACTTTCTTCTATAATTGTTGTGTTTCACTGAAACTGAAATGTTCATTTATTGTTTGATAATCACAGCTTTCTTGTAGTTAGATGAAAATCTTAGCTTGTGCACATATGCAGCAATGTAGCATCAAAATCAAAAGGGACTTCTGTAAACTGCTGAACCACACCCACCCACTTACCACTTCC
>SMGT01010268.1:221249-231750 GCA_004794575.1 Lanistes nyassanus
CCCCCCCCATACACAAAAGAAATCCCCCCACCCAAAAAAAAAACACACACACAAAATAAAATAGCCCTCACCCTTCACCAAAACTATATTTGTTTAGAACCACCCTCCATCTCAACACCCATGTGCACACACACACACAGCACCACCATCAAGTAAAGAACTATCTGATATTTGTCTCTTGGGTTTTTTTTTAAAATCATGCTTTACAGCAAAATGCATACACTTAAAAATTTGCCTTTTGTAATGAAATTAGTAGCAGTGTAAAATCTGCTTTAAGTTCCTATACAATTCCCCCCCCCCCCTTATATGAGTACAGTGTGACTTCTTATATCTAATTTATGCTGACATCTGTAAAGGTTCACCAATCACGAATCCTTTAGCAACCCTCACATATCTGGCCACAGGCGTGTATGTATGTTAAAGGGCCATTGTCAGCTGCACAAGTGTTTGGAAATTGAGAGTTAATCAAGTTTGAAGTACTTTTTTCTCCATTTTGGACCTCTTAAATTAGATGTTGCAGATTGGAACTTTAAAGTTGCATTTTTTTGTGGAAAAATGTTCTTATAAGGAGAGAGATAAGTTGAATGTATTTTGTCTCCGCTTTTTAAAAGCATTGTTTGGCCCTTAAAAACATCACAGACCACCTTTTATAAACCATTTTGTCGGATTTTAATGTGTAGATAAACAGATCACGCTTTGTACCATGTCTGTCTGTGTGCATGTACGTGTCGTTTCTGGTCCTCAGTATGAGTACAGTACGACTTTAAATGAAGAGTGATAGCCGTTGGTCTTTCGTGTTTCCCGAGAAGCATTGTGTAATTCCAGGGTGTTGAATGTTGCCTCACATTTGAGTTGATAGACAACCATCAGGTGCGAGACACACAGTGTGAACTCTGATACTGTAAAATACATGTATAAACACTTGGCACTGGTGCATAGAATTGTGGCTGAGTTACAGAATGTGCTGGATGTTCATGAGGTGAGAGGATTGTAATTATGTAAAGTAAAAAAGAAGAGACTGCAGAAAATAATGTTTGATGCTTTGAGGGATCACAACAGTTGGAATGCATGTTACCTAGCTTTCCCATTTTGTGCCTCGCTAGCAGCACGTGTGCACATGCACAGTGGTGTGCTGTGCTGTCTCGGGCTACATGTGTGTGAGCACAACTCATTTGCAAAGGTATGTCTCAGAAATCAAAATTATTGCTGCTTGAAGTCCATTGTTGATACTGTGTATATATTTAAATTTGGCTGCCAGAGAATGCTTCTGTATATGTACAACCTTGCTGTAAATGTTTCGTATTATCTATGTTGCACACAGAATGGTTTTAGCAACAGTTTCAGCTGATGAATATTATATTTCAAAGGAGTGATCCTGGAGTGAAGGCAGACATTTCTGCATCTGTGACGGGATTGATTCTCACACTCTCTGATGAGTTTGTCAACTTTAAGACTTTTCAAAACAGGCTGTAATGTACTGATTTACATCAACAAAACTTTTTGTTTTTTCACAAACTTCCAAGTCTTTCAAACTTCCTGAATGTATTAAGGTTCGTTCCCTAGGTTGTGGTTTTATTGCAAAAGATAAGAACAGTTAGGATTTTATTTTTAATCAGAGCCAAGCGTTGTACGCAGAAAGGCATGTTCTAATTGGTATTTCTTCGTCACCACACACTGAAACGATTTTCTTCTGCACCTGTATTTCACCCAAATTAAGTCTACAAGTATCCTCGTTCACACACACACACACACCGCCACCTTTTTTTTTTTTTTGGTGGGGCAGGGTGCATCATACCATGCAAGGCTGAAGTTAAGTGAATTGCTTTTTTGTGTAAATAGTTGTGGGAAGGCAGGCAAGAGGAATTTGGGAAGCACCCCACAGTAAACCTACCCTTTTCCCTGTAATATGCCATGAAATGAAGGGGTGGGGGGAGGCTTGCTAGTACAAAATGGTAACACCAGAACCAGAGAAGCAATCGCACTCATGGTCAATTGTCAGGATTATTGCATGCAAGCACCTCACTAATACAGTGATTACAGACATAATTTCTGCTGATCACTCAATGGGTTTTATTTGCTTACAATTCCCTTTCTTTTGAACAGTTAGTTCTGTGCTTCAGAGTCCAACATTCTGAAATGGTGTGAATGTTCATGTACTGCTTGCAACTGTGGGTTGTAATAAAAACTCGACTCTAGCTGATCTGGTTTATTTCTGTGTCCTATTGGTTTACTCAAATGTTTCTGCATACCACTCCATGTTTGATGCAGCTCACCTCCTAGTTCAATATGCCCGAAAGAAAATAGAAGTACATTTTCAGCTTTAAAGGACCTCCAGAATCTGACCGAGACCAGTATTGAGTGAAACTGTAATGAGACTTCATAAAGCTGGTCTGTGGCCAAGAACAGAAATACCAATATCATCCCACCAGCATGACCAATTTAGGTGCAGAAACATGCTGCATGGACCGTGGCTGACCTATTTACAGGATAGATTTTGTCTGGACTTGATGCATCGCAGATGGCACAGAATCCCAAACCAGTGATTCCATGTGTTGCCAGGCATGACTGATATAGAAGCGGCTCTCTGATGGTGTGGAGTGAAATCTGGTTGCAGGGCTAGACCATATGCTCTAGAGTAAGACCATACCAGTAGATAGGTATCAGGATGAAGTCCACCCAACTGTCCGACTTATGGCTGGAGCTTTTAGTCCAGAGTTCATTTTCATTGACACTTCATGCACATGGGGCTTAGATTGTTGGTCGATGCTTGGATGACAAGTATGCATGACCCTCCAGATCCCCTTATCCAGGTTCAACTGCACCTCCTTGGGACATGATCAGACAAGATCACTAACCAGGTACACAGGCACTACTGAGCAGCAGGAATGGGACAGGATCCTTCAGCTGCAGATCCAGAGCATTTGCACAACCAGGAGGCCCATCGGCCAACGACATGGAGGCAAAAAACAGTTAATCTGGTACCACATTATCAGGCTCAACCCCCCACCACCACCACCACTTTTTTCTGCCAATGTATGCCATTTACCTTTGATTTTGAGGGTAGATGGTTTTCTCTACCTTCCACAATTTGCTGAGTTACATTTTCCCGTTTTCTATTGGCTGATGCTCAAGAAATGGTACAACACAGATTATGTTGTGTTTGATCCTTAGTAAATGTGGAGTAGCATATTTTATCTCGGGGGATTAACTAGTTCATTACAAGATACCCATTTTCAAATTTTACTACTTTTGCTCCAGCTATCCAACGCTGAGCATCACGAGGACATCCAGGAGTGGCTGCCATCACCACCCCTCTCTGAGGACAACACATCCATGTGCATGGCGTAACAGCCATATTTGTGCCTATAATCCCTTCATCTCTCACACACACACATGCGCACACAGTTACATGCACAGACCAATCATCCTTCAGTTACAGTTACAACGTCCAACACTTGTTGCACATCTTAATTCAAGCAGATGCTTTGAAATAACTAGACAGCATGCACTGCACATCCATCAAGCATGCATTCACTGTATGAGACGAGAAGCATTTCAGTTCACTTTTCTTCAAGAATTACTATATTCAAAACATGGCTACTGCAAACTGCTTAACACGTACATGCACACACAGTTGGTAACACAAGTTCTGTCCAGCCTTGATCTTTTATTGGACTACTACTTGTGTACAAAGTAAGGTGTACACAGTCTTAAATTTATACTCTTCTTCCAGCATGTTTTGGAAGACTTTCTTTCCTGGATGATCCCCTTGAGTTTTAAGTGTCCTGTGGTTACTCTGCTCCACAGTGATCAAACCTGTGCTACCAAAGATCTCAAAACAAAACCATTTCAACATAGATTTTTGACTTGAAGTGACAGCACAGATCAAATGAGGTCACAAATCTACTTATGCATGCCAGACATCTTTTGAAGCCATGCTGCAACCTAGTTACAAGCATGGAAAACATTCACATTCCGGTTCCAAGAATCCCGAGGACTTTTAACTAAACTTTGGTCGGTTGTTATGTCAGTATAATCGTGCCTCAAAGCCAAATGCCTGCTTAATACGTTGCCAAAAATTGATTTGCCAGCCCTCCCTGGTCCTGTCAACTTGGCCAGCAGGGATGCCTGTCTGTTTTAGAGTAAGTCTTGTGCAGTCTTCCAGCTCTTCCAGCTCAATCGTCACCACTGAGTAGTGTTCATCAGGCCACGTCTTCATTCTCCAGCGCATGCACAACTTCTTCTCCGGAACCTACAGAGCAACAGAAAGGCAGAAGTAAACCCCACACACACACTAGCAGTACAGATACACAGAAGGGCTGAACAAAAACCTTCCAAGTTATAGTAATTACTGCAGAGTACAAATATGCACTTTAAGAACACAATAAAATCCACAAAAAATCTAGGGTTAATAAGTCTGCTCCAATGCACAGCTTTACCATTTTTTCTTTAAAAGTCTGCAAAGTTACCATGAGACTCACCAGCTCTGTGAACTCGCCAGTGATGCTCCCTCCCATCAGCGCAAAGCGCTCGCCCTTAGTAGGTTCAAAGACAATATCACTGCCACAATACACTTGAACAAGCTGTTGAAGAAAAGTTTTGAAAAGTAAATTTTATTCTGGACACCTGCACAATATCCTAAAAGAAAAGCAGCCTGACATGCAAAACACAATCTGTCCTTCCTGTCGCAGAAATAAAGGGAAAAGTTGCTGAGCAACAGTTTAAAAGCCTCACCTCTTTAACGGTCAAAGTCCGATATAAATCAGACAAAGTGCATTTGAATGTCTCTTTTATGGTAATTGTGCTTGTAGGTATTCGAACTCCAGCACTACTATCTGATGGTCCATCTGTGGATAGAACCACTCTGTTCATTTCTTCCTTAGCAGTGCTCTGGAAAAAAAAACAATTCTTTCATCTAAACTTGAACACAATTGTCAGCAATGCTTCCTCCACTGTCACTTGACTGTTTTCTTTAAGGTGAACAGGGGCCAGTAACTAGCCTTCAAGAGCCTTAATCTATTATATTCTCTTAACTTACGGAAAACTAAAGTGCATTGAATGAGTGTCTTCAGCCAATAACATTTACAAGTCATCAACCTAGAGCTGATGCTTATTTAACCCTTTGAAATCACTACTCGCACTTCACAGTGATGCTCGGTTCTTCTTAATGGCCTCTTATAAGCAAAGGAGAGTTAGTCTGCTGTAAACTTTTTTTCTTCATATTTTATTCCTGATCAAGACATTTTTATGGTGAACATTGGTAATAGTTGACATGTGATACATTTTTAGCATGGTATCACATCAATGGCAACTGTAAACATACAGATAATGTCAAAACACACACAGAAGGAAGGAAAGAGGAGGGGGAGAAAGACAATACAAGCAGAGTAAAGGGAACGTCCACTTCATATAAATGTCTGGGTGGTGCATAGGAAGTGTGCGAGTCATGAGGATATATCTCCAGGTCAGACAGAAGACAGCTAAAAATGAATTTTTTATATGGAATCTAGATTTGCGAAAAATTGTCTGTTTTAGAGTTCACTTGGTAATATTTTTCTGTCCAGTATCTTGCTTGTATTTCCTTCATGAAAGCAACAAAACTGATGCATCTATTTTAACATCTAGATCGATAAAAGTAAAATTTGACCATAACTAAAATCAAACTAAAAATCTTACCTGTTGTACAGTCATTGTCAATACCGAATATAATTAGTTGTTTTGCGAGTTCTCATCTATCACAGCACACTTCTCCTTCAGTCATGTAAAAAGCATGTTCCAGAAGTTTTGTACAATATTGCAGTCAAAAAATAAATGTTCAATTGTCTCTTCAGAAAATGAGCAGAAAGAGCACAGGTTTGAGTCCCTCAGTCTAACACGAACCAATAATGAATTAGTAACTATGATGCGGTGGTTAATTCAGTATTGGAACTAAGTTTCATATCTGGGGTAGTAATAAAGGGGTGGGAAAGATGACTTCCCATCTAAGGTCTGTAAAACTCTTCTCTGATTTTTTAACACGGAGGTCTAGATAAGCATGAAAGTTTTCGTATATTCCTGTTGTACCCCTTTTGTGTTTATGACTTGGAAAGGTGTAAGGCTTTCCCCCTCTTCTGTCCGTTTCTTGCCATAGATGACAGAACTTTTGCAATTTTTAATCATCATTATTCTGCTGCAGAAATCGAAGAAATGTATATCTACACCATACTTTTGTCGAAAGACTTCATACTTTATGGGTGTTCCATGCTCTTCTAGAACATCTCCCATTTTCCTTATGTTGCAGGTTAGCCATTTTCAACTGTTTTTATTGTGTTATTTTTGTTCGTATTGAAAAATAAAACTTCAAAAAGGAAACCTTTTAATGACAGAGGAATGAAGTAACTACAAAAGTTAGCAAAGAAATGGAAGACATCTTTCCAAAAACATTTTGGATCCCGATGCTTTCTAGAAAGTGCCCCCCAAAATTGTATGATCTGTTGTTAGGTAATAGTCAAGAGAGGTTTCCAGCTAGCTTCTGAAGTGTCAAGTTTCCTTAAAATCTATGTAAGCTTTAATGCTTTATAAAAGCTGTTAATATCTAGAACTTTAAGACCCCCTCAGAGATGTCCTTACCGCAGTGGTTTTTTAAACTTTGTGGCTTTTGCTCCCACAAATAAGCTCAAAGGCAATGGACATGTACGTGTGATAAGGAGAGTATAAGTGATTTAAAGATGACATTTCTTCCGATTGGAGCAAGATCCCTAGCTTTCCTTTCCTTCATTATTTTTTGTGCCTTTGCATTGCTGTTGACGTTCCTTGTGTTGTTCCTATCAGCTTTTTGTCAAGAAGGCTAACCGCTGTTTTTGATTTCTAAAATTGACAAGTCTAACAGTTTTGCAAAGAGTCTGCCCCAGCGGCTGACCAGGCGTCCACAACTCCTCCGTGCTGCTTCAGGCAATTGAGTCTTCGCATATTTAGCTAGGTGAGGTCTTGCGATAGTCTCCCCACTCTGTGCAAGGCAGAGATCCGTTCTGCACTGAAGTCTTAATCCAAGACCTGACTGAAATAGCTGCAAGGCTTTCTGTTCACAATCTTCCATCAGTGCTTGATCAGCGATGATCATGGTGGAGGGGGGAGGGGTGCCTTTGTGCTTTTGTCTGCTAGGAGAACATCTTTTCTGTTATAAAATTCAATCTTTTGCCCCTTTTAGTGGAATGAGAATATAAGTTAGTCTAGTTTGCAGGCATTACAAGATTATATAAATGTGCGTGAAAAGCAACACTTCTACTGAAATTTCGATGTTGGACGGTGAGTGTGTACTGCGCTGCTCCGGATCAGTGATCACAAGTAAACATCTCACGTGCTTCGTGCTGTACTCACACCGTTCACCCATTGCTGTACATTCTCTCCACATCGTAGGGTTGTGAAATGCCTTCCAAAAACAAGGGGAAGAGAACAAAAGAAAACACAAACTGAGCACCGACGACAGTCTGTTGTAAACGTTTAGAAATTAAATGAACGCCCGCCCTACACCTCTCCTGGTCTAATGTGCACAGGCATGCCTGTGAACTGTTATTCTCACCCACAGATGCCTATGCTGTTGTGCACACCCACAGGGTTAGCTGAGAACAGTACAAAAGCAAGAAAAGGAGAGGGAAGATGGACAATGAAAAAGTTCTCACCTCTTTATTTTTAGTGCCAACTACAGCAGTAGCAACATTACCATTTCTAGACGGCAGGATGATACCCTGGCTGTACTCTGAAAAAAAAAGTTATTTTTATGCTAAAATACTGCTTAGGGCAAACTGACATGAACAATATGAATCACAGCAAAGGAAAATCACGCCTTATGGCATGTCAGTGGCAGTTCGGTGGAGTAGTCTGAAGGTCTTGAGGAACTAGATGACAAAAAAACAAGTTGACATGTAACACCTCATATAAAGGTAACTGTCTTTCCTCACAATTCCATGATTATAGTTTCAGTCTGCTGATTCTTAAAAATGCAATAAAACCACCACAAGCAAACAATCCATCCAAGACAACTATAATTGATAATCACATTATTTCAACAACTAACTGAAATAATAAGTAGCATTCATGCATACACATGCCTCTTGCTAAACCAGCTATAAAGTCATACCATCTCTAAGATCTTTGATATATTTTTCTATCTGCATTCGGAAGGTCTTAACTCCAGTTGATGTCATTATCTCCTTAACTCTTGATGCTTCCTCTGTATCTGTGTCTGTTGTGATGGTTATCTGCAGCAGAAAAGGGGAAAAAAGTGTTAACACTATCTTTACCAATCTACATACAGAAGAGTTCTGCTAGTAACACTTTTTTCTGTATGCATTGCATAAATGACCAACAGCTAACTGTAAACAAAACATACATACACAGTAAATAAAGATTCCATCATTTACCCTACATACAGCTGCAAACTTCCCCAAACTGGTGAAAGTAGCATTAGGTCAGCACACAGCGGAAATATGTCCACGTTCCAAAACCCAATTCCACAAATCTCTTTTCCAAAACCATCGCAAGATTCGTTCTAAGTTTATGCAGCATCAGGTTTCCTGCACGTCACTGCTGGTTGCTTCCCTTCCCTAGGCAGGCTGTCACCGACCCTGCTCTCATGGCAATTCATTAAGAGCATGATTTGCTAGACTGCATGGTGCCAACAAATTTTCCTTGCACATTTCTAGCAGAGATATGACATAATGTACTAAACTATCAGCTGCACTTGATGGGATGCTGTGTTTAACCAAGAACACAATGAATAGAGTCCAAGCTCAACAGCCTCATTAAAACTGTTCTTTACAAGTAAGGGACTGAAGAATACTGTAACAGATGGGGTTGGAACCTTGCCAGGTGATATGACATTAAATGTATGTGATCCTTCTGTGCGTGATTTTTTTGGGCATCTCTGGCACTGCTGTGGCTGAAGCTTTACTGATATACCTGTCTGAATCTACAATGGTCTTCAAACAAAATGACTGCAAGCTTCATATTGTCTGTCTTGAGCTCTGAATATAATAGAATTCTCATTGGTTGTCCATTCAGGAAAAAAGTGGGCTCATTGGCCAATACAATACAAATAGAATGTGGCATGCTTTTAGCAGATGTCTTGATCATATCGGGGCCCAATTTGTGGGACTTCCAGACAAATTCAGTGCATGCCTGATTTTAGGACCCACCTCTTCCTCTCAAAGGTGTCAGTTATACTGCGATAAATGAAGTCGTAATTAGTCCCACACCTCTTGTGTATGCATCACACATTTCATGGAAAGAGAGGAAATAAGCCTATACTTGAAAATGTAAACAACAGTAGCAGTTTGTAACCGAGTGTAGCACTGTAGCAAGGACCAGTTTGTCATAGGAAACTACACTCAAAATACTGCAGTTGGCAGCTCTGCCTATATTGATCCAAGCAAGGTAACAGTATCTTGGTCTTCTGCATCTGTTGCTGGGTGTGGATGAGGAGGGCCAGATCATCACCCTCGTCAAGACCTTCAAGCCATGTCAAAGTGACCACAGGATACCATTCCACTTTTGTTCTAAAAATGTTTTCACGATCTACTCTATGGTCCAGAGGAACAAGAAAGGCGACAGTGAGCACCCTTGCCTCCCTCCAGTTCACATCTGAACGACATGAAAGAACTGATTGCCATGGACCACTCTGCAGGTCATTTCATTATATAAATTCAGGATATGCTGGTGATCTTCAACACTCCTTCGTGTCTCAGCTGTCCTCACGTAATATTTCCTAAAATCAATTTCCTAGTATATTAGTGCATTAAGCAGTTCTCCAACTAGAAAAACCACACCTCTTTAAGACTGACTCAATTTCCATGTCAACTGATTGCATTAATTAAACTAACAGACAATCTTCTGACTGTGCAGACCCCTGCAAACCATTTCTACCTCACACACTCGATCCATTCACAACCACTAACCAGAAATAAATTTGTAATGCAAATAAATTCAATAGAATGCTATCCTCATAAACAAAGCTAACTGTATTGTAATTTCATATCAAAATTTATACACTGTACAAGATGACCATGGCGTTTTTATATTAGCACATTTACTTACATCAACTTCCGAAGGCTCATTTTCTTCACTAAGATTTGGAATTTCAAACTTCCCCTTTATCTTTTTCTGGCTTTCTGTTAATTTACCTAAAACAAAGACAAAAGTAGTACAAATATCTATAACTGATAACACTGTGTAAGCATAATTTAATCAATTGTTATACCTCAAGCTGGTCTTTACCAAAACAAAAAACAAAAAAAACAAAAACAAACAAAGCCTCAAACCACACAGCAGCACCTGCTACCTGCCTTAGTCAGAACTACGACTCACGCCAACATGTCATCCACATAATCACCAAGAAATACAGCCGTTCAGGCAAGCTTGAGGATTCTTCAATCAAAATTATCACAACCCTAACAACTAGGAAATTTTGAAATTCACTGGCCCTTCAGATTTCCAGTGGGCCATGTTGGTGGGGGGGGGGGGGGGG
>SMGT01010268.1:238215-275148 GCA_004794575.1 Lanistes nyassanus
TACCCACCTGGCGATTGGCTGCCCCTCTTTTTAACCCTGTTCACTCGCTGTCCCTTAGTCATTTTCCTGCTGTCCAGCCTATGCGCCACATCTACTGAAGCTAAGTCTTTTTCTTCTGTTTTCGTTGTTGTCGTTTTTTCGTCGTTTTTGTGTCGTCCTGATGAAGGGGTAGTGCCCCGAAACATGTAGATTGTCTTTGTCTTTGTCATGTCTTAGCTTGGTCCAGTTCCCTTGTTTTAAATTTAAGATAGATTTTACTCCAAGCGGCAGTCACCTGTTTTTCTTGCAATTAATGCCATCTTCACTAATGCTTACTCAGATGTGGAAATCCTATGTCCATGATAGCAGAACCTGTGGCATCTATCTCCTCTATCTTGTAGTGGTCAAAATCAGATGGTGGTAGAGCATTGTAGTCAATCTCATAATGGTTCTTGCCCACCCATTTGACCCTGCCACCACAACGCAGCAACCATTCAGCACAAGCCCGATCTGGTCCAACTTCTTTCAGACGCTCTTCGTCTACCCTGAACAGCATTAGAAAGACAACAAAAGTATTAACTCCTAAATATTATTTTAAAACAGGTTAGAGCAACCAGAAGGGATCATTAGAGAAAATACTCTGCTCTTCACTCAAGACTTGAGTGACATTAATATAATAATAATAATCCATTTTTAGTATCATGCAGCTAAGAATTAGGGGTAGGGTCACCTGGACATTTTTTTAAAAAGTTGACTCGACCACAGCATGGAGTTGACTCAAACATTGCCAGGGGTCCAACAGAGCCACATAATGGGTGTTGCAAAGACATGAGATCACTTACTTGGCCAGTGAAAATCAATCCCCGTCAGAAGTGAATCTTGCATGTGAATTTTTAACAATGCAAAAGGAGTCATATTGTATAGATGCTAGGAGACATTGTATAGATGCGGTCTATGGTCAACTCGACCATTGTCTGACTTGACCACAGCACAGAGTTGACTCGACCACAACACAAAGTTGACTGGACCACAGAATGAAGTTGACTTGACCAAAAACATGGATTTGATTCAACCACAGCACAGAGTTGACTCGACCACCGACCACAGACCACAGAACAGAGTCAACTTGACCATCATACAAATTCAGACGAACAAAGAGCAGGACAGCTTGATTCCAGAAGTAGTATTGGAATGGTTACATTATTTTTTTAAATTGTCATTTCATCATTTAGTACTAAAGAGATGTTTGGCATGTGTTCCACAGTGTTGTTACAGTGTTGCTATGGGTCAGTTGTTATTGTTGCTGTTGTTATTGCTGCTGCTGCTGCTGTTGTTGTTGTTGAATGGAAAGTCCACTGCGCAGTGATTTTGCACTGTAGGGGAGGGGAGAGTGGATTTGGGGGATGGAAGGACAAAAGGGAGGGAAGGGGTCTATGGTTGGGCGTTCTGTACCACAGGTCAGGTAAACAACTACTGCTCTTAACTAGACTTGTCACACATCAGAGTGAAGTTGGGATCAAGGATAGAGTGTCACAGAGGTTACTAGCTGGTGGCAGTCCATGTCTGGCTGTTATCAGATCACAAAAGGCTAAGAGTGATGAAGAGGAACCACACAACGAACCTCAGCTATTCATCCATTGGGATGCAGGGGAGAGTAACAGCCCAGCAGCTCTTAAAAGCAGCGGCATGGTGTGTACCTGCATATTTGCACTGAATAAGCGGGAGATTTCTACCTGCCCTGTGATACATATAATAATACCATCACTTGGTCAATCGCAATCCTTTTACCTTATTTGAACTTACATGCAGGCAATTTAAATGTGGGAGTGGGTGTGGGTGGGTGTGTGTGTGTGAAAGAAAGAGAGCAAGGGAGAGAGATATAGAGATGTGCGTGCACACACACATACACACACAGAGTAAACCGAACAACAAAACTTACAAGAATTTGTCCAGTTAAACCAAAAACAAACACATATTTTGCTACAATAATTCATTCTGACAAGTACATGTCCCAAGTAAATCCTGGTCAACAAGGAAAATTTCACCATGCTTTCTGCATGTCTAAAAATTCACTTCTGACAAGCGAGACTAATCTTCACTTGCCAAGTAACTGATCTCGCATCACCCACTCTCAGTGGTCAAATTAGTCTCTGGCAATGGTCGAGTCAACTCCGTGCTGCGGTCAGGTCAACTTTGTGCTGTGGTCGAGTTAACAGGCCAAGTTGACCCTACCCTGTAGAGGCTAGAGTAGTGAAATTTTCCTTGCTTACGAGGATTTCCTTGGGACATTAGTATTTGTCGGAATGAATATTTGTCAGAAAATATGTGTTTGATTTTCTTTACTAATTTTAAGCTCTTTTGCAAGTTTCCTAAAAGTGACTTAAATCTAGCCAATCACTTGCTGAGTGAATCTTGCATCAGTGTAATGTACCCCATGATGCCAGCTTTCCCTCTTCTTCACATGTGTTTTCTGTTCATCTGCACAAGCTCTCCTCTTGCTTAAACTTGTTTAAAATGTAAACATGCAAATACTACTATTGGAATCGAGCTGTCCTCTTAATTGTTGGTTTGAATTTGTATGATGGTCAAGTCGACTCCGTGCTGTGGTCGAATCAACTCCGTGCTGTGGAGGATTCAACCTTGCGCTTGGTCGAGTTAGACAATTGTCGAGTTGAAAAATGGTCGATCCGACGGAAGACCGAGAATTATACCATGTTACCTGTTGAACACGGAATTCAGCCACGCCCAGAGTGGTCTCGTTTGCTGGGTTAATTTGATTGCATATCTCAGCTCTGTCTTTGACGTCTTTACAACAGTTTTCTAATTAAAAACAAACAAACAAAGTAGACTCTGCAAATGACCTGGAAAAACATCGTCTGCTAAAGATGAATGTCTCTGTTGCCGTTTACTTATTCATTTTCTTAAACACGCACACAAATGTAGCTATTGGGAAGAATTGAGTAACTATTTAGGACTTATAATCTCATTTCAAGCACACTACCGTACCCAGGCAGTTGTGATAATCGGGTTCAACATGATGTTTATGTTCGTGATGGCTAAATCGACGAAGTTTCGTCTCTTCTGTGACGTCACTAAAATTGCGGACTATAAAGCAGCGGAAGATGCGTGAGCAGCTTCTTATGTGGTCTATCGGAGGACGAGAGGTACAGATTATTTATTCAGTGATAAATCAAGACTTGAATAAAGACACTGAATAAATAATGTATTAAGAACGTACATTCGCCTAAACTCAGTACAACGAAATAGGGCGGTATGCCATGATTTCGCAGAACAGTTTCTAATGTAAACAGATCGGTACCGCAAAAGCCGTGACGTCACCCACAGGTACATGAAAGTTCGTCGATTTAGCCATCACCGTCCTCTAGACATGTCTCTGTAAACAAAATATTTATTGTGAAACGCCTCCTCAGTGCATATATCCATATATATTGCTGGTCGGTGTCTCTATCGTTCCACATGTGTGTGGCTTTAGGATCCTAATATTTCTTGACACCTCTTTTTAATTTTTTGAAGCTGTAAGCGGCTCGGGTTCTCTCAAAATGGCATCCTTTATGAGGTCGATTAAGGTGTGTATGGTCGTTGTAAGCCGCTCGTTATGCAAAGTGTAAATCTACATTTTTATATTTAGCGAGCCTGTGCCAGTTAAAGGCTATTAAATAAGCTGGCATTATTAAATAATGTCTAGCCTGTTCCAAGTGCGAAAGTGTGTGACCCGTAGCATAGCTTGTGTGCTTGTCGAAGTGCAAGTTCGAGCTGAACTTGCACTTCGACAAGCACACAAGCTATGCGGAAGTTCTGAATTTGTCATCGATAACACTCTATAGCTGTCAGTATCATCTTTGGCATCATACAGAGTCGTGGGTTTGGATCCAAGGGTGGCTTGCATGAGTGTTCGTAGCTTCTCTTCCGGCCATATTTTACGTGCACCTTTACCTGGTTTACGTATGAACAGATCAGAACGAGCTCATGCAAGCCAGCCCTGGGGTACACGTAAAATATACAAGGCGAACAAGCCTTACAACTGTTGTTCTGACGGGTTCCCGTTCGTATCTCCTTTGCATACGTAAAGCTGCATGTAAAATACAGGGACGAGCTACACTTCCACTGCTGTTATTACTTAACGACAAATATAAAGGGGTAGGGTCAACTCGACACAACGCCCTACTGCACTGAAGACAATTTGAGACGCTACTCCAACATGCTTCATAAGATCAAAGAGAAGTTGGAGTTAGTAACCTCCTCTTTGACTGATACCCTTTGATCCCCATTTCATCCTGACGTGATGAGCCTATACGAGCAGTGGTTGTTTACTTGACCTGTAGCAATCACTGTATCAAAACTATGGAACACGCACCGAATTTCTCTGTAGTACTCAATGATAATATAAAATCTTTTTTTAATGTAAACATGCCAGTACTACTATTGGAATCAAGCTGTTCTTTTTGCTGGTTTGAATTTGTGATGCTGAATGATGCTGAAGTCAGCTCTGTGCTGTGGTCTGTGGTTGATTCAACTCCATGTTCTGGTTGAGTCAGACAGTGGTTGAGTTGACAAATGATAGACCAGTATAAATATATATGCAGTCCAGCCCTGTGTTCATTGCACGCACCTTCTCTTCTTGTAGTCCCAGTTTATATGGCAGATGTGCATAGGCGAACTTAATTACCTAATTCCACTTAGGATTTGTAGCAAAACTCCTATCTTCAAAATAAATAGGGGTTGTGTCACTTGTTACAACATAGGACAGTATGAGTGATCCATTTATGATCATCATGTACTAGTGATCCAATGGGATATATGATATATCACCTTGTATAAAATGGTTCATTTGAAAGTTGATCACACATAGGATGCTGCCTTTGATTGCCTACATTGAGTCATGTCCGCTGACACACTGTGTGAATGATAGAATTAAGCCAAAGTCATAAATGTTGATTAGCAAGGGATATCATATGCAATGATTGTATCCAAAAATATGTGAAATCAGACTTCTTAACATTGCTCATGAAAGTATGTAGTTTCCATTTCTAATTTACACCTAGTTCATTAATGTTCTTTACTTTTTTTAGAACAGCTTATAAAAATTGTAAACGAAATATCAAGTTTTCTTTAAAAAATTTTAAAAAACAGTGTAGCCAGGGTAGAGTTTGGCATTAAACTGTATCTTTTCATTTCAAGCATTTTCAAGGATAATGACATTGAAGCTGTTCTTTTGATGGCAGTCTGCATGCAGAATACAGAGCGTTCTGCAAGTGCCACATCGTTGCAAATGGATTTACAGCAAAAAAGAGGGCATACCTCGCTATGTCATGGAGTGGCTGCAAATGGACATTGACCTAAGCAGCAAAAACATCGATTTTATCATCAATAAATTCAGGTGGAAGGTTTTGAAAGAGGACCACAAGTAAGTTGACCATTTTCCAGTCTGGTTACTTTGCTCTGTGCATTCAGTACTTGTAGCTTCATTATCATCAGATTTCATTATGAGGATGGGTGCCTGTAAGTAAATGTATTTAGTTTCTAAAGCATCTACAGTGCTTGTAATTCCATCATCATCAGATCATGTTTTGAGGATGGGGGCATGTTTATACAGTCATTTAGCTACCAGTACCACTGCATCTTCAGTCACTGAGTCAGTCTTATTTATTTGTCTTTTTATTGGGACAACTCTTTGTTTGGGACAGTTTCAATGAACAAAATATGAATTATGTCATTGGCACATCATGCCACTTAATCAGGACAGTGATTGCTGGCCACTGCTCTTATGATGTCTGAAGATGTCGTCACTCTCATACAGTTGCACTGAGGATAGGAAATTTGTGTGCATGTGATTAATACAAGTTATGCTGCTGCGCCAAGATGTCAGGGGGAGTTAGATTTAGTCGGTGTGCTGTCACCCAGAAGAAGCACAAAAGCACTTAAGAAATCTCTCCTAGTCCTAGACTGGCTGATTGCTGGGAAATAGGAGTACATGAGGGTTTTTAAAAATTATATTTATTTTTAAAATATTTCTCTTTTCAACAATAGTTGGAAAATTTGTTTTTTGAAGGGTGAGATTTGCTGGGCTTTTAAGATTGTAGTTGTGAATTATTGAAATTATTGAACTTGAAGTGCTTCACTCCCAGTGTGTTGGCTGCACTGTGTAATACTCTGATCGTGGATTCCGCTCTCGTTATCCAAAGCTGCAGGTCTTCTTCCTTCTTCTCAGTGACGACACCATGAAAGTGGATGTTGTTGCATTGTTCACTGCATTCTTCTCAGCAGCGGCATGTTTCTGAGACTCTTCATGATGAACAATGCATTATGACCCATATGCGAGAAATCGATGTCACATCAACACCATGCGCAAAATGTATACACGTGTCAGTGTAGTTGTGTCTTTTTTTTTTTTTTTGATTGCTTGTTTCAATGTACTTCGTCACTTGTGTAGGCTTTCAGGAAGCTGTGCTTTCTACTTTTTTTTAGACTGAAATTTGGCACTTGCACCAGTACTGTACTCATGAGTACATTTAAGGTGTAAACCACATCAACTTTATTGTATTCTGTTGGATAAAAGCAATGTACCTAGGCTTACCTGTTTTTTAACATGCATTAAAATTTCCTTATGTGGTTTCTTGTCCTTGTCTAGATATCTAGCAGATCGCCACAGCATTTTGGGTCCTGACCTTGCAACTGCCCACTTCTTGGTCAAGAGAGGTGCAAAAGTCAGATTTGTGGGTAAAGATAACTGGTTCAAGAAAGATGAGCAAGGGAACATGTATTTGCCAAATCGGTTCGTTCCTGGCATGTTGCTTGAGGCAATTGATGCCTCTGGGATGGAACTGTCATATGTTGCCTTCGACAACATGGGTGAGTGAAATACAGTTTGACATGTACTTGAAGATGTTGCAGGCTTTTATAGCTGTGTGGTATGATATGAGATTTGAACCTCATGCAGACAAATGTAACTTCAGCTCGTCTTTAAATATTAACATTAGTTTTTGGTGCATTTTTATGTTACTGTACTACAGGTCCTGAAAACTTCTTGAAACTCCTGGAAATTTTTAGTTGTGTTCTAGTGCCTTAAAACTCCTTGAAATTCAGAAATTGTGCTTTTAGTCCTGGAAAACTCCTTGAATTTCGAGAGAGGAAATAATATAATTTTCAATATCACTCCGTAACACTGGAATTTTTCAGAAAAAATTTTTATTCATGGTGAGATTCACCAGCACGCTTACTTTCACTTATCAAGACAGCGAGGTTAGACTTGCATACCTTCGCCGTTTTCAGCTACCACATCAAAAACGCGTTTGGAAAAGATCTATCCTCTATCGCAATTATTTTCACCACAGAAATGGTCGATGGAAAATGTGTGTTTAACAATGCTTGTTTGCAAGATGATGTATAAAGATGATCATTATTTTGAAAAAACAAAACTGATATACTACGTATTGCATTGCCTGTGCAAAATCAGCAGACATGATTGGCAACATGGGGGACAGTGCAGTGAAGTCCCTCCTTTGAAATGTCCGTGCACAAGCTCATGGACAAACGCCATCAGACATACAGCCATGCCAGAGTTCCGTTAATTAATAGATTTCCATTTTTTCCATCATCAGAAAGGTCATTCTTATAAATCATCTAAATTCTGGGAGAAAACTGGGGAGTGGGGGGTGTGAGGTTTTCCAACACTTGAAACTCCGTCTGTCATCGGTACAGTAGTGACACTGATTGCTGCATTTTCTGTTAGTAATTAAGGCAGTTAGTATAGGATCACAAAGATAATTTGAAACAGAGATAGAGTATAGAATGTTGTCATTTATATTCAGAAAGAATAAACTTTTGCCTTTGGTACTCAAGATCGGTGTATAGCTCACTAGTCCTGCAATATTTCTGCAAAGTCATCACATAATCTGCAGTTATACTACAGCTGGCCTAGCCTTATGTCACATAATTCAAGGTCTGTATAACAGTTAAGGTAAAATGTAATACCAAAATGCAGTTTGATAATTAGTTGCTTAACAAAACATAACCAGAATTTACATTTAGTTACAGAAAATGTGAAGGTATTACTGAAATGTCATCTTCCCATTTCTGGTCAATCATCATGATTTCCAAACACCTCACAGACATGAGGTGAAATAGTTTGAGATCTATAGGATGATGATATTTTTAAGGTTAATGTAACCCAAGAATGCACATTAACATGCCCATAATTTACAGTAGCAAATTGCCAAGCTGTGAGCATCTGCTTGAACAGATCACTGTTCCAAACAAACATGCAGACACAAGTTGAAACTATTAAGTGCATTTTGATATTAAATTGTCCCTTTAAAAGTGTTGCATAAACCTTGAATTCATTTGTGCTCAAGTTTGTACAGACTTTTATAGGACCCATCAAAAGTCACAGCAAAGATAACACAATCTGATGAAATTTTTAAAAATTACTTTTTACCAAATTTTTACATGATTGGAGCAGTGGGCTTGACTGAAATCGTGTATTTATATCACGACAATAATCTGAGACTGCTACTGTCCGTGGCACGACAAGTATCATTATTATGAGCATTTAAATGGTCCTGCAAATTTAAAAATATTGTTTTGGGAAACTCCTTGAATTTTTTTGGCCATTTTCCTGGACAAACCCTGGTACTATCTGCTGCCTTATGGTTTCGTAGATTATTCTACGTATCAAATTTTCAAATATGTTGGAGCTTATCTTGCATTGTCCAGTTTGGCAGCACAGAATCCCATCCTTGCTAAGTGTACTCTGTTTAGATTCAGTTTGCACATGATAGGTGAGTAAGACTCGCATGCCTGGGTATTATATTAGCAAGTAAATACATGCTGCTAATTTTTTGTATTAAGTGTATGCATAGAGTGCTGTCTTTGCTGCTTACATCTGTTTACACACAGTTGATGGGTGAGACCAGTTTTGTTTTAAGATACTGTCAGCAACAGCAGCAAATTATTGGCCTGGCTAGGCAGGGGAATGGCGACATAGGATGTTGGGTACTGGGGGAGAAGTGGGAGATAACTGGTGTATCCAGAGAGCTGACACCCTACCCCAGCAGTCATCCCTGTGAACAGGTGGCACATCTAGAGGAACAATGTGGTTGAAACATAATATCCAAACCAACAGATCTCAGTGCAGGCACATGACAGGTGGGACAGACAAAGGTGTGACAAGTGTCACTCCTGGATTTGAGGGAATAAGATAAATTTAGTGAACTTTTTTTTCCATGCTCCCAGCAGTTGTACTTTTGTCCTTTATGCTTTCAGATTTCTCCAAGTGATTTAAACAGATCTAAATATAACACTCTTTTTTTGCAGTCCAGTTGCAAGGGCTTCGGTATCTTAACTTCAGCGAATGCCTAAACTTCAACGATTGGTGCATGGCACGGCTTTATCAGTTTCAGGATACCCTTGAATTTCTAGACATAAGTGGTTGCAAGGAAGTCACAGAAAATGGCCTGGCTTGTGTTCACCGTTTGAAGTAAGTTTAGAGAAATAACCAGGCATCAATAGACATAGATGTTCAGTTAAAAACCTATAAATGGTGCTTTATCTGGTTTTTATCGAGTGCTGGAGGAGCTAGTTTGTCACGTAGAATTCAGGAAACAGTATCCTGTTGGACAGTTACTTCCAGTAGTTTCAAGTATTTGCGACCTGCTCTTGATTGAGGCTGACATGGCAGCTGTTGTTCTTCTGCAAGTGTTGGGCATTTACGGGGGAGGGGGGGGGGGTTGGTGCTTTCCCCAAGGTGGTGGTGATGAATTTCAGGTTCTTTCTTTCATAATCAGTTTGTCTTAGCATCTTGGAAAAAAGTATTTTTAAAAAGATGCAAGGGTCTTATGACTTGGTGACCAAATCTTCTACAAAGAAGTCTGGCTGACCATCAATATCAAATATGCTAGTTGCATTTTCTTTAGGTAAACAATATTCCAGCTTAAGGCTGTCATTAAGGCAATTCTTAAAATGACTAGCAAGCAGCTTACAGACGGTTCAGGCACTTAGGTCTTGCAGCAGCAAGTGTGACTAAAAATGTTATTGTTTTGCGATATCCCTTTAGGGCTTCAACTTCTGGTAAGGTATTTGCTAAAGCAAATGGAGTTACCATGTGTGTGCAGTGACAAAGACAACGGCAATAATGACCTTTTCAGATCCATTTCAAAGAGCGTGTCCAGGTAGTCGTCAGGCAGGGGAGGCCTTCCATGGCGTAAATTTACATCGTCTCTCTTTTTTTTTCTTCTTTTTTTTTTAGAAAACTCCGTGGTCTGAAACTGAGTGCTCTCCCAAATGTGAAGGACCTGGGCCTGATGGTAGTACTGCTGGAAGAAATGTTACCAGACTGTACAATCTTTGGTGTGGAACCCGAGGTCCTGCTACCTCCCACTGATGCTGGAGATGTTTTACCAGAAAGACTGCAAACCCTCAGATCTGAAGCTTCACCTACAGAAAAAGGCAGCAGTGAACACAATAATGACATTTTACATTCTGGCACGAGGGTATAGCTTAACAGAATTTTGAAAGGGTCAAGTAGTCAAGATTGCCAGAATGTCACCAACAACTGCACAGCGATTGAAAGGATTGAGGTAGTTCGCTACTGCAGTGTTACCAAGCTGTGTATGAAAAGTAGCCAGTCCAAGATTGCCAGAACGTCACCAACAACTGCACAGGGATTGAGGTAGTTTGCTACTGCAGTGTTACCAAGCTGTGTATGAAAGGTAGCCAGTCCAAGATTGCCAGAACGTCACCAACAACTGCACAGCGATTGAAAGGATTGAGGTAGTTCGCTACTGCAGTGTTACCAAGCTGTTTATGAAAGGTAGCCAGTCCAAGGTTCACTTTTACCAGCCTTTCCCATGTCGTTGCACTGATGGGACAGACTGTGATAAACTGATGATTTTTTTTGAAGGGGTTATTGTGTTTTTCATAGTTTAAAAACTTAGAAGCTAACGGAAGACTGCCTTTAGAAACAGAGCTGAAATTGGTTAAATGCATGTAGAGATGCAGACACTTCAGTTTTACTGGTCTGCATGTACAACTATTCTATTTTTTAAAAAAAACCCACAGAAGGAAATTAAAAGATTTTCTGTATAGTATTGAAGATCAAATATAGATGTTTATTAACTGGCCTATTTGTAATGCTATAAGATAGACTTGGAATTCTAGACTGCCACAGCTGACACGTTACATGCACATACAGCCAGTCAAGTCTTGCCTGAGAAAAAAGGTGCAAAATTCTCACTGGTCTTTTCTAGTGAGTTAATAACCCCATGTTCTTCTGTTTGTGGGCTTCAACAATTTCACAAAGGCAGAAGTTTTATCTTTCAGATCAGATGTTGCCTGCCCATCAGCTGTCATTTAGTTTCTGTCAGCTGTACTCCCGTGTAATCGTGAATCCAAGAAGGCAGACCTGGGAATGCATTGTTCTCTTTGTATGTGCACTAGCAGTAGCCAGAGACATGCTTATCTTCACCAATTTTCAACCACAATTGCATGGCATCAAATCATTCCCAACCAGAAATGGCATAGATTCATCTAAAAACAACTTTCAAGTTCAACTGCCAAGCTGCAGTTTTTTTTTAATTTCAAATTTGACGAAATATTTTACATCATACAAGGGAGCAGTCATATGGTAAAGCAAAGAACAGCAGCATGCAAAGACTGTCTCCACTCAGTAGCTTTCAGAATTTCTTTTATCCATGCACTGAAACCGACTGTTGGGGAGGGAACAGCTGATAGGTTTAAAAAATGCATCATCATCAAGTTGTAAAGCAGTTCATACTATTCAGGCTTCACAATATTCCATCTCAATGTAAATACTTCCTTCAAAACAGGGCTACACGCATGCACCCACATACACTTGTGTCCCTTTCCAAGCCAAGCATAATCACACCCCTAATGTGGAGCCAGTCTGATGAATAACAATGTATGAGGGATACTAGACGGGAAAAGCAAGAAACAGGACTGTAAAAAAAACAAATCATTCAGTAGTAAAGCAGCTGAAACTGTTATGTCAACATCGGTTTTCTTCATGAGAGTTTTCATACTTGCTTGATAAAACATTCAAGTTATGCAAGCCAAGACTGCTTTGCATTAAAACTTACACCTCAGGCAATTTAACAACTTACAAAAATAAAATGCATATTTTCTCCAATGCTGACCACCACCAGCAGCCCCCACCCCAACCCCAATCATACCCCTCACATTCCTGGATATAATGAAACACCCAAGCAAAAATCACAAAGGATGCGTGGCTGCCATGAGCTGTACTGCGCTCGACAGGGAAACCCACAATCGTGGCCCATTGCATTGTAAGGGTCAAGCTATGTTCCTCACATTCATGTACATCAGATTTTGATATACACCTTCCCCCACACACACATATTGTGTGACTCTGCACCTTCATATAGAGAACAAAAGATTTTGATGTGAACCACAGTGCGGTCCAGTCACTCTGCATTTAATATTGCCACAAGGCATGGTGTAGAGAACAGTCCCAGCAGTCCTTAATTAAGAAAGCAACAATCTCAATTTCTTTTGAAGAACAGGTCATGAAACACTGAAGACACGGACTGGCAAAATATTCTGGGTGCAACCACTCACATAGGAACAAAAGGGCAGTGTTTGATGAAATGGTCATTAAGAAAGTAAATACTGTTCAGGCATTGTTCAGTAGTAGTTGTAGCCACTGCCGTAACTCGGTGGTGGTGGTGGAGGAGGGGGATACCCCCACTGAGAGTGGTATGTCTGATAGCCCTGCAACAACCAAAACATGAATTTATACCAAGCCAACAGAACATTAAACAATGCATACATATGCTGGATGCCGAGATTATGCAATATTTCTCCTGCTGTTCTCAAAGTTTTGAGCAATAGATGACGGTGAAAACATCAGGCAATAATGATTTTTTTAAACCCCTGCTTTCGACTTGGTAGGAATAATGATTTTTTTAAACCCCTGTTTTCTGACTTGGTAGAAAACCAGTTTTAAAAGAGTGCATTTCCATCACCAGCCAGGCAGTTCGCAGTTCAACCCTTCAATACTTACAGGATATGACCCCCACGCAGGATAGCCTGCATATGATTGAGATGGTTCTGGTGAAACGCCCATCAAGGGCTCCATGTTGCCATTAGGTGCTGAATCTGACTTGACTTTCTTTTCTGAAGGCTCATCTCTGTGCCAGACAAAACAAACGAGAACACATTTTAACTCGACATGGATGACACAATGACAAGAACAGTTAAAAAAAACTCTTCTGTCTTCTGCTGGAGATCTGAGATGAAATTTTCACTGAACCATCAAGCCAGTTGTATCTGGACCATGGCCTCAAGTGATTTAAGTAATCCGTCAGCACTTTACATGAGCCCATCAGGTGGCAATTTAGGATATAGGCGCCCTTATCCCTTAACCTGCTGCAAGCTTGACAAATAGTAGGACAGAGAATTGTTCAAGACGAGGGGAAAAAAGTCTGTGTACTTGCGGGTGGTGAAAAGGGTCTTTGCAAAAGCACAAATCACCAAACACAAATTTTCATTAAAAATACCTTCACTGCTATTCATACTATCATCTCTACAATAGTTATTTTATTTCAGTTATGGTGATGCTGTTCTGCAGAGACTCTTAGAAAAACAGAAGAAACAGCCTCGAAAATATATATACAGAAAAGAAATTTCTCAGCCATGAAATATGGATGCTTTCCCCCTCATTTTGGTGCTAATCTTCATAGAAATCTAAGGTCTAATACTTGTGGTCTGCAAGATTTTCCTAGCCTGCTGTGGCATTCGGTAATCTTGGTTTGCTCAAAGTGTGAAATGCTGAAGCAAATTAAAAAAAAGCTGCCATTGCAGGGATCTTGCTAAGGATTTTAAAAAGGCCCCATACTACCCCATGGGGCTAACCAGATGATGTTACCCAAATCAGACACCATGCTTGCTTCTGACTGACCTGCTGGGCACACAGGAATTTTGCCTCTGGTATGCTTCACATGCCAAAAGCATTTATAGACAGGTGCACGGGAGCGTACAATTTTAGTGTACAGAGTTTCTATGATTTTGACAATGTAACAAACCCACATTAAGCCAATGCCAAGTACCCTTGGAAAGCACACATGATGGTACACATGCTAGCTATTGTACCAAAAGAATGTGAATGCCAACCCAGAAGGTAATATCAAACTACGCAAAATTAAGCTGGTGTTTACAAGTCCACAAAACAATCCTTTTTATTTGCACTCGAAACTTGGATATGCTGCGTGGCTGCCATAATTTAATGCTAAGAAAACTGGGCATACCCTGTCTCCGAGTTCTTCCTCTTGCCACTGTTCATGTCCTTCACTAATTTCTGATGCTCATCATAAGCTTCTGTTATCCTGTGAAGACAGAAAAAGATTACAGCTTATTAGACAACATCCAAAAGAAGAAAAAAGACAGCATCCATTAAACAAAAAAAATTGTTCATAAAAAAAATTGTGACCTTTTGGTATTTAGATTCTGTATCTGGTGAGCTGTAACCTTGAATGCAAACCACCAGGCCAAGGTAAACAACAGCTTTAGAGTTTCTTTTGGCAACATGTTTTGTCCATCACTGATAGAATGCAGCACGGACTAGCAAGAGTTGCCGAACAGTAAGAGCTCATGCCATGGCATGCTCTCCAGCCAGGTGATGCTTGCATCCACATGCATACACATTTCCAATAGGGTTTTTAAAAAAGCTCTTTTTGCTTATGTCAACAAGTCAATAGCAAATGTCTTAATACCCTTCACGGTGGATCAAAACATATGCTGCGACAGTTTTTTTTTAAAAAATCCTGCAGACCCACTTTAACAGACTAAGGGAACTATTCCTGGTATCATTGGAAAGCCCTATCATCCGTTGTATCTCCTGCACTGTTTAAATGAGATTTTACAATTCAGATTCGCCTTGCAGAAAGTTTTTAAGCACCTGCTCACCAGGACAGTTAAATAACACAAGAAATGGCTGCCAGATTGAAGAGAAGATTTTAAATCAAGTCTGGTAGAAAAAGATACTTTAAATATAATGTAGGTCAGAAGTTCAGCGAAAATACCAAACCCTGGATTTTATTAAAGTCAGAAAGTGATAATAATATTCAGTTCAGAGATGTTAAAAGTGGGCAATGACATGCAGAATTTACCAGACATTTTTTATTTTGTGCATACAGCAACAATATTCAACACCAAATGGTAGCTCTGCGCATACCGTGACGCGTTTGTGCTCCAGGCGGCATGTTCGAGTTAAAGTCCAAGAACTGTTCTTTCCCAATAAAGTATATTACTGCAAGTGCCTTAGTTTATTAGCAATACATTTTTTACTGAAAAGCAAACCTGGTTACGCCAACAATACGTATCTTTTTATGCCTTCCGCTTTGTAACCACAAGTCAATGTATACATCCTAACACCTTTGCAAAGACCATTTTGCACAGCAAACAAAGCTAAAAGGCAAAGGAAAAGCTGTTTGACAACATCAAGGAACAAACAGCACACAGCATCCCAGCTCTGCCACAGACAGAAGACACCTCAGCATGGCAGAGAATGTTAAAAGTTGCATCCTGCTTGCCCCTACTACAACCTTCTAGGTCACAGGACTGAGGCGCTGACATGAAACATTTGGGGGATTTGGTCTAAAATGGCATCTTTCCCTTTTCACCCAGGGAATACAAAGTATCCTTGCTTCTAACCTGCGTATGCATGTGCCGAAGTCTTCTAGAAATTCCATACGACGCTGGGAAATCTTGACCTTGAACTCAAGAGACAGGTCGCTGGACAAGACGGACTGGAAGACATTGAGGACACGCTCTTCATCAACGGGCTGGGCTTGGTACTCCACGTCTAGCATCTGGAGGAACAGACGTTCATTTTGCTGGAAAAGATCAATTTTAGCATATCATGAATCACCAGTACAACTGTGCATAAATTTGGGGAACAACAAATCCACACTCATGCTTGCATCTGCACATATCAAGTTAAATGAGACCAGAAAAAAACACACAGTAAAAGAGGAAAAACAGCCACGTACCTTATCAAGTTCAACGGCATCTTTTATCACTTGTCTCGCCCTTTCCGTATCACCACGCACCTGCACCAGTGAAACGCAAATATAGTTCACCATATACCAAAAAAACAGCCAACTGTGTACATAACAAAGTACAAAGAAAACTGCCAACAGTTAATCTGAAAGCAAGATGCTTTGGGTAAGAGACGAAAAATTAATAAAGAATGAGTGCAACTTTCAAAAAAGAGAAAAACTGAAATGGGGTCCAGAAGCTGGAGAAGTTTCAAAAGTTAACATGTATTTGATGCGTTTCCTGCAATTTAGTGTTAAAAAATGGTCATCTCTGACCATGCCACACACAGTTTTTATCACTCAAAAAAAAAAATACACCATCTAGTTTCTGACTGACAATTTTAGGCAACAAAAACTAGGAGTGCACTAGAAATTGCCCAGGTATAATAAGAAGGGATCAGGAGAGTGAACTGCCACGGACGAGGAAAGGGGTGGGGTGTCTGTGAAAACAATCTTTTCTGTTAAAAAATAGTTGAACTGAAATTAAATAACTGGGATACATTCAATTATTTGTAACAGGGGGATCAACCAACGCCATGAAAAAATTTACTGTATTGCACCGTTTATTACAGGATTAAAACAAACTACAAATTTTGGAAAAGAAATAGGGAGATGTCATCAAACATACATGATACACACAGAGCAGTCGTTTGGCAGAATAAATCAAAGAAAATCAAAAGTTCAAAACGAGGACTATCTCATAAGCTTTAAAACTAACTCAATCGTGAAGTAGAATCCTACCCTCGAGCATCCCCGTGGACGCGGCATTTTTAGCCTATTTTCAAAAATTCATTAAAAAATCCCCCAAAACAATACAAAAATTATTTAAACATGGTATAAAACTACAATAAATAAAGAAAACTCATTTCTTACTGTGTTTCTTGGACCTTGTTCCTTAATTGGTAAAATCCTTTGATGGAAACACAACTGAAGTTGAAGAAATCAAAAAGTCCTCGCCATTACTTATACACATACTGAAACGATACTGCTCGCTCGTTTTTCTCTTCGTCATCACTTTCTTGGGTCTTTTAGGCACAAATACTCTTGTCTTCATACAATTTATCACATTAAATTTGCAAAACAATGTCATTTTCCGCTTTAGCATGTAATTTGAAGAGTAAATCTAGCATTTCTCAAGTGACAGAACACACGTGGATACTCGTTTCGAATTATTACCGAAAAGCGTTCTCATTGTCGGTTTAAACACAGTATAAGGGAAGCAGCTCGTGAAGAAATGAATCAGCTTTCTAATGTAGGAGTTCTTTACCTTAGACGATTAGCGATTCCCCGTAAATAAATTTTCAAAGTTGCATCGTTTATTTCCCGTATTCGCTAGTAAGCGTGACCTATGCTGTATCGTTTATTTCCCATACACGTCACGAATGAGTTAAAACTAGCACAAATGAATCCTACAACTTCGTTCCCCATTTTATATAATATAAATAACCCCTAATACATGGAATGCATGAGTGGTGCTTGCCACTGCCAATTAGTAGACAATGATTGTCACGTTGTAGGTGAACACATACAACTATGCTCATTGGGAACCCAGATTCATGTCGCCATTCCCCCCCCCCCCCCCATCGATTTTCAAAGCATTGGTAAAGTTGTGTGTATTTTCTTTCAAAAATATCCACACTATTTCAATTTTTTATTGAAAGATGACTCACAAACTTACTCCTGAAACATTCTAGTGTACGTACACACATGGGAGCATCATTCCATGATGGATTTCCATCCTCCAGACTGCAGTGTAAACTCTCACTCTTGACAACTTTTTCAAATTCGGAAATTCCAAATTGCAAGATTCGGAAATCTGGATATATTCGGAAAAGTTTCACCCACAAATGATTACTTTTCTGACTGCAGTGGTTTTTAAAAAAGCTCACAGCCTCTTCTTTCCTTTAGTCCCTTACTTCAGTTCGGCATTGCAAACAAGGCGATAACCAACCCCGGGGCGATTGGCTTTTACACATCACTAGTGGAACAGTTTGTCATCCGCATCCTTTTCACCTAACCAGGCCCATTGCCACTTATTCCTCACCTCCACATTAACAAATGAATCGGCTTCCTTCACCCACGGGATTTTCAACCTTTCTGTAAACATTTATCAAGACCTGAAATGCCAACAGTCAGCCAGACGTTCATGACTTTTCTGGAAAAGACTGCTTCCATTTCAGACCTCCCCATGGGCAAAACAATGCAGTGCTATGAACCAACAGTCAGCACAAAGGTCACTCTTGATGAAAGTTTCAAAAAATGGATTTGCCATTTCCGCTGAAAATCAAAAAACAGATTCTGTTCCAAAACAGAAAAAGTTGCACCCATGATAAAGTAATGAAGAAAAGGGTTGATGGGATGGGTGACATGAGATTCTTACTCACCTTCTGCAAATACCGAGTAAATTTAACGGAGAAAAAGGTGCGTAACTTGTTGCTGGTTGTCTTCTCTATGTACTCTTGAAATAACCGCTCTGCCTCAGCCTGGTTTTCCTGACGCCGCTCAAGGCTGATGCGTCGCATTGCGACCATGACAAGACCAGGTACATTCTTGTCCAAGAGAGAGAGAATTTCCTGAGCTGTTTTATAGTTACCTGTGGGAACCACATCAGGCATATGTAAACAACAGCTCACATATATGCAAGCCAATTTACGATCAGGTATCATCTTGAAGTGGATAGTTTTAAGCAAGCTACTGCCATTCAGGAAAAGCCACAAGGTGTTTCTATACAAGCCACGTATATCTGCCTTGAGAACCCCCAAAAATCATTCCATTCATATAGGCCACTATAATAAGACCATAATCTAGACAGTACAATGGATTCTTGTTTTGGACACATTGGAATAGGAATGCTTTGACCCCGTTACATAAATACCCTAATCAATGATCTGAAAACCTACTGCCAGAGTTGTTCCATTTTATAGGAACAGGAAGAGTGCCAGAGCTTGAACTTACCTTGTCGTTCTTCAAATGCAGCCCAAGCCAGGTGAATGTACGGCTTCTTTGGCAGATGGATTTCACACGCTCTTCTGTACACATTTCTTACTCCCTCAATGCTGTGCTGTTCCAAGTACTTGGCATACTATAAGAAAATGTAGAGGGTATAAAACGACATGTACTTCACGGGCCAACAACGCAAAATAAACATTTTCATCTTTGTTTACAATTCGTCCAAGCAGGCTATCACACAAGGACTACTGTAGATCCAGGTGGTCACCGAGAAACGGCACGGAGAACAACAGACATCCACTCACCTTCATCCAAAAGTCTTCGTACAGGGCACAGGCAATCATGCAGCGTTCGAAAAGAACCACAATCCTCTGATGGCTGCCAGTGCTTATCTCAAAGTCTAGATATTCACGCCAGTTTTTTAGCTGAGCACGTTCAAGGGGTTTCACATGAAAGTAGGGTCTGCGGATCTGCAGCAAAATGGGAAAGAATATCACAAGAACTTTTTATGGCATTTGTGCAAGCAAATCACTTTTATTGTGGATACCTGCTTATAATTCTACATTATTTTTTATGAAGTGGAAGACTTTAGCATCAACCATAAGCTGAATAACCCAAAAGAAAAGGCCAAAAACAAGGCAACAGACATGCAAATAAGCTGAGGTATAATTCAATGTAAGACACGCCACCTTTCTTACTCAATGGAAGTTCAAAAGCAGAACTTACAGCCTCTTCAAAGGCCCAGCGCTTGCTCACTTCACCTTCATTCTCCTTGAATGCTGCTTCCCTCATCTCTATTATTTTTGCCCTCACTTTCTTTATCTCAGCTTCATCAATCTGCATCAGAAAAAGTTAAAAACAAAATATATTTAAGATTATTTTATGCTTAGGACTCGCATTCAAACTGCAGGTATTTATTTATATATATATATATGAGGCAGTTAGAATTCCTTACAGTATACCAAGATGACAACATTCAGGTTTTGTTTTAAACACAATTGCTGCAACAGTACAAAGTATAATCAGACTCCAGAACTGCACCAAGTAACTCTGGCTTACTGGCTGGGGTCTGGGGCTGCCTAGGCCCTGGCAGGGTTCTGGGGCAATGCCCTGGTGTGTGTGTGGGGGGTGGGTGGGTGGGTTATTCCGAAAACAAATATTTTAATATTTAACAAGCAGATTCTAGCCTCTCCTGCAAGGAAAATATTTCCATTTGTGGCACCAAGTGTTATCGGAAAAATGATGTCCTCGCTTAAAGATATCTGTTTGGCTGGTCATATTTTTCCGATGCAAGAACTCGAAGCAATAATGTCTAAAGACTTAAAGAGCTGCACAAGCAAAATGGCGTCCAAACTAAAGTCAAAAGTGAACCTTTTGGGTTTGAGCCAAATAAGCATAATTTTCAGTTCCGTTCATTGATGAGCACAAAGCTGATTTTGGTGTATCACCACACAGCTTTGGTGTACAGAAGGGTTTGGTTTGGGGCAAATATTCCATATGGTGTGCAATTCAAGAGTCTGATAATGATAAAGATTCAACAGCAGGGCGGAGCTTGACCTCTAGTGGTGGTGACAAGCATAACTTAGTTCCCATCCTACATCCCTCTTGCTTTGAAGATACCCCTCAGTTCCCCCCACCACCACACCATTTAAGCCATTCACCATATATGTGCACCTGCGACACCCACTGTTTTCACCCTTCTGTATGCATGTATGTCCCTAGCTTCATTCACCAATGTAGCATTAAGTGTGGGTGGGGAGTGTTTGTGACAAGCTATGGCAACCCTCTGCTTTGCACTAACCGAAGTGTCCATTCCCGGTGGAGCATCTGTGCCGGGAGGTCCATCTAGTCCCAAAGCAACATCCAGCCCAACATCATCATCGTCATCCCCAGCATAGTTGTGGGCTTTGACCACCACCTCCTGACGCACTCGCAAAAACTCATCCAAGTCCAGAACATCTTTGGGATGGTGCTTGTTGATATGAGTCTTAAAGCTACAGACAATCAGGAACAAGAAACCATAAGATGCCAATCCCGGGCATTTAATGCAGTAAAAATGATCTTACTCTTGTATTATCCAGTCTACTACCTGAAAAATTAATCTGGAAAGTAGCGATCTGATGACAGCGGTGAACCACAAAACATTTTGCCTGTTCACTGAATTGCAAAAATGAATCCAGCAACCTCTCGAAATGGTGGCTGTACAACTGGGTAGGCACTCGCAGCAGTCTGTCATACAGGGCAGTCACTGCACGCAGCCGTTCCTTGGACTTTTCCCAGGCAACGTACGATTCCCACAGCTTATCCGAACGGAAGTCAGTCCCAGCAGCAGCAATAGCCCGCTCATAAAGCCTAACAAAGGGCAAATCACCAAAAGAAAACTTACTATTTTAGTACATTCATATATTAGTTTAGAAAGACTTGCAGGCATAATTGTTTTTTTTTAAAAAAACATATTAGCTTAGAAAACATTTTTGCTGACAGATGTTTTGAGGCAGACTGAATCGTGAATTATGGAATATTTCATTCTTTCCACAATTTTTAAAGGGTATATAATAGCTTTAAAAATCTTTTGCTGATGTATAATGTTTTGAACCAGGTCAAGAATTACGTTCTTTCCTCATTTTTTAAGCATATTTATTAGCTTAGAAAAGCTTTTCCCGACATGTGGTAATATTCTAAACTAGCCGAATATTATGCTCTTTCTACTTTTCTTCTGATCTATTCTCACTTCCTTAGCTTTTCCTCTGAGTTTTCTTCCGAGCAGAATTCTGTTGAATGAAATGTGATGTAGTGCAACCAAAGATCAATGCTCAATGGTATTGCCTTCAGCCCTCGTTCAAATACCTGCAACATTGCAAACCGTCAAAAGACAAATTAAGTGCCTCCTCAAACAATTCAGGTACCAATTAAATCCTTCAATACGGTCACAATATCGGAACAGTATGACAGACCCGTATGTCAAGGAACGATCGCATCGAGTGCCAATGTCCGAGGAGTGCATCAACACTGCCCCGTGACAAGGCATTACCCTTTTAAAGGTTGGCTGCCCGCAAAGCTGGATCTGACTTCTTCACACCATCTGCAGTCCCAGAAGTCTGGCGCAGCAGCTGTGGTTTTGACAGGACAAGGCCCACCCGGGCAGAGGTCATGCTACAGTGGAGAAAAGGTTTTGTTTTTATTGACACACCCACAATCATGGTTTTTTCGGTCACTGTGTTGTTTTGGTTTTTTAAAATACAGGAGTACAGATAGCAAGTGGTCCAGACATTCTGAGTGGGACAGAGATTCCTTGAGAGACAGGCCATGCATCTGTTGACTCTCCTGAAAAGGAACAGGCCATGAATATGTCTATTTCTATCACACCTTTACAGTATTAGGCCCAACAAAAAAGTGTTGTAGTTAGGGTTACGTGGCCAAAAAAACAAAAAAGTTGGGTTGGTAGTTTGCTAAATTTTTTTATAACACCCATGGATAGAAAGGGAAGCTATCCATGTAGGCCCAGTGTAAAATTATGTCCAATATGGACTCCATGATGGCTTAGATGTGAAGAGACTGCAGGCACTCTTTTTAACAGGTGACCAGAAAAAAAGTTTAGGTTTGACAAAATAGGGTTGGTCAGGTAACCATAATCGCACCACATTTTTTAGCCTTCCACATCTTCACAGATTGCTGCAAGTCTGTCCACAGACCAGCAAAGAACAAAGTAATGGCTGTAACCAATCTTTTTTCAGTATTTGCAAAATCAAAAGGGAGCCATCATATCTGAAGCTTGCTCTCCATCTCTTTTAACAAAATCAACCAGCATGAATGGCACTGCCTTCAATCGGCTTATGCTACGTTATAGAGATAACTCATAAAACAGCCTAGCATAATGCTAAACATTACAGACATGCCTACCTCAAATTCAAAAGTCAGAAAAGGTAGGCAAAGCAACACCAACCCCAAATTTGTGGAAAGCAGCACAATTTTCTAAAATAAACTCAAACAGCAGGTTCTTTTAGATTTTAAAAACACCCATTGAGCAAGTCCTCTAACAAATGGGCAAAATATTTTTCTCTTCCTTGTTAGTGTACTTTTTTGGAGTTGATTCGTCAATACCAAGTATGGCTCCCCTCACCCCTAATGAAACAAAATTTGTACATTTTCCACATGAGATTTGCCAACCCCTCAGAAGCTGAAAGACAGCACTGGGATAAGAAATGATAAAAAAGCACAGGGATAAGAAATGAGGAACTTTCAAAAATAAATGCCACCTAAGGGAACTGTCTTCAAAAAGGATCCAAATATTTCTGTGCTGTAGTTGGTTAGCTGCAAATTTGCTTCAATCTATCTGACTGTTCAATTTTACACAGAATCCACAGTGTCACTGGTCTTCATAAAATCTTTCAGAATGGAATACTAGGATGTTCAACTGTTATTTTTGATCAATTTATGGTGATCTTTGCTAGAAAGCCCAAAACGCACATTTTTTGAAGAATAAAAAAGGTGTGATAAAATCACTGCACCCTTTCAGATTCCTATGCATTATAGATAACTGCACAGACGTATATTACACTCACAGCAGTTACAGAACCCCTGAATCTACATGTAAACTTTTTTTTTCCCACAGAACAGTTCTGAAGTATTTTATCTTTACTTTCTATCCTCCCGTCAATTTTCAACAAGTCTCTCGATCAAAATATAAAAACTTGAAACAGTAGCCTGTGTAGCCATACCTTCATTATACAACAAAGCCTCGTCAATCTTGTAACAATCAGCAAGGTAATATGTTTTCCCCCCACATATCTAACTGGCCAAGCAATGCAGTCTCTCATCTTGTCCCCAGAAAGTTTAAACACAAAACGACCAACTTATTTCCAGATTATGCTGTCATAGTAATGAACAGACTCTAGCTATTCAGACGATACAGTAAAAGGAACTTAAATGCTGAAAAACTTTTTAAAGAAAATTACAAGGGAAAGGTGATTGCAAAATGTATCAAAAAGCCATGAACACAGGTTTGTCTCTCCCCTCCCCAAAAAAAATAAATAATAAAGGTGTTAGGAATCCCTTCTGAAAAGAATCAGGAATCACCTGCTTTTTCTGTAATAATTAACCGAAAATGATGTTTGATACTACCGAGATTCTGTTATTGTAAAGGGTAGAGCACTGGGGGGTGGGGGGGGGGGCACAAGTAACTAAAACCAAGTTTTCCATCTGTTTAATCCATGATGGCAAATCTAAACTTTAAAAAAATCTTTTAACCTTTGACAAAAAATATATATATACTGCACAGCACAAAATAACTCTCATTATGGCCTTGCCAGATCACCCACAGAATGACAGACGGAAGCAAGCCTGGAAAAACATATGGGTGTTAGAGTATATCCAGCAAAAAAACAAGGGGAAGACAGTAAACTTATTGCTTACTTCCGCAGCCTTTATGAGATCCCCATGCTTTTTGAACATATCACTGTACTTCTTCCAGTATCCATAACAATATGGATAACGTTGAAAAAAGGCATCGTAGGCAACTGAGCATGTCTTTACATCTCCCTGAGACACGCAAAATAAAACTCAGTTAGCAGCTGTTTATTTCATACTAAAAACGGTTAAAATTCTGACACTCAGCACATGCCACACCAGCTAATAATGTCTGCATAATTCTTTGCTGTACTCATTCGCTCACTGCTGGATTAACATTTCTTCCTCCAGACCTGAGAAATTTCCTATTATTCATCAAAAGCAGCTAAAGAACCAATTGTGTTATATGTACATCTGCATTATTTTCACAAAGATTTTCTTAGACCATAAACTGACCTCTTGTTCCACATACTGCAGCAGATAGGTCCAACCAGTGAAGTCCATGGGGTTATCCTTCACAGCTCGCCAGTATTTATCGAGTTCAGTCTCTTTCTTTTTCTCCTCTTCTGTCCTCTCATCTTCATTTGTCTTAGGTTTTTGATCCCCATCTTCACTAGGAGGCTGAGGTTCCTCTGAAATATTTTGCTATTCTGTTACTAAAAGTGTTAGGATCTTTCTCTGTAATGTATTACATAAATGTGATTACTATTTGCCCATATTCTGCTGCCCAAGGTATCTGACAAAGCTATTCCACAAAAGGTTATTTAAGCAGGGCCAGTACTTCTCTGTGGTAAACACTCACTATACTGGGAAATGCTTTGAGCATACACCATTGACTGGTATTTCTGACTTGAAACAACTGATGACAGCCATACTATGACATACTAATAGCCACATACTGACAATTCCGACTAAGACTTAACATACAAATCAGGTCCCATCACTATGAAATGAACACAGAACTAGTTTTTTTATTTGCCAAAGTTTTAATCTGGACTTTTTAACAAATGTGGATGATACCATAGTGTCTGGTCACCAAAATTGTATTAAATCTTAAAAAAGTTTAAACTTGTAATTTTTTCAGCAACAGTTAATATAGGTGTTTTATACAATGGTGAACCACTGAAACCATGAAATGTGATTCCTCTACAGATTTTTCAAACTAAGCGGTCATTGGTTTAAAAGTTGGAAAGTGTGACAACTCTGAATAGGTGACACGAGAACTACAAGTTTAAAAGCATTCCTACACAAACTATATACGTATAAAAGTCAAAACGAGCTAAACTCACCATCAACTAGTTTCCAGTATCTATACTGTTGCTTCAGTAATGTTTTACAACCAAATACTAGTTGCTGGTGTGTGATGCAGTGGATAAGGTAACCTAAAGTTTACTGCATACATGATAACAGCAAAGCTTAAGATATCACAAGCATTGGTCTCATATCATACTATAGAAAAGACCATTGGTACTCCATGTCTGAAACAGGCAAAACTGGTATGCCAACCTTCCAGTAATACATCTGATAGCACAGTTGTTTTAATTATGTTTGCAAATGTTCAAGCATACTGCACCTCTTTCACACCAACAGTGCTTCAAAAAGGCAAAGACTTTAACTCTACATAAAACCATCCAGAGTTTATGCTTGCCAAACTTCCCCCACCTACACCAAGAAAACCACCTCACCTGCCTTTAAATATTGGAGAATTCTTTAACATGAATTCCATCACAGAAGTTAGAATAGTGGTGTCATCTTCGTAAGTCATAAAACTTTGATGATTCTTTCCTTCAATGTATACAGTGATAATTTATTTATAAGCTTTGTTTTCATTAACCTTAAGTGATAATGGGTGGTGAGAAAAAGCAATGAAAAGCAGAGTACCTGCAGAAAATCCCCTGAAGCCAAGTTCAGTAAATGGGTGTCACATGTAAAGAAATGGGTGCCAGGCACAGGATCCAAACCCAACCCATGACCCTTCATATTGGTGCCAACCACTATGCCATGAGCCTTCCATTTATTTGCATGAGCAATATATATAAACACACACACACACACACGTGCATATATATATAAGCACAATGTATGACCTGACCCTGTCTTTTCTGTAATGGGTCTTTTTGCTTAAGCTTCCAACTTATGTATACACATGGACCACTTACTTTAAACATTGTCATAAAATGAAATGAGATTTGTTCATGGAAAATCTCAAATTCTGTATGAGTTGTTTCATGTCGTCAGCCATAAAGGCTATCTCATGACTGGAAAAGAAGGGGCAGAGGGGGAGTGCTGAGGAATAAGAAAAGAAGGAAGCCAGTGACCCCCACCCCACCCTCCCCCACCAGCCAGGCCCATAAAAAATAAAACAGGTGCCACATAACTACTTGCACCAAAACAAGATCAGAAAAAACCCTCTCCTTCTATGTTACAGGCCACTCCTGTAGAAACAGAAACTGTTTTTTTTCTGTCATAAAAAGCTATTACAAGAAACCATCTAGAAAACCAAGCTATGGGGTTGAACCATTTACACACCTTCACAGGTATATGTTACCTGTGAAATATGACTAGGTATAATTAAAAAAGGTATCAATAGAAATGCTGACATAAAGTGGAAAGCTGTAAAGAGAAGTTGATGCATATGTGAAATACCGAGTGGTACAAATGGGACACATACAGTGTCTTAAAAATCATTTGTTATTATAACCTTCCCTTAATGACACATGGCCAAATTGGCACAGCTCCAGTACACTGTACTTTAACGCGGATCATTCAGATTGCACCAGCAAGTGACCAGTGGATTTAGTTCTGGACTTGTTTTGGGCTATGGAAATCTTTTTTCCAACATGTTAACAGATGGTCATTCTTTTATCTGGAATGCAGGCCTCTCATGTCTCAGATTCCCAGTTACAATCCACAAAAGAGCATGCTCCACATATTAAAGCTGCAGCTGTTGTAAGTCTGCTGCTGTTGTTTGTGCTGAATTTCCAAAGCCTACAGCAAAAGCTAGCCAGAAAGTCAGACCCCCTATCAAGTGGTGACCTATTATGTATTTACTATACGACTGTACTTTCTGTTCAGACTAACTTGCAGCTCCCATGAAGCTGTCAACAGACTGCTATATTCCATGGAACTCTTAGTCTTAGATTTAGATTAAGTGAAAGGATGACCATGGTATATCGCAAAAACATTAAGCTTAGAACTAGAAGTAACGATGACCACAACACCATCGTTTCTCAGGACAACCAGTTTTTAAAATGTGTATTTCCTGCAATATGGTCATTGTAGACTTTAATTTCTCTGCCCACCTCTGATTTTCCAGCAGTAGCATAGTGGGCTGTATATTAATAAACTCCATTATCTACAACTTGTACACACTATCGTTTATCTAGTCCTGGACAGGCAGTAAGAATCAGGAGTCATGGGTTTAGATTCTGTCTATAGCACATACACACATATTTTGCTTTTAGGGGAATGCTGCTTGCTGAAATATGGCTTTAACTGCTGACACAGTGACAGTGACACTAGCCACAGGAAACAGCTTAAAAAAAAGATTTTGAAGCAACATAATGGAACTTATTAATCTCCTTTAGTCTACTCAGAAGTTAAAACATGCCCACAACCCCATTCAGTTTTCTTAGTCCACAGATGTACAAGAGCCACTGTGGTGCTGCAGCTAAATAAGAACAAATGTTATCAACATGAAACTGTAGGTTATGGCATATCTTCTAAAATTTCCTAGATCAAGTGTGTACACGTTAGAGTGGGTCCACTCAGGAATGCACAAGCATGGGTACGCTCCAACACCTAATGTGCTAGGGACTCAATGCATTTATGTTCTTTGATGTTATGGGTTAAAATATCTTTTCCTCTGTACAAATGTCTGCTTGCACAGTTACACTCTTCAAACTGCATGACTTTGGATATGGAAAGTCTTTATTCTGTTTATAAGTCTTAACTCACAAACACTGTCCTTGGCACCCATGTAATGTACACATACCCTCACAATGTAATGTGTGCTGAGACCGTTTGCGTTGTGTGGTGTTGAACTTGAAGGGCAGCCGACCTACTCAGTTCTAAACAAAAAGCCTTTGGCTCTACACTACTCATCTAGTGATCTGCGTGACTTTTTGTTACAGTACATCACTACATCAGTATATCCACATCATACTAGGGCGTACATGTAATGTATTCCTTCTGGATATACATATGGTCTCTTCTCCAAATCATAACCACAAGCACCAAAGCTGACTGAATGCATTACATCAGTTTTCTGTAATTAGGTGTAAAGAAGTGGCCATAAGACTTCATTTTTAATCAGCTGTCGTGTTACAGTGTTAGACAGGGAAAAAAAACCTGTCCCTCGCGTAGGCAAATGCCAAACGCTGAAATGGCGAAATGCCTGGCTCTGGATACACATCGTCTGGAAATTCATGACGGATGTAAATTTCGTTGAGACCCAGCCAGAGAAAACAAAAAAACAAAATAGCAGATTAAGTTTTGGTCGGATCGTTTTCCCAGAATATCTGCCTCTTCCCAAGTCCAACTTCGTTTCCATTTTGAGTATGAACAGAAGGCGAATTACAAAGACGAATCTAATGCTACATAATGGTAGAAATATGGAAAACTTTACACAAATATAGCGTGCAAAACGTTGTTCAGCTATTCATTTATTGTCACACTTACAAAAGAATACACGGTCAAAGTTATTTCCTCCGAGATTACCTCGATTGCTTGCAACGGCGATATCATTTTCTATGCTGTCTGCCATTTTAACTTTATAATGTTCCCTTCTCGCGATTTGACTTTATGAGAATAGTTACCGCCGACAAGAAATCAGAGAAAAAAGAAACCTCTAGTAACAGACAGCAAAAGTGCGACAGAAGAATAACAGTGTTATTTTTGTCTGTTCACTTGATTAATACAAAGTAATTTTAAACACAGTCGAATTATTCACAGATTTATTCAAAAACAAAGATTGTATTCTGTGTAATAAACTCTGTGAAATAAACTATAACTGGGAATTGTGCTATTTGAAGATAGCTGCTAGCCGCCCACTCCTATTATTTCAGTGGACAAACAGGAAGACAGTAAATCAAACATCAGCACAAAAATGGGGATTTCAAACAAACTTCTTTTAGCACAAGTGACATTTTATGTTACCTCATTCATTCTGTCATTTTTTATGTTCGTACCTGTAAGTGTGAACCTTGGTGACTTCAAGGGTCACTGCCTTCTTTTCGCTGCTGGGAACTGGACAGGAGTCAGCACAGGAGTAGGAACAGAACTGCGGGTTATTGACTGGGGGCCCGATGGGGCCTGCAACTTCACCATCTTTACAGGGATTGTCAGCATGTTGCAATCAGTCATTTACTTCATATGGTACTCAATTTTCCTCTTAAAAGAAATTGACAGGTAAGTCGATTCTGTGGATGATTCATTGATTGGAGTAATCGCTGTAGTGTACTGCAAGTGTAATGGTATAGTGTAATCAATTTTGTATTTCAGGACAGGAGCTGAATGGCCTGTTGCTCTGGAGGAAAAGATTTTAAGATAATTGTCATTTTAGGGAAGAATAATTAGACACTGTGCTTACCACTGTTTTCCTAGAACTGACTGACATAAAATGAAGAAAAAAACCCCAGTATGAGTATTGAGTAGTGTCCATCAGTTTCTCTCTCTCTCTCTTTTAAAAAGCAAAAGTAGTCAAACATATGCAGTGCACAGTATCCCAGCAATCAGCATTCCCATCTACCTAATCAAAAGCATTTCTTTTGTCACCTAGCGGTATGCAGTAAAAGAATTCACTTTCTACGCCAAGAAATATAGGGTCCATTTATTCTGTAATGCAAGTCTTCAAATGGACTAAATGACAGAGACTTTCAGCTAGCATTATTTTCACTAGGTAGACAGCATGGAGATGAGAAAATGTGTGTATACATATATACACACACATATATAAATATAAATGTTTAGTTTAGTCCTCTTTCCTCCTTGTGGAGCATAGAGCCTCGACATTTGTCTTCCACTTCGTGCAGTCTCTGGCATTTTTTTTTTTTTTTGCTTCTTCCCAAGACAGGTTGGCAGCTTTGAACTCCATTAGCCTCCATCTCCAGGTCTGCTTTGGACACCTCAATTTTCCCTTGCCTTGTGGGTTCCAGCCTAGTGACTGCTGAGTGATGTTTGAGGCCTTGATCTTATCACATTGTGTGTCCGACCAGTTGCCATTTTCTTCTCCTTACTTGGATTGACACTTGCTCCTGGTTTGCCCTTGTTCACATGTCAGTGTTTGGCTCTCTGTCAAACCTCTTGATGTGGACGATCTGTTGGAGGCATTTGTTGATAAAGAACTGGATCTATTTGGAAATACTGCCGGTGACTCCCCATCTTTCTGACCTACAGAATGAGAACAGATTTCACATTTGAGGCAAAACTTGGAGCTTGGTCCTGGTAGAGATGGTGGTTGACTACCAGGCTGGGCGGATGGTGGCAAAGTCTTGTTAAGCTTTCTTAATCCTAGCCTTGATGTCTTCATCTGATTCATCTCCCTCACTTCCTGTGCACACCTCCCCATCTCTCAAAGCATTCTAACACCCCATGTTCCAATGCAGACAGGGAAATTTTGAGGGATCAGCTTCAGGACCTCCATAATTTTTCTCAGTCGAAGAAGGGTTGTCGGCCCTGCAGCTCCCTAACGGGTTTGGCTGCCGGAATGGAGTCCTGTTTCTCCTGAGACCTGAGTTTGTGGATGACATCCTGTTTTCAGTTTGCATAAAAGTATTTTTTTATGTGGATGGGTTATTGGCCCATCATACAACCCACAACCTGGAGGACCAGGATGTCTGTTTAATCTGCCCTCTACCCCTTATAGACCTGTTCAGCTTGGTTAGACCTGCCAAGAGCACAAGGGTCCTGCCAACATAGCTCTGAGGTTTGTTAAGGTACCCAAGCTGTCCCACTGCATCAAGGTGGAGCACCGTCAGGGCAGGTGTATGTCGTTAGGGGATTTCTTTTTTGGGGGTGGGGGGATGCAGATAACAGGAAGTAGCATGCATGTGCAGCCCACTGTTTGGAAAATTAGCAAGCTTCAATTGAAGATGGTGTACTTTTGCTTGCTTGCGCTTAAGCAATTATTGTGCTGAGTTGATTACATACAATGTGCTTGTTAATAAAAGTATGAAATCCTATTCATTAAGTAGACTCAGGTAATAAGTAACGTGATTGTGCATGTTTATTCTTGCAGTTCCTGGGTAGATGCAGCTATTTCTGCTATTCTCAGCTTCATTCTATTGATATTTTCCTTTGCATCAGCTGTAACAGTCACCACAGGTTTCAATGAATGGTGCAACCTTGTAACCTCACCAGCAGGCAACATCTACAGGTAAATACAATTGTTGATGATGATATAAGACACGTTACAGTGTTACATATGTTCATGTTGGGATAATTTATAATTGTGATCATCCAGCACAAAATGAGCCTGAAGTTCCCTCAATTTTGAGCTAGAGCCCCAAAATGCATTGGGGTTGGAGTTTCCTCTGAATGTGACTGAGGCAGTCAATAAAATAACAAATTGTACAATACAATGATACTTTATTTTCCACTTGCAAGCATGGGAACTTGTCTTGGTGTCATAGAATACAGGTAATCCAACAGCTGAATCCTAAAATAAAAAAATTTTATTTGCAAAATGGCAATCGTCATGGATTGTAACCTCGGATAACTCTGCACTGATAACAAAAGATAAAATATAAGCCAATTAAAAACTACTTCACATTTTTTTCCATGAAATTTTGGCAATTTGTTGCTGGCATAGTTTACCTTATGTGCTTTAAATTTGTTAAAAATCAGTGCATAGTTGGTAAGGAAATTTGAGCAAAGAAATGTGAAAATGTTTGGGAGCAGTTTTCTCAGAACTCAATGTTATGGAGTAGCATGTTTGAAACATTGTAACTCAGCAATCAATGCTGAGATCTGAACATCCGTTTTACAATTAAAAAGAGCAGAAAGAATACTGTGAAATAGAAACAACCATTTACCTAAGACTAATGTTTTGGTTTTTCTGTGTTTTCAGTTGCAGTGTTGTTGTGCTAAGCTAGTTTGTTTATTTCTTATGTTATATGATCTGCACTTCTTGTGGATTAAAGAAATTTGCGTACCAAATGACAGGATAACTTAGGGAAGTCGGCCAGTGGTTAATGTTATTATGAACAGGTGTGTGATTCATTTGGTGTTGCAGTTGTGAGGATGGTGACTTTATTCCATTTGGGCAACTATTAGGTGTGGAGACTGCCCACTTTTATACAGAATTCCAGATAGCTCAGGTAAAATGCCACTCTGATGATCCGGCTGGACATAAAGCCAGCTTAGAGAAAATTTTGTCATATGTAACTCAAGCATGTTGTTTATCCCTGTTCTCAGATCAGTTTTTCGTAAAGGGAGATGAGGCAGAAGTGAGTTATGTCCTTTAAATAGTTCTTTATATTGTTCGTTTTTAGTATGAGCTGCAGGACTGTGTCTCCTGTATTCTGGAACAGCACTCCATTCCTAACAAAGTAACAGTATGTTAAAAGGTGTACTGATGGGGAAAAGGCAACAGGCATCATAATTTTCAAAGCCCTTAATCCTGATCCTTCCCTCCTGAAAGCATATAATCATAAAAGTAGTTCCTTCATATGAAATTGCCAGCCTGCAATATACTTTCTTTTTGTTTTGATCTATATCTGTGATTGATTACATGCTAAATTCATATGCAGAAGAGCATCAAATGAAGCCAAGGCCAGGTTCATCACCTTGAACTATGTGGATCATATCATTTCTCTTTGTTTTTTAGTTTGGCTGCTGGAGTGTGTGGTTTTGCCAGCTCATCCTGTTGGTGCTGGCTGTCATGAAGTTGTATCGTTATCATCGTCAGGAGGATTTTCTAACCTCAATGAGCAGAGAGCGTCAGCGTCTTTTGCAAAGAGTGCAGGGCCAATCAGGAAATGATTTAATTTCTTAATGACTTTTTAAAAAAATGATATTTTGTATTATAAAACTGCTCTTTGTATAGTAACTATATAATGGCTTATTGGTACTCATAAGGGAACATTTTCTTGGTAAACTTGGGGCCATTGTATTCTCCTTCCCATTATTTCAGTCATGCATTTTAGCAAACTTTCAAAAGACAATGTGCACTGTGACTGAAGCATATTGTATCACCATGTTTCCAACTGTTATGATGTAGCCTATAATATAGCCACATATTTTGTAGTGCATGTCATCAACTGATTTGGAAGTGAGAGAAAAACCTCGTTTGGTTGTCCCCTTTGCCTTATTTGTTGAAAGATCTGAACACTGCTGTGCAACATTGGTGCTACCTTAAAGCTAAGCATCAATGGATGAGAGCCCACATATTTTTTTTTATTTACTCCTTTGAAGTTAATGTACCAGAGCCTGTATTTTCTTAACTACTTCTTTGAGTCTTTGTCATAACCCTGCCATCCTTGTTAGTCTCAAAAATTGGAAGAATTAACTCTTTGGCCACGACGTAGATAGTATACTATCTACAGACTATCATACCCTTGAGTCTGCGCTGCTTGCATACTTTCTACGGATTAAAAAATTTGCAGTGACGCATTTAACAGTGTAAGGCAGGTAAACTTATGCAAGTATGCAAGCAGCGCAGACTCAAGGGTATGATAGGCTGTAGATAGTATACTATCTACGTCGTGGCCAAAGAGTTAAAAAAACGTGAGTACCACTTGGAATAAAACATAAGGTGACAACAAAGAAACTAGGCCAAGCTAAAATGGACAATCACAGTCAACATTTTGGGGGATTATTTCTTCATTAGGACAATACAAACAAAACCCAAAACTTGGTACTTAACTGAAGTTGCACATGGACAGCACATGAAAATGCACAATTTGCTTACATAAATGGTGAGCAATGCACAAAATTTTCTTTTTCATTCAGGCTTCTTTCTAAGCCTGTAATTATAACAGATGAGTAATGACAGTTTTCATTATAAATGCAAATTTAGCAGGAATAAGGCACTTTTTTCATTTGAGCATAGTTTTCTCCGTGAGTGCCATTCTGCACTTATTTTTGAAAATCATGGAGAAGTACCAATGATGGAATACTGAGTGCAGACGACTGAACAGCTATTTGTATTTTTTAGCCTGATGAAGGGGAACAAATCGTTAGCCCAGCTGTTGTGCATTTTTGTGTATTATATGCAGCTGGTCGTCATCCTCCTATAATCATACTTATGTGCAAGTTTTCTTGATTTTCTCCTAAAATTGTTACATTTGTGGCTCGTGATCTTTTCAAAAATGCTTTCAGTAAATTACTAAGCATACTGCCAAACTTTTTTCAGAAGTACTCTTGATTAATCATGTAACCAAAGGTGCACTGCAGTGAACGTCGTCTGGGCATGTCTTGAGGTAGTTTGTTAAACTGTGTGCGTGTCTATGCCTGTGTGCACATGGATGTGACAGAAAAAGGAAGGCATGTCATAGATTAGTACCACTGCATTTTCTTATTTCAAATCATGCATTGTCTATTTGCAATATCTTTTTCTTTTTTTTTCACAAAGGCTAAAATAACATTTGGGCCTAATAATTCAACAATTAGAATAAAGTCATAAAAGATGTTTTACCCATGGCTTTTGACATCAGTGCTAATACGCTGTTTTTTTGGCATTTTTTCAAAATTTTGGACAGCACTGGTGTATCATAGTGTCTCAAATGAAAATGTTTGCCAATTCTTATATTATTTGTTTAAAATTTCAAGAAATTTTTGACATAGAGAATTTACCATTCTGGGGAAGTGCAATATATATCATGAGTTATGGTTGCTGTCTGCATATAGTCTTTATTTACAGTTACCCGAAATAATTTGAATTTGTAATTTAATCATGTAATGTTTGTTTCATAGCTCTGACATCTTTACTCTTTAGAAAAACTGTAAAAAATTTTGATACATCATCAAGATAATTATTAAACTGATGAAAAGGCTTTCACTTTTTTGATCCGATGTTTGTTAGTCCTTATTTCTCAGATATACGGAACCATGCATATTCCATCTTTAGAAAGGTTTTCTTCAGTTAGATAACAGCAAGCAGCTTATCTTATCAGGGATCCCTTAGAAGAACATTAATCTAACCACAAGAAAAACAGGTGACTGCCACTTGGAGAAAAAAACCTTTCTTAAATTTAAAACAAGCTAAGACATGGCAAAGACGAAGACAATCTACATGTTTCGGGGCACTACCCCTTCATCAGGACGACACAAAAACGACGAAAAAAACGACAACAATGAAAACAGAAGAAAAAGACTTAGCTTCAGTAATTTTCTTCTGTTTTCATTGTTGTCGTTTTTGTGTCATCCTGATGAAGGGGTAGTGCCCCGAAACATGTAGATTGTCTTTGTCATGTCTTAGCTTGGTCCAGTTCCCTTGTTTTAAATTTAATCTAACCACGGTGAAATAAACATGTGGATCCAGTCCTAAGATCTCATTCTAAAACTGCGTTATGTTCAATATTCATTCTGCTAGCAAAGTAAGATATTTAAGTTTTACTCCCTCATCATCACAAGGTCTTCTCTGCATCATGTCAGTAATCACACACATGCAAAAAGGAATTCTGTTAAATCTTCCCCATATTAAAATAGATTATTTTAGAACACTGTTGAAACTATCCCTGCATATGAACTTTCTACTTCTAGGGCAGTGTCAAAAGGCAGACAAAGAAACCATACCGTAAAACATTCAAGATCTGGGCAAAAGGCTAGATCACATTTATAGTGCTCTGTATTTCTGTGATACACTAAGAACAGAAAAGCTTATACACATAGTGTAGCACAAATTTCTAGAAAATGGCATTCAGAAAAGGAATGCAACAGTTGAAGCTTGCAGAAATGTGAAGAAGGCTTTGTGCAATTGTAGTCCTGGGGTGAACTGATTTAATTTTATCACATTGCAGTATGTGTAACAACTTTCTGGAACTTGGCAGAAATTCCCAGAACATGCTGAAATTTTCCAGGCAGATCTGGAATACACTGGTAACTTGCAACAACACCTATTTCTTTTAGCGGCAACAGGTATCTGGAAAGGAATGCAACATTTAATATTATTAGAAATGTAGATGATTCCAGACCAGTTGATGGGGTGTGGGACTACTCCTGCCACAAAGTGGTGGCACAGTATCACATCTTGTAGTGGAAGTTTCTGGAATAGCACAAAATCTGTGTACTTGATGGCATTTTTAGACTTGATAATTATCCTAGTGCAGCAGAACATTTTGAGATAAGCGCTCTGCTTGTGAGCACTTAACAGCAGTTTGCAGAATTTTCTTGGAAAAAATGAAACTTTTGAGGAAAAAAAGGCTGCACTTACCAGAATGCTCTGGTAACCTTAAGAATTGCCTCCAGGCCAAAAAAAAAGCAACTGTGGTGCGACAAATATTTCCTGCCATTGGACAGCAAGTCTCTTATTTTCGTGTGCTAAGTCCACTCTTAAGACAAAAAAGAAGTCATTTTAATAAGAACCGATTGCTGCTGTATTTTTATTAGCCAATTGTCTTGACCATTA
>SMGT01010268.1:275183-288344 GCA_004794575.1 Lanistes nyassanus
TCTTCTGATGAGAATTGCCCCTTAGGATGTTTGTTGCAAAGTGGGTCACGGGTCAGCTCTCACATCTGCGCACTTTTTCTGGACTTGCACCAGAACCCCTCCATCTTTTCCCATCCAGCCCACATCTGCGCCCCTAGTTCCTGACTTGGACATAACCAAACTATTTAAAACAGGACAGGAAAGTTTAAGAGTTTATGATGGGTTCAGCCAAATGATTTAAACCTTCCAGCTGGAATTCATGAAAGTGCATCCATTTTCACATGGACATGCACACAGGTATGCATGTGTATTCACGCATGTGCCCAAGATTCATTTCACCAACAACCACTTATAACAGAAAACAAAGCATTTGATATGTGTTTTTCTTCAAAGAATTGCCCATTGTTAATACATGTGCAGATATAGCAACAACAGTTCCATATATACACTAGATGGGATTTCTGGTCCCAGTTGATTTTGATTCTGAATGAAAATGAATCAATGAACTTCTAATACAGGCATCTGATTTCAAATGACATTTTCAAACTCTGAATGAGATTCTCATTTCATTTGCCTTATATTTTATCTTCTGTTTTGAGATTTAAAATTTTTTTTTTAGAAAAGTAGTTATAGCAGTTTCAACCAATGTAAAGATTGAAGAATGAGATTCTTTGTCAACATGCTAAAGCTGACACGAGACAAGTTGACATTTAAAGTGTTTTTAACAAAGAAAAAAAATTAATCCAGTTCAAAGATTATCCTTAAGATGACAAAGAAAAGTATACACACTAACGCTTTAAATTACTTCCAAAATTCGATGCGCATGCAAAATCTATAAAGGCACTTCAAGGCCATACGGTATGTACAAAACTTTGAATGGTACCAAGGGTGAAAGCATTCACAGGCAACAGCAGTGCAAACTTTTGATTTCTTGTCCAGTTTCCTTGAAGACACAATTTTCTAGTCCCTGTCGTCTAGGTAGGTCTGCCGGCGTTCCTGGAGGCTCCGTGCACCTTTCGGATATGACTGAGATGAACTTTCTTCAAATGCATAGGGTGGACGATCAGATGAATACATGTTTAGGCCTCGACCATCTTGTTTAGTAAACATGTAGGACGGAGCTGGAATTGAAGAGAGGATTTGCTGGCTCTGATTTGGCTGGGATGACAGAGAAGTGGATGATGAGTAGCCCTGTGGCTTGGGGACAGGCTGGCTGCCATAGTACATGTCCAATGTAGAGGGATTCCTTGTATAATACTGCTGTGGCTGTGCACAGTTTCCCTGCTGGGCATGGAGAGGATGGACTCGCTGCATGTGACGCGGGGGTGGCACTTCGTGTTGTGGTGGTGGTTGTGTGTGCAGGCTGTTGTGCTGGTAGGTCTGATTAGGAAAGCTTTGTGAAAACGAGGTCAGATTGGCAGGACCCGAGACCAATCTTGAAGATGAGATGGCTGGCTGGAATGACTGAGATGGCCGAAAAGCAGTGTGGGCCGATGGCTGCACCACTCGCTGAGAATAAGTTGTACCCTGGGCAGGCTGGCTGCTGCTTACAGGGCCTGATGGAAATGGGACAGACTGTCCCAAACTAACAACTGGATTCTTTGAATTCTGAGAAAGCTGATGTTTTTTGTCAGCAAGTCCAGAATGACTGGGAAACAATCTGGGATCCTGAGGATGCCGGTTTGAAGTACTGGATGCTGGTGGGTTTCGAATGTCTCCAGCAACATCCTGATGACCAGACGGGCTGGTAGGGCCTATGTGAGAATTGCTCCGACTCCTGGGTGGCCCTGGGTGGCCACCCGGGATGTGGGAACCAGATGATGAGGATGTTGGAGATCTGTGGGACATAACTGGCTTTGAAGTAAGGCCACCTGAATTGTTCATTGAGATGTTGGAACTGTTGGAAGGATGTTCACCAACATCCCCCAGCTTGCGCCACACCACCTGGAGAAATATTTTGTGCAAGTGAAAGATGATTCCAAAAATAAGTTGTCTAATAAAAACACATTTCCCATGCGATACATCCACAGCATACTGATAACAACAAAGAACAATTTGTGTAAAAACTGGTCAAGTTCTAATCATTCAGAAGATGATGTAGAATTAGCCAGCAAAAAGGACATGTTAGCAGCTAAGAAACCAACAAACGTTTCTAAGCCATGATGTAGTATGACATAATACTAGCTTTAACTAGCCCATACAACAAGAGAGAGGTTTTAATGAACAAAGTATTTTGTGAGCAATAAAGTCTGGTAAAACAGATTCTTACATTGCACATCTCTCTCACAATGGCCTTCTCTGTGTCCCCAAGATTTTCATCTGCAGCAGGGTTTTGGGGTCGTTCTAATTCCTCATGTACTTGCAACACCTAAGACACCCATGTAAGCACACATGCATCCAACCACATGGGCACAGCCACACATATAGCAAAAACTCAAATGGGCTACAAAACAACTACAAATCAGACCCTGATGGTTATCTGTTATAACATCATCACATATATAGCTGACCTACACAAGCTATTTTTTGATCAAACACAAATTTCTTCTAACTCCAACTAGATCTCAAAGAATCATCAATATGAAATAGAACATGGGACTGCCGCTTGCAAATAAAATCTTGGTTAACAAAAGAGGAACTGAGCCAAGCTATAAATGACACAGACACAGAGTCAAAGTTGCCAGACGTTACCCCTTTGTCAGGACAACACAAACAGATCAAGACAGAGTATCGACCCATGCTGTGCGATCTACTTGCGACTTCGCACAGTCAAATGCCTGTTTGTCTTTATCTGTTTGTGTTGTCCTGATGAAGGGGCAATGGCCTGAAACAACAGACTCTGTGTCTGGGTCGTTTGTAGTTTGGCTCAGTTTCTCTGTTGTTAACTTAATCACCAATATGGTCTAAGTATGAATCCCCAAATTCTATCTTTTTCTAGTTCAGACAAAGTGATATACTTTGGTCCGATAGGCACTGACACAATGCATACTGCCTTGTCCAAGGTTCTAGAAGCCACATTACCAGAATGTAAAATATTTTTTTCCTAATTGAACTCTAAAGTAAGATCTTCGGTTAGAACCAAGTCCTGTTTCAAATTGTTTTAAATTGTAACAATCAAAAACAAGACATACAAAATGCAAATGGATCCATGCACTTATCAGAGGCCTCCAAAAATAATGCAAAACTTGTCTTAAAAGAGAAAACTGATTGAAACAGAAAAACATACAAACATCACTCTCAGAAACTGGTTGCATTGTTAAGTATGCGATAGCCAAATGAGTTATCAAAGAAAGTTCTTGGTGGGATGGCTCAAAACTGTAGCATCATACCAAGTATGCATAATCTGCCTTTCCAGCTTTCACACCAAAACATGCATAACTTAGAATGCTGGTGCAGTACTAAACTGGTCAATACTAATATCAATAGCAAATTTAAAGACCTGCATCTCATGAATGAAAAGGAATTATCCCCCAAACTTTAGGGAATTATTTTCTTGTAATGAACTAAAGCCATTTATCTTCATCTCAAAAGTATTCAGCATCTGAATGGGTTTCTAACATGCAATGAATGGGAGCATGCAGAAAGGAGGGGAAAAAATATACCTGAATAACTTTCCTGCTCTACCTTCACATGCAAACTGAAAATTGTGTAGTTTCAGGTTTGGACAGTAACCCCTGTTATAAACCCATTCCTATAAGATTACATGTACAGCAAGAGAGATTTTCTTGTAGTCAAGTATAATATAATGGTCCAAGAAATGTTGCAAGTAGACATAGTTCTCTTGATGCTTGATATTATCAATGTCTTTATTAAGGGCCTTAGTGGTATATTTGCAATTTTAAGAGTCAAAATATTTTCTAAACATCTTGACATACCTTTGCCAGTATTTCATATATTTTGTCAATAAGTGAAATGACTACTGTGTACTAATGTTGAGAAAAGATTTATAACTAAACTAACCTTCATGGCATGCATGACTGCCTCTGGCTTGTTCATCGAAAAGGAAGATGATGTACCATCTCTTCCAGGTTGATCACATGCAAACTTGATGAAGGAAAATGCATGCAGCATGTTTCAGTAGCATGCAAAATGCTGATCTAATGAGAGGTGTTTGCATTTATGTAGGGTTTTTACAAAGTTCAGCATGCCCTCAAGCAGAAATAAATGTGCTACAACAGGAGCAAGCTGAGAAAAATAAGAGCCCGAAAGAGACAGAAAACAATATAAAAAACAGGTTTTCAAAATGATGCACAATTTCTAGTACCCCTCTCCTCCCAACTCCAATTACTTTTATTTTCTCCAGTGACTAAATCTAGAACTGCATCTGTAAGAAAGAATACTCACTGTTATTTTTAATGGTTCTATCTAGCAGGTTATCTATCTACATCATGGCTAGACAGGTCTAAAACTACTGATTCACATTCCATAGTTTGCTTTTCAAATTTATGGAAAAATAGTTATGGCATGTAATTAAAGGGGATAAAATGTTTTAGGACTATGAAGTGCACCTTGTTTGAATATGAACTGATGCCCCTACGTCTCGTGGGCATGGCAACATCTTGGTCTGCTGGGTGAAAGCCATCAGCACCATTTCTTTCCACCTGCTGTCACAGTGAGGGAAAAAAAACCCCAAACAAGTCAGTTCTTGCATTGAAATAACACCCTGCCTAACATTAAAAGAAAACAAATTCCAGTAACAGTTTTTAAAAAATGTCTTCCTAGAGTCTACTCATCATGCATTTCATCCAAATGCACTTAACATAAGAATTATTTTGTCACAACTGTACCAATTAGTACTTTTTGTGTTTCTGTATGATTCCCTTTGTCATACAATAAACTAGGTGAACAGGATTTAGTAAAAACAATGAAATGATCTCATATGGTCTTCGCTGCACACAAAGCAGTATTTATGCCAATTTGTTGCAATCCGTTGTTTACCTGTGCTAAATGTTTCTTCTCTTCTTCCAGCCGCTGAATCCTCTCTTCCAGTTGTCTGATGTATGAAGTGGTGGAATCTATTAGGACATGGCAAATATTAATTTCACCTTTCACAAAAATTCAAAAATAAAGAGTATAAAAACAACAAATTTATAAACTGAGATTTTAAACGTTTTAGTTAAGTAGGAAAACATCAGAACAAATTTTTTTTAAACTTTTTTTGTAAATAATTTGGGTGCTCTTTTCAAACGTTTTTTAAAGTTCTTCGTCAACTGATAGTTGAAATTCTATTAACAACTAAAAACTATCTTTCTTTCTCCATCATATAAAGGACAGACAAATGAGCACAGGGAACTAGATATGAACTAGGCCTTTAGGGATATGCTTACTCCCCCCCTGAGAAAGTGTTGGTGTTGGAGTAGTCTGTCCATCACTGTCACCCACTGACTGCATTATCTCCTCTTGGCCGTTCATAGTACTATTGCTGCTTCCATCCCCTTCATCTCTGTCCCCGCTCACCTGTAGTGAAACCATTACTTTAACCAAACTTCACACAAAAGAGCACATTATTACATGTAATGATAGTTCATTTTTAAATAGAAAAAAAGACTATCCTCTATATTTATCTTCTGTTTTCAACACTACTGGTCCATTTTGATTTCAACGTCTGTAAAAATAAACATGTGAGAACTGAAACAAATAGGAAAGCATAATCCTGTTTTACAGATTGTAACAAGTCAGTCTGTCTGACAGAAAAGTCAAAAACTCACCTGGCTACGCTCACGGTCCAGAAACAAGCACAGTTCCTTCAGTTCCACGTTGTCTGACAGCAGTTCAGCCTGACGCTCCTCCAGGAGGTGCAGCTTTTCTTGGTAAGCAGCAACTTCGCTGTGCATCACACTAGCAGTGTATCGCCCAAACCGCTGCCACTCTCGGGCCAGCTTCCGGCTCCGCTGTCGATCATCATCCAGGAAGCAGCAAAGGTCTCTTAACTCTTGGTTATCATCTTGAAGTTTCTGATTAATCTCTTTCAGCCCCCGCGTTTCCAGAACAAAAATCTGGAAGCGTCTGTTCACATCTTTGATGATGTTGCTGTGCTCAGAAAGAACACTTTTGTAGTCTGCTTCCACATGTCGAAGAATGCGCACAAGTTCCTCTGACCCCTAACGAAAAAAGTCACAATAACACTAATAATACTTTATCTGCACCATTCCATTTTAGCGAGAGAAAAGAGACTGTGTTCCTGAAAAATACAAATCTTTATTTAAAAGGAATCATTGGCAACCTTATAGTTCTAAACAACGAATTTGTTATTATAATAATCTCATCCCACCCATCCTTCATGAAATGCCGACTGCCAAATCCTTACCTTGCGAAATAAATCCTCATCTGAAAGTTTTGACAGAGCATTGACAGCTGGACTAGGATTTAGCTGTTTGTACGGTGGGATTTTTTCTCTCAATGAGTTTGTACCACTGCCTGTCGACTGGCTTGACATGCTTGTAGGGGTTGAAGGCGCACTAGGGCGCTGACCTTCCCACTCCATAGCTTGCATGGTTTCGAAAATGTGCACTGCAAAAGAACCAAAATTTTAGCTTCTAATGACCACAGAATGCTAACATGTTTTACATTGTGTTTGCAACTAATCTTGTGACAGCTTTTATCTTCAGCCATCAGCATGGAAAAATTCTTATGCCACTAAACAAAATTTCGAGAAAACATAAATTTTAAAGACGCCATATAAACAGCATATGAAACAAAAATATGCCAATCAAAGCAAATGTCGTGCAATATGCAAAATCCAAATGCATGAAGGACTTTTTGCATTTGTGAGATTGCTAATGATATAATGCTTATTTTTATTTAATTAATCTTTAGGTGTCATTCTATTTCAACTTTATCTCTTCTGCTTTACAAAATCCTATACACAAAACTTCTCATTCTATCTTGGTACATCATGTGCATTTAAAATTAATAAAAGCCTCCTAAAATGAAAAGTGAATGTTTTTATTACATCAAAAGATACTGTCCATTCAACACAAATAGTGACATGCAAAGAACTTCAAACATCTGTTTTCTCACTGCATAAAGGGTCAAATAACATGACATCACTAATATGCCTCATTAGTAATTAGATCTATTTGTCTGATACTTTTTTCTTTAACCGTTTTTCTATATGTGAATGTTTGGAAATATGGTATAATGTGAACAGAAGGGAATAATTCTCTAATGCAATAACTCAGAAAGTACATGGATGAATTCACAGGTCTGGTCTGAAAAGAGCAATCTTTTTTATTTCTAACACACAAATGAAAGACATAAATGCTCCTGGTGAGGTCTCTCTTTGTACTGAACAGCCCAACAAAGGGAGGCTTTTTTGATATTACAGTAATGTATTTGCTAATCCTCACAAGCCCTCACATGGAATTCACAGGGAAAGAGGACAAGAGGTCGGCCAAGAAATACCTTCTCATGACCTTGAGGCAGATACAAAGAGGATGGGCAACACCTGGGGACAGGTCCGGACAGCTAGAGAGACTGGTTTAGGACCAAGATGCCTGGAGGACTCTGGTAGCCAGCATATGATCCAGATAGGAGGAGGAGTTGCTAATTCTTACATAAGTAGATAGACAAAATCACTGACCCTGAAGGAGGGGGATCAAAAAATGAAAGAAACTGTCATAAGCTGCTAATGCTTTGCTTTTGAGGGTAGAAGGCAGAACTGATAGAAATGTTTTTATCTAGGAGATTTTTTTAATTTAAAAAGTGAAATGTTTGGTCAGTTGCACAGCAAAAAAAGACATCTTGTCATTAGTTGTGCCAAGAATGCTGAAGGGGGTCCTTTCAAATTAAAAAGGAATTATTTTTGAGAGCTTTCTTCCGGAATCGATACGTTCTAACTTATCAAAGATCTCGTTCATAAAGATCTGGTGAAATGAGACAGAAACGAGGAAGTCTCTTGCTGAGTGTGATTTCGTAGGAGTGGCTCGTGGGAACCAGTTCGACAGTCACGTACTGTATCACTATAGCCAAACGGAGTGGCCATTGATTAAAATATGTGTGTACTGTCAGCAAACATCTAGAACCCAATGCGGAAATGGGGGTCATATTTCTTTGTTGCCCTACGACAAAAAGTGTTCACTAAAATTCCATAGTTCTTGACGGAGTCGGTATAAACACTAAAACAAGAAAACGTCAAAAGACAATTCTGTGTTCATTATTAGAAAGAACGCGAATAAAAAAGCATGAATTGATGAAATGAAAACTTTATAAAATTTATTATGTGTGACATTCCAAACAGAAATAAAGTAAAGGAATTAATTCCGCCTAAATTCTGGAATACAAAATTCATCAGCTTTTAGGTACACCATGAAATTATTTAGCCCTAAGCACAACATTTTAGTTCGGATGACTTGATCTTGATGATGATTCTTAGCTTGACACCTGTCGGACTCGGTGACAAAAAATGGCTTTCTCTTCGACTCGCATTTTAATAAAAAAAAAACTTATCATGTACATCTTGAAACGGATAGCATTTTAGAGAAAAGGTATAACAATGCCATCTACTGCTGCATTTTTTCAACTGTAAGACTAGCCAGGAAAAGCGAAAGATTTACATCTTACCTGCTTATCTGAACGGGTCGGGGATTCCTTTTCAGTGTGTCATGTTGTGGTTTCCTCAAGATGGCGTGCCTTTGTTTGTATGAGGGAATCCCCACCAGACGGCGCGCTTGGGACAAAACTATTAACTCCCTTTGTCATGAAAGCGAAACGAGCAAGTGCTCGATCGGTCGTGGTCCGAGCAAAGATCCGAGTCTCCTCGCGCTCTTCTAAAACATGAAATAACATTTGTGTTATGCTTCGTTGTTCTGCTGCAGGAAAGCCGTGGTAAACCTTGCCGTGTGGGGGCGGGTATTGTCATGCTGAAAGGTGAGGCTGTCGTCGTGCTGCTGCTATAGTATCAAGTAGGCCTATGCCTGGGCCTCAGCACCTGACGCGCGTTGCCTAAACGCTAAAGGGCGAGACCCTTGCAAGATTTCGCCTGCGAGATCTCTAGCGAGCGAGCGTCTGTAGGAAACATCCAAGAGTCTCGCGCACGAGGCGGAAGTTTTTCGAGCCAACATATGTGGTCATACGAAACCCCGAGCAGCCACGAAACGTTATTGTTTTAGGTCTAAATAAAAAGTTTTAAAGGTATATTTAACATCAGAATGCACTTTCTGAATTATTTGTTGCATAAAATGCCAACAATTGACACCTGAGTACGTACATTTCAAATTTGTGTCAGTACTGTTATCGTCTGCTCGTCTGCCGCGAAGTTTTTCGAGCCAACATATGTGGTCATACGAAACCCCGAACAGCCACGAAAAGTCATGGTTTTAGGTCTAAATAAAAGGGTTTAAAGGTATATCAAGCATCAGAATGCAATTTCTGAATTATTTGATGCATAAAATGCCATAAATCGACACTTGAGTACGTACATTTTGTGTCAGTACTGTTATCGTCTGCTCGTCTGCGATGTACACGAAATACCGAACAGCCACGAATATATATGTCGAATACCCACGAAAAGTCATGGTTTTAGGTCTAAATAGAAGGTTTTGTGTCAGTACTGAAAACTACTGTTATCGTCTGTTCGTCTACCGTGTATACGAAATACCGAACAGCCACAAACAGCCACGAAAAGTCATGGTTTTAGGTCTAGGTTTTGTCAGCCATCTTTCTCTTGCCGGCGAAGATGCCCTAAAGGCTCCTCGCGAGTTCTTGCAAAGTTTTTCCCGCGAGAGGTGCTGGGCAACACTTAACTGAAGTTCTCCTCGCGAGGTTTCGCGAAACCTCGCCTTAGGCAACCCGCGTCTGGTCCACAGAGCCTTGTGCTGTCACGCCGTTTCCTCGTCCAGGGCCGATGTTCTGGAAGACGACTGGGCCCACGAGTCGGTTGAGGCCAACTCCGCCCCAAATTATGATGCTGGGGCCTCCCCAACGGTCGTGCTGCAGGATGTTGCTGGCGTACCTGTCGATTGTTCCATCTCCTTGATGCAGCCGTCGGCCTGGCTGATGCAAAATCGCGGCTTTCATCGGAGAAGAGCATGTCTCGCCATCGCCGCCCTGTCTAGTTCAGGTGTTGCGGGGCCCACTGCATTCTCTGTTGCCGATGTCGTGCAGTCAGCGTTGACCGCCGTGCAGAACGGTGGCAGTAGAGCCCTAGTCTGCTGGCTGATGGCAGCTCCGTGGCTCCCGACAGTGGCTCGGGCAGTCACTACGGCAGGGAGGAATGGTTGGCGCAGGTGGTCGCGATGGATCTGCCTGTCCTGTCGTACAGTCGTGAGACGAGGTCGTCCGCTTCTGACTCCATCCCGAGTGCTGCCTGTGACTTGAAAGGGAGCCCACAAACGACAGACGTGCATGTGCAATAACGCTTGGGCGGTTTCCGTCCTGCAATCGTCCGACGGCTCTTTCCCGATCTGTAGCGTTCAGTCTTGCCATTCTTCTGCGTTGACTTAGAACTTGTCCCGCGAAATCGAGAACTTGGCACACGCTTAGATCCGGACCTCCCGCACCCTGGGGAATGAACGTTGTTCCTGTGGAATTTATGGTGACTTGCCGAGACATTTTATCATAGTGGTTTTATGAATTCTAGTGGAAAGACCCGAAACATACTGTGGATTTGTTGTGCCTGTGTCAACGTAACGCGGTGGTGAGTTATCTGAAACTTCTGCAACATCAATGTACATCTGTGAGAAGATTGACTGAGAGTGTGATTAGATCTTGTTGAACTCTGCCGATCCGTCACCTTTGTATGTGATCTCTAATATGAATGCTTGCTGGAATGTAGCTGACCAGTCGATACATATTTGAAGTATCTATCCTGTTACTCGCATATCATATATATTGTGTGTTCCGGCAAGAGAAGACTCTTTTGAAATAACATTTTATAGAGGAGCGTCTTTGCTGTGTTTGAATTGGTTTTGTTTTCGCCAGTCGGAGAGCGAGGTTGTGAGAGTGACGGGGTGTACACGTCTTCCCCTATCCCCCCCCCCCCTGTCTATCCCTCACACAGACAACAAAAGTACATGTATCATCACAGCTAATAATTTAAAAAAAACAAACATCTTCCATAACTTCAAGTAACTGTACTGGTCAAGAGTTGCCTTTGCAAAGTGCTTCTAGATAATGATGTAAATCTGTGCTAAAGGTGTAACTCTCTGCCTCCTCCAAGCTCCTATAATCATATATTTTATGACGGAGAGACTGGGAAAGGAGACAATTGTCTGCATATGGTTGTCATTTTGACCTCAGTCAACTAGTACATAGTCATTATATGAGTACTTACATGCATACATGCAATTTACATAGAATACATGTTTATTTATTAAGCACACAAAACTACATGAAGTCTTTCAATATGTATTTATTTCTCTTCTTTATACATCAGATATTTCAGCCCATCTACCAAATAACAAGTTAAATGCAATCATCACTTAAGCAAAGACAAGCACAATTTTTCACTGTAATTGCTGCTTAAAATCCATGACAAAGCTAACAAATGTGGTTATCAACCATAAACTCATTTTAAATTAAAAATATACCAGGAATATTTCAGATTTCTTAATGAACAGGTATGACAGGGTGTTGTTCAGATGCAACACACAGATACAAGGCAAACTATATGTCCACATATCTTGTGGTAATGATGCATTATGGACATTAAAGTTTCTATTCAAGCAAGCTGAAGATTTCAAATGCAACATATATTTAGAATGAGTGACCGAAAGGGGATAGAGAGTGTATGCATGTGGTTGATGTAACATGCTGAATCGGCCATGGGTTGCACAAGCTTTTGTGTGATTTTTTTCATGATGTGCATGGAGCCATATTAAGAAAATAACACCTAAAATTATTCATACTTCACATAGATTGAAATGCTGTTCAGACAGTTCAGTATACAAAAGTATGCTACCGACGATCAACCTAGTATACCTGTATTTTTTTTTAAATTCTGGATGTTTTGCAAGCATTCACAACAAAAAACAAAAGTCCAACAAAAACTTAGGTGTTACAAATGCCCCATGACTGAATACTCCAAACAGCTAGGTTTAAGAAAGTAATTTTTTATATCTACCTACTGCAGAATGAGGGGGAAACGGTTTACAGTTATAAGTAATTCATTCAAAGTCAAACAAGTTTGTAATTGAGATTAAAAGGACGGCGAATAAACCACACGACCCAACATTCCACTTGACAGGAATAGGAGTCTATGCACCCAAGATCACCAATATTGCCGCTGAGCTACCAAACCACACATCAATATTTACAGCAGAGATCATAACAATACGCACTGCCCTAAGGTTGATAGTACTAAAAACTAGGAAAGCTGCACCAGAAAGATCTTTCCTAGTTGTCTCTGACTCCCTGTCAGCACTTCAGGCTCTTCAAAACCAGTCTTCCCAAAGAATGGATATATGAAATTCTAACCTTGATAAATAGACTCCATAACATAGGAACCCAAATCAACGTTATCTGGGTGCCATCACACGTAGGAATAAAAGGAAACGAGGAAGCAGATCGGCTAGCTAAAATGGCAATAAAAGACAACCCAACCACTAACGTCATCCAAATAAACGTACCCGTTTCAGCAGAGGAGAGAAAAATAGCCCTTAAACCAGCAACTAAAATACAGTGGGATGAAAAGTATAAAAAGGAAGCCAAAGGCACCAGGAGAGAATTAGAAGAACTACCAGGTAACGAACTAGTATTGTTCCATTCCAACAGATCCAACCAAAGTAGGATAGCCAGAATGAGACTAAATGGAGAATACCACCCTCCCCCCTTCCTGCGGCTCCACCCCGTGCAATGTCCCCCGTTGCCACACTTGCCCCTACCTTAACACTGCCACAACACTCCACACACCCAATACCACCTTTATCATCAAACGCAACTTCACCTGCACCAACAGCAACATCGTCTACGCCATCACATGCACCCTCTGTCCCACTTTATTCTACATCGGGGAGACAGAACGCACTCTCAACACCCGCTTCACAGAACATCTAGCTGACACTAAACACTGCAGAAACACACCAGTTGCACGTCACTTCAGTACACCCCCACACACAGCCGACAACATGAGGGTCTGTGGCATCTGGAAAATGAAGGGCGACTCCATTGACCGTAAGAATATGGAGTCCTACTTCATTACCCATTTTGGTACCATGGCACCTACTGGACTCAGCCTAAAACACT
>SMGT01010268.1:295009-311203 GCA_004794575.1 Lanistes nyassanus
CCCCCCCCCCCCCCGACAAACTCAGTATCCCCAGGTGATATGTTCCAAGAAGAACTCCAGTTACGTGGGAAAGAAGTGCTTTTTCATGTACATATATACATACACACCTATGATAAAGTTTAGTTGATAAATTGCAAACAATAAGAAATAACCAACAGTAAATAACAACATTTATTTTGTCATATTTGTGCTCTCTTCCTCCCTCCTCTCTCTCTCTCTCTCTTGAAAGCTATTGCCAATATTCTAGGTTACACACCCAATGTATCGTGGACGATTGTCTTAATCGGGTGACGCAACTATCACTGGACACTGTCGGTATGGTAGCTTTATCTATCGTTATGTAAATAGTGTATGCATGTAGCATGTCGCGGGGATGAGTGCATGACAATGAGAATGTCTCTAGCTTCTATGATATATGTTAGTAGTGCACAGTGGAGCATTTTCGTCGTAACTGCAAATTAAATAGATTAGAATCCTTATCGCTGCCTTGCTTCAGTTTGGCTGTGCATGTGGCAAGTAAAGGGGCGGGGCTTGAGCCGGAACGTTTGAGAGTTAACACGAGAATCCGTCAGCGATCCCCTTATTTATGTTGCACGTATTTACGTTGTCATTGTTCTGGTTAGAACGAGCGGAATATTCGAATGAAAAACAAACCAGACCCTAGACATAAGACAGAGCATATCACAACAGTCTATATAAGGACTATGGTCTATGTTCCTTCAAATTTAGCTAAGACAGTTTTAAGAAACATAGCTCTGATCACACACTATGTGAAAAGCAAACAGCTCCCTCTAACCCCGTCACCGCAAATATTGAAAGAAAAACAAAAGGTTGTTTAACACATCTCACAAATGAAGAAAACATGAAAAAGTGCACATAGAGACTGGAGACAGCCAAACACGTTCACGCAACCGCAAAAAAAATTATGGCACTTAATATGCCAAATCCCTTTGCTTTTAAAATCTGTACTGCAAGTTCGTGCAAACCAGAAAAGAATCTACGACACCAAAAGTTTCGTATGGGAACACTCCCCGAAATTCAACGCCAACTAAACGTCCGAATATAGTAAACCAGCACTATTCATTGTCACGGTAATGGACAAATCACGTTTTGGGCAACAATATGAGCAGGTGCAATTCAGTCTGCGCTGCGAAAGACAGCTATAACCCTTGACGTCCTAACGCTAATGGCCGCTGAATGGGGTAAAAAAAAACACTCGCAGTGACAGCATTGATCGGCCCGCCCACTCGCAACCAATATTTTGCCAGCCTGGAGAGATGTTAACAGGTATTGCCCATGCTCACTCATGCCTGATTTAGCTGGGATCGGCGATCTCTCGGAATGGTTTCCCGCTGCAAAGATCAGAAGCTGAAACCCCATTTATTTTCCATGTACGTCCATTTTTGGTGCGGTCAGAAGGATGAACGCGGCCAGCTCTTTCGCGTGGGCGTTGTTTCACGTCTGGCCGGGTCTCTTTTCGTGAAACGGGACGCGTCTAAAGGAGAAAGTCCTCTGCCGCTGACCCTCAATCACAAATTCTCTGTCCTTCTCGAGTAAAGGCCCCGCCACTCAGACCTCCGCATTTATTGTACCTTCTTTCGATTAGAACCGACTGGATGGTTACATTCGCCCTGATACCGCGCGACCTATAATTAGGACTTGGTGGTGGTGTCTTTTCAAAGTACCATCAATAGACCGGGATCACTGGCAGGGTCACAGATACTGTGAAATGTCCAGGGAAGGAAACATTTAGCCAAATATAGTAACTAGAAAGCTTTAAACTGACCTTGCAAGTTTGCTGAGTCCCAGAATCCGTTTGTTAGGAAGATAGCCAATAGAAACCTGGACAGAATTTAAATAAATAAATCAGTCAATAAATAAATACATCAAAAAATACAAAACCAAAAACAGAACAATTTTGCTAAAGCATGTACCTAGACTTTCCTAAATGAAATTGTACTAAAAAATTTGAACTGTGAAACACAATCAGACATAAATTTTAAAAGACAATATTGTTGAAAAATACACGAAATCTAAACGTTATGTCTGTCACGCTGAAAGGGTCATTATAACGTACCTTTCCGAAAAAGCCACACCGAGTGCATTGTCTACAAAAATGTTTTCGAAGCCACTAAAGACATTGACGTAGAAGACGAGTTTTACATCAGGAATAACATGAATAGTCATCTGATGAAAACCCGTAATGGCGCATCAGTTATTTTTTTATTGCTGAATCTGATACCAGTGTACATGTGTGCCTTGTTTGGAAAAGTTATATATTCTTTTAGCCAGAGTAACAGAATATACCCAGTGAAAACCATAGTGGATGATTTTATAAAAGGCACAGACGTGTCAGCTGTAAAGCAGCGGGTGGAATAGAGCGACGATAATTTATTTGCAGACAGACTGTTGTGATACAGGAATAGCTTCAACGTGACTGCATCCAACTGCATAATTATTTAGCGATTTCAAAAGTATTTACGGCATTACACATGCATTTTAACGAAGGATCATCCTCTTTATTGCAACATAATGTTACTAGGAATTCATGAAACAAGTATCTGAGAACGAGATTTTTTTTATCTCTTAGGCAGACGTTAGCTGAGATTTTTCCACGGCATGATTCTATGTCATCTTAATATTGAAGTTAGGAGTATTTCCCCACAATAGTGATGGATCAAAGACTCAGCGAGATTTGGTGGCAGTGGTGGTGGGGGGGGGGGGGCGAAAGAGTAAAGTCACACACAGCCAGTAGGAATGAGGGTAGTGTACCACCACAGCCATACGCACCTTGAGACTCGGTTTATACAAGGGCAGTTTCAATGGAATCTAATGCTGGAAGCACATCATATTGAGGAATGACAGACTCGTAGAAAAAAAAAGAATTGTTCTGACTCTGGCCGATCCGAAAGTCTTTGTCTATAGGTCTAACCGTATGTGCCTAAACGGATGCCAGATGAGGGTCACATAACATTAATAAGATCCCGTGGGACCTTTTTTGAGTTTCTTCAGCACCAAATACATGAATAACATCTGCTGTTCCGCAGATGCTTTGATAACTGTATTGTTTAGGACCGCCACCTCTGTACTTTCCTATAGCACCGAAGCCTTTACAAGCTTTGTACTAAGATCATCACGTCTGCATGAGGTGAGTAAAAAAAAAATTAATGAATTTCTCTTGTAATGTATTATAGTGGAACAAGTAAACAGTTATGACAGGGGCACACAGAAGGACTTTGCCATATGGTCGTCTAGCTACGAGATGAACGAACGCACACAAGGATTGACAAACATAAGGAGGCGACACACGACTGAAGTTTTGCCTACCTCGTCAGCTCGGTCAGCGCGAAGTGTGCATGAAATGTTTTCTTGCGCGTTAAAAATCTACATTTATTATTATTACATATAATTTTGTTTGCAGTGTGAATGCGTCGCTTTTTGTTTGCCCCATGCATCTATGGAAATACTCCCTATCCTATCTTCCTATGTTTCTTTCTATCTTCCCCACTGCCCTACTTTCCTTCCATCCTTCTCTCCCTCCCTCCCTCAGAAACCGAGGAATGTTTTCCCAGCTGCCTACGTGCGCCTGGTGGTGATCTGTCTAATCAGCCCTTGAACAGAAAAACGGTCGCATGTTCAAGTAATACTATAGCACAAACCATAACCAGAAAGTTCTGACAGGAAACTTTTCATCGAGCAACAAAAAATTCATAGTAAGAAGGGTGTGGGACACAAGAAGAAAATAACAAAAGCTGATTTTGTTGATGATCTCATACCTTTCCCATGAAAGGCACAAGGTGATGTTCACACAAGGAGAACATTTCAATGTCTTTTACTATTACCATCTCGTCGTGGTCTTCATCAAACACGGCATCGTTCAAAACATCTAAAAGACAAAGAAGATTAAAAGACGCTAATTCCAAATTTCAACACACCTGCACGAGAAGGAAATGTGCAACAAATTTCATTTAAAATGATGTTTAATTTTGAACTGAACTTTGGCATCAATAAACATGCCTCATAAATTACATGTAAAGTAGTATCAATCATTTCTTTGCTGTAATTCTACCAAGATCAACCAATCAAGAATTAAGTGCCGGATAACATCATATCTTCGCCTGTGGTCTTGTGCTGTCAGCATGGCTATATATTTATATCACAACAACCGCCTTTGATGCAAAGCAGATCATAAAATGTTATGAAAGTAATCCTTCAAAAGACACACGTGCGCACGCACGTATGCACGCACAAACCTTTGAACATTTGCTTATTTCGCTATAAGCCCTGGGGGGGCTTTAAGCTTTGACAAAAAATACATTTACGGAAACACACATTTACAAAGCGAATAAATTATCGAGTACATAAAAAAAACCTTTACAACAATCAGAAGCCGCAAGAGAAAATATTTGGAAAATATTTGGAACAAAGGGGTAAAATGCTACTCGAAAAGCGAGGTAATAATAACAATAAATTTGGACAATTTTTAAGAGTCTTTCGTGATTTTGTATTTTTTTAATATGTGGGCATTTGGCTGATGTGTGCACGCACATGTATAAAATGAAAATTATGCTTGTAGTAAGGGCCCGGGACTCTTTCTTTAATAAGCAACTAAGCTACCAAGCAAACAAACAAAATGAAATGTTATATTATGGAATTCTTTCCTGTAAATAATAAAATATTTAAAAGGGAGATCAGAAAAAAATAGCTTAGAAACGTGGGTTTAAAAGTTCACAGTTTCCAATACCCCACACCGCAACACGCCGCACTCACACAGCACTGTAAAACTATTCCCGAGGTCCCTGTCTGTTTAAAGTATTGTAAGACATTAGACAGTGGCACAAAACAGTAGAAAGGCCTGTTGCTGCCCTACACGACAAGGGGCGCTAATGGACGAAAAATAATACCAGTAACACGTGCGAGGACTGATGAACTAAGTATAGAACTACATTCTGAATCTACCCATGGCATGTTCACGATTGCCTCAGTTGGTGCCATTTCTTCTGGATTCATGACCAAATAACCCAGTAAGTCTTGTAACAACTTTTCTTTCCAAGAAAGGAGTGGGAGAAAGGGAGAGAATGATCGCGCAAAATGAGAGAAAAGTGGATTTTCTTCGCAGAATGACCAATGTGGAAATGGGTCTAACATATGAATTATTCTTCCTCGGCTGTAACCCTAGTCCTGGGATTAGAAGCCCCTCAGAGTCGGTCAATTTGCTCACTGTTCATAAACACGTGTCGATTACACTGGGTGCTTGGGGGTTTTGTTTCTGTTTGATGCTTGGGAGGGGGCCAACCTCATTTCCAGACTTGTCACATGCTGCGCAGACGAAGAAAACTGCCGGTGTCAGCATGTTCCAAGTTTATTTATTATTTTTCTTACGACTGTTCAGCCTTTTAAAATAGCAAACCTTAAAAATTTAACGCGTACAGCACAATGTGAAAACGCAGTAAACAGGTCGGGAAAAGACAGCTTTTGAAATGCAGTTACTGGTAGAACAAGCATTCAAAGACAAACAACAACTGAAGACAGACACAGTGTTTAAAACTTGAGGAAGGGAGGAGGGGGGCTATAAACGTGCCATGTATTATTGTACTTGTATTAGGAAACATCAGGTGCCATCTATATGACATGTTATGCGAGCGCAAGTACGTTTTCTCCGATTTGTGCTTCTGTGTGCAAGCGCATTATGCGCACAGATATATTTAGTGCGTGTGCGCGTGTGTGTGTGGCTTCAAAGTTTGAACCGTGCTCACCTACAGGCATGTCCAAAGCCATCTCGAGTCACAGACTTTGAGGCTGAATCGAGCTGTCTGCCGACAGTTGCTTTATAAGTTTGTCCAGCGCATAGGAAATTCAACTCAGCTCCCGCCCATCCACCCCCACCTCCGCTCCCCCACTGTCTGCCTAACGCACTGTTCTGAAGAGTCTACCCTCATCATTGCAGAAATACGGTTGTTTGTTCAAGAAATGCATTCAGCAGCAGGAACCGCAGTCATAATTTCCAGGCGACCTCCAGCGCTGACCCGTGTTAGTATTCATTGGCTTCTGAGACTCTGGCGACACCCATGGCTATCACCTCATTCTGATCAATATGCCATTAGCTGCCAGTAAGACATGTGGCCCGAAACCAGTCATGAAAGGCCGTCCGCACACGGAGACAAGGGAGACAAGCCCCGCGCCTTACTCAACCTGTCAGCCCAGGGGGTGAGATTGATTCAGACGTCGAGGTTCGACGTCAGGGTCCTACGCTGTACCCTGGGAGCTCTGACGTCACTTCCTAGCGCCTTTCGCGTTCCTTGCATTTGTGAAGCTCGCAGTCGGTCGGCACGCCAGACTTCATCTCTTCCTTGAGTCCTGGGATGTCACATCGATTTGGTCTCAGCGGAGCTCGAGCATATGCGTACACAAAACGGCAAGCTGCAATTACACTTAAAGCCCATCAGGGCTGGTTACCTAGCCTGTTAATGAAAGCGTGTGCGGTCGGCTTGCCCTGAAATCCACAGTCACGACAAGGTATTTGGACATAAAAAGGACAGCGACAGTGACATTCTCTGTTAAAGATCTCTTTTAAAAAATTTAAGTTTTTTTTAATGGCTGGTTTTCGTCGGTGAGAATGTTCTAGTTCTAGTTCCTCCTATCAGAGCATCGAATAAAGTTCTATCGTGATATAAAAGCTTTCAAATTTCAGGCAGATTGAGAGGGCGGCTGGGGATTTCCCTGATGGACATGAACATGTTTATATCGTCATGGCTCTAGCAAATGGAGGATCTGCAAATAAATTAGGCATAGACTGGAAATGGGAATAATGCAGTGAAATACAATCAGCCGCTTGTAAACTTTTAAATGTGCTATTAATTTTAGTGATTACAGAGACGCAAAGTCTGGAAGCCATCAGATACCTGGTAAAAACAAAAATAAGGCTAAAGTAAACAAAGGACTTTGGTATTCTGAGACGGTTGGTCAGTTGTTATTTATAAAACGAATTACACTTCCCCAATCTCCGCCCCACCCCCCACCCCCAAATCATTTCTTCGCCTATTCATATATAAAGTGATATTTGCTCCAGAACGACGATTCAGTCCCTGCAATTCGGCATAAAGAAACGAACAACTTCCCACCGCAATGAATTTTTGTGACGCTTATGTGATAAAATATTGATCTGAACAGAAAATGTCACGTGAACAATAAAATGAAATGCGGATTGCGCCACTTTGTATTACCGCTCCTAAATACTAACGATGCACCGCTAGCCCAACAGATGGCGTAACGAAAATCCCTCTGACTTCCTTCGCTCAGCTTGATCCCTGTGTCACCTCTGATCTGAGTCCGACTTTTCTCCGTCCGGAATTCGAAGCTTGGTCACTAGGCAACAGGCGACCAGATAGTGTCAGATTACGTAACACCTGTGTGTCTGAGCTTGACAAAGTGCTTACTGCAGACTTATCCCATTAAGAAGGGCGTGGAGCAAGTTGTATTCGTACCTCCTAAATTTTTCGTCTGTTTTTTTTTTTTTCCTCAAGAGTAGCTTACTCAGTCTGTGTACATCTTGGTAAAACGACCTGTGTTCAACTTTACATTTGCTGACAAAAATTGTGAAGTATTTCTTTCGGTTTTAAAAATCAAATACTTCTTCTTGGTACAAGCGCTTGACCACAGTAACAGCAAACATGCATAGCCCAAAACTTCCGTTGTAAGTTCGTGCTGTTGCTGTGAAAACTGCATCACAAAAACTTCCCATCAGATGCTTAGAAACTTTTGAAATGCATTCTTTCGTTTGAATATAAACACTGGGTCTACGACAATGTAATGAAGCAATATATTCTATCTTTGTGCTGCATCTGTAAGTCGATAATGTCTGTGAAGAAAATTCAAATACAATTCCTCTGGAAGACGAGCGGAACTGCTGCAATGAGGTTCGAGATGAGATGCATATTGTCCTGCGAACGTTATTTACTGGATGAAATAATTTTTGTTAGCCCCGGTCGGGTCCGCATCTCCCCCCCCCCCCCCCAAAAAAAAAAAAAAAGGCTTGGGTCGAAATTCTGCAGTGTTTACCAGGACATACATAAGACCTGGGAACTATGTGTGTTACGCATAGAAATATTGCACACATAAGCATGATATACCGGTAATTCTTTTTTTGAATAAGCACATATCTTCGGGTAGTTAATCGGGTAGAATTAGATTATCTAGGTTTTAAAATCGTTCTGTTTAGGTTTACTCTGTAAAATTGTTAATGAGAAATTTTAATTTACCTGCTTGTCCTTGAATAGCAGGTGAACACACGGACTGTACAACGAATGACCCTGACCTTTAGAGGTGCCGAAGTACACGCAGTTTGAGCCCCCGTTAGGTCGACACTATAACAATGGACGCAGGTAAAACAAGCAATTCGACGATAATGATTGATTGAAATATTTGCTAAACCTATGTACACATTGCCTTAGAATGTAACTAGGGCTCCAGGGGTGTTGCTGCGCACCTCGCTCTTAGGTTTGCCATTAGAATGTTTATCTGGCCTAATTTGTACGGGTCCCTGCGGGGAGTAAGTCCCTGAGTTGTTGCCCTGCTGATAATGATCACACGTGACATTAGAACCAGAAAAATTATAGGTTTAAATTCAAGTATGACTACTGCGTCCTTAATGAAGGCTTCGTTGAGTATCAGCTTCTATAATCAACAATAATTCTTGCAAGCACAGTTTACAAAGGTTTCTCGGTTAAGAAATGCTTTTACGTCAATCTGACAAGACCAGCCCAGCTGATGGGCTACCATTTCCATGTCAGTTCTCTGTGAAAGAAACCGCATTCAAATCGCTTGCTTAGGTTGCCCTAGAAAACATGCGTTTCTGAATCATGACAGGTCTGTTAAGCCGTTTTTAAAAAACCCAAAGCACTGCCAAATTCTAGCTTCATAGGTATCCATTGACGTTTGTTTAGGGGAAAGTGCTTCCACCTCTCGGTGATTTCGCACTATAGGGGTGAGGGGAAGGTGGTGTTTGGGGTTAGGGGCGTGATTTGACTTCGGCGGCCAAGCTGGTGGTGGTGGAGGCTGTTGTTCTGGTGTCCTGGCTACTGTGGTTGGCTGTTGTCGCTGTCCCTCTTGGCTGTTTCCTACTGACCTATCCCTAAGTGCTAGACGTTGCATCTTCTTTATATTCTTTTTTTTTTGGTTAGGGTTATATTTCCCTCCCTTTTTAAATGAGGCTTTGATTTTTATTTTTTAAAAATATTTTTAGATGTGTCTTGCATCAGGATGGCTATTTACTACCTGGACTGTAAGCTCAAGTATGTGCTGCCATAGATTTTTGGGTGGGTTAAAGCCGCTTTTTTCAAATTTAGTGATAGTTTATATTTGTTTAGTTCTTCTTTAAGGTTTCCCCTTTCTTTGCTATTTAGGTTGCACTCTAACAGTATGTGCGATGTGTTAAACCTATCCCCACAGCTACAACTTAATCGATTTGTGTACATCATGTGGTATTCGCCATTTAATCTCATTCTAGTTATTCTTGCCTGGTTTGGTTTGTTCTAGTAGATTTCAATAATATTAGACTGTTACTCGGTAGGTATCCATGTTAAATATCTAGTCTTAAATATGTCACCGAGGATTGCTGTACCTATGACATATACAGCATATGGAAAGGGTAATCGAATACAATACAATACAATACAATACAATACAATACAATACAATACAATACAATACAACAGACTTATTTAGCCCAGTGACAATTGTGATGCACCAAGAAAATGTCCCGATGTTGGTAAATACATAGGTAGAATACAAAAACAATAGACAAAACGTATATAATAGATTACATGCAGTCCCCCGACACACGCAGCTCGATCGCTCACACACGTTCGATGCCCCCCTGCTTCGTCGCACCCCCCCCCCCCCCACTCACACACAAGCACACGTATTTCCAAGCACAGGGGAACGGGCTCGCACGCGGGCCAACACACCCAACCCTCAAAGGATTTGCCAACACGCGACCTCCAAAGTGAATCAGGTCCCTACAAATTTCAGAGGAGTGGCATTAGGAGGGGCGAGATGACGGATATAGGATACCTATAGCTCTGATCGTGCCAACGAACATAAAAAGGAAGGTACCATAAGAATCTCTTTGTCTTATAGCACCGCTGGTAAAAGCTTTAGCGCTGAGGCTGCTGATGACGTTATAAAGTAGCTGATGATCACATGAGACGCAGAGATATCAACATGTAACAGAGCAGCATAAAGATGCTAGCATGTATTGCAAGACTCAAGTGGAGAGAGATTTGTCATTCTTGGTCATGGAACAACTAGTTAAATTGTCACGTTTACAATAATTAACTAGTCGTGCACTTTGCATCGGTAGAGTTAACAGGTAGGCAATTGTAGAAAGACAATACTTCAACTTCGCGGTGATTTCGCACTATGGAGGAAAGGGGTACTCTTACTAAGCTATGCACTTAATAAAGAACCACCAAACTGATAGCTGGAGTAAGATGGCCAGCGCAGACAGGCAGCTTAACATTCGGGGAATGAACGAAGGAAGCTTAACTTCAAGAAATAATCCTTGGCCACCTCCTGATTCGAACCAGCCACCCTTCATAAGCTAGTCTGCAGAACTACCAGAAGATCTGCCCAGGCCCCGAATAAGTACCACTCGTCAAGGGACGCTAACTACAGACCCTGCTTCGGGCAGGAGGGCGGCAGATAAACTCATTATGGGGTTATGGGGAGCCTGTGGTGTAACCGGCGGATATCATTGCGTCATTGTCACGTGGGGCTGTACTCGTTGATCTTTGCGGTCAGATACAAGGGGTGTTGCCATGAAGTTGCATCATACAGTTAGAATCTCTGATCATCTGAGAACTTTGGGGATGACTAAGACGCGCATCAGTCTGATCTTGGATGCATTAATTCCAGGAACAGAATATGTGTGTATGTGTGTATGCACGCACACACGCACACGCATATACATATGCACACGCGCGCGCAGACACACACACAACCACACACAAACCAGAACTTTAAACTTCAATCAAGTTCATAAACTGACACGGATCTTGCTTGTAGAAATAAAAACTGTGTAAAAGGAAAAGGATATCATGTGTTTGCGTGAAAGGCTTCTTTAAAAAAAAACAAAATGCCCCAAGCATATAAAAAGACATAAAAAGGACAACTGTATGGGTAATGTGCATAAAACAGAATGAAATTAATGATGTACAGTTCCACCCCAGCTATTTGTTCCCGATAAGCATCTTGCTCGGGGAAAAAATGACGTAAGGGGGGTCGTAAATCCCCGGTCTATTTATAGTCCGGCCGTGCAGCAAAGTACGCAACACAAACGGGCTAAAGCATTATACTATCGCGTTGACATGAGCCGTCATTGACACAGCTGTCAGCGACATATCTAGAATGACCTCTCAGTGACATCTCACTGGCTTCCAGACTGAAAGGCGTGCGCCTTATCTCGGCAAAGATTCTGCCCCAAATAAATATGAACCGAGAAAAGACAGACCTTTAGCGAGCTACTGATAATGGGAAGTGTCGACTCATGGAAGAAAGTGCTGGTATGAAGATCCTGTAGAAATGAATGTCAGGGAAGATCAACGTCTCAGCTGACTGGATCGGTCATGTGACTGCCTTTGCACGCGGTTGGCAGAGAGGCTGTACTTGTAGTTGTACTTCACTAACAACTACGTTCTGTTTATTTATTTTAGTGACAACAAAAAAAAAAAAAGAAAAAGAAAAAAGAACGAAGGAAGAAATTAGGGACATACGGAATCCTCTAAATACAGAGAGAGGAACAGACTGAGTGGAGGGGGTGGGTTCTGGGAGGGAGATTAAGATCCCGAAGGATACAAAGACTTTGCCGAAGTAGGAATAAAGATAAAAGGATATATAGGAGAAGAAATTGTTACATGGTTAGAAAGGTGTGAGAGGAGGAGCAGAGAACAAAGACCGCGCATACCTGCTATGGACTCTTGGTAACCCTTTGTGAAAAACATGAGAGCTTTGGCTGCTCTCTCTGGCGTTTTCAGCAAACCCTGTCTATTGGTGTCCTCGCCCAGGTCTTGCAGAATCGCCTTGTAGTGCTTGGCCATGTCAGTTGTCAGAGCCGGCTCTGAGGCAGGGTCTCGCTTTGATTTCCTTTTCACGATGCCATTTTCAAACACGAAGCTGGGTCCGTTTGCAATGCCGCCCCCTCGCGGGGTCAGGTGCCCATCTGGCCCTTGACCCAGGCTGGGGTGCTTCACCATGGTGAGCCGTCTCAGCTTTTCCTCCAGTTCGAGATCGGGATCTGGCAGACACGCGAATTCAGGTTCTTCTGGTTCCTCACGCAAGCTGTCAACTGGCGTACTGCTTTGCCGATGGGACATTCTCTTCGAGTTCTGGAGAAACGCAAATCAAACGCGTATCGGCAGCGCGATCAGCACGAGGTTCGATCGACTTTCGAGCCTGTCGTCTGCGGGAATGCAGCATAGTTCGCCTCGTGCGACCGTGGGCTATTTATGGCCTTTGACTGCGTCACGACATCGTCACCACGAGAGACTGCATCTCTCCCGCTAGCTGATTGGTCAACTGCAGATGTCGCGCGTGCGACCTCACCATTCAGTCAGCAGCAAGACAAGTTTTAGTTCTTACGCCACGCGAAAGTTTTGGGGCGAGAATTGGGAAAGCTGGCAGTACATTTACAGTTACCATGGTTCTGGAAAAGATGGGCTAGCAAAGACGGCTACATCCATAGCATGAAACTGTACGGAAAAACGCTGTTTCTTCTCTCTAAAGCCACAGACGTACATGTCTAGGTTTTAACAGACAACGCGAAGATTGAAAATTAAAGAGCGAAAAAACGGACTCGCCCGTGCAAGTTAAGCAATGGTTTACTCTTAACCCAAAGGGAGATGTAAGCTAGTGTGACAGAGAGCAAACGTTTGCATACACTATAAATGATACAAACGAGATAACAAGGGGGAGGGGGGTATTGCAGTATAAGGAAGTGGGGCAGGGTAACGAAGGGATGAGGCACAAAGATAGAAAAAGGCCGAAAGCGATCGAGTCCGACAGGACAGGGAATTTTCGCAAAAGAAGCGACGGTTTATCTGACAGCCGCGCGAAATGCGTTTGATCGATGCGATCTAATTTTGCTCGGCATACTGATTTTCGAAACTTCCGAAGCAGTGCTCTTTTCTCTAAAACCTCGCTCTGCCACCCTCGGTTCCTCTCCCCACCCTTCACTTCCCACTGGTGAGATCTGCTATGCAATGTGGGCAGCCCAAAAATAAACAAACAAACAAAGCAAAAAATCCCACGCTTCCCTTCACCGCTCTGGCAACCTATTTCCATAGAAACTTCAATGTGAAAAAAATCTATTGCTCGAATTTCTGGGGGATTAACATGGATACTGGCGCGTTTTGTTTTGGGAATCTACTTAGTACAACACAACATACGCTTGCGTTTATAGCATGTGTTGGCCAGTACTACTTGTGAACATATGGCCTACGTGAGGTGTCTGCCAAATAATTTTAAGAATTTGTTTCACCAAGTGTGAAGAGTACAAATAAGGATTTATTATAAGGACATATATATATATAATACAGGTATGAATTAAAATCAATGTAACTGAAACAAACCCGATAGCAGATCTAGATTCGGGAAGGGGGTATGTCTAAGAAGAACAATGCAGAACTCAGCCTTCTAACTGGGAACTTTCTGCACAAGAAATACCAAAATCTAGACCGATGATTGAAACACGACTCTGCGTGCATAGAAATGATTGCAATATACAGTTGTCATCCGCAAGTCTTGGGGTTTGAAAAGGAACAAGTGACTGCCGCTTGGAGATAAACCTAGGTTCAATATAAACGGAAGTGAGCCAGGCTAAATTAGTGTCTGTTTTCGTCTTTGCCTTCATGTGTTTCTACCCTTGTCTGTCTTTGTCTCTACCTGTTTGTGTTTGTATTGTCCTGGCGAAGGGGTAATGCCCCGAAACTGTGGGCTGTCTGTGTCGTCTATTGTTTAATTCAGCTTGGCTCAGTTCCGTTTTGAACTCAGTCTTGGTGTTTTCCACGTACGAATAGCTTTACTTGTAATTTAAAAGTCACCCCCCACCCCACTCAGCTAAGATGGCACTCATGATGTAAAACTTGAGTCAGCAGAACAGGATCTGAAACATAAGTAGATTATGAGATATAATTGAATAGGCAGGCAAGCAAATTTTGGCCCGCGACATGCAGGTCAAAGTTCACCCAGACTGCTGCAAAGAAAACACATGTACTCAAACCCCTTTTAAGGGGCTTCCTTAATTGAGTGATTGTGTATATATTCTACTAAACCTGATCTTGTATGTGGCCGTATATGTACGTGCGGCGAATAGAGGCGCACAGTCGTCCAATTCAAAAAGGCCTTAACAGTCAACTATTTTGAACCATGATGAAGACTCCTCCAAACGTCGAGCTGTCACGATACATACATTCCTGGTAGAAACTTCTTGATGCAGTTAAACGATTCACAGTCGTGTTTGTTCCCATAAATTGTTTCTATGACATGCACTGAATGTGTACGTGTCTTTTTCTTTATTAAATTCAAACCACCATATGGGGTCCATTTTATATCGTGGGTGAGTCTGGTGGTACCTTTTAACATTGTTAAGACGCTTGAGGAGGGTGTGTGTGTCTGGGACAAGAACAACTACACAAGAGCCTGCAGGCACGCGCGCACTTCCGCACTCACACCTTTCGTGAGTTTTGTTCAAGCCACTGGTCATATGAACACTTTTGAGAGCACAGACAAGAACACTTTTTTTAAGCTAAAGCTTTCTAGATCAATGCAAAATGCGTTCTTTTTCGGTAACACAATAAGAGTTCTAACTACAATACTTCTTGTTTACAATCTGTGTGTGTGCGTGTGCGTGTGTGTGTGTGTGTGTGTGTGTGTGATGGTGATGGCAGGAGTTGTATGTTGCTAATCGAGCCAGAAAGAAAGTCTGGAGTCATCCCTCTTATGAGCCTAGATATTTCATTCTGTATATATTCACTATCTGTAAATAATATTCTCTTTTCTTTCACTGTATTATGGAGTCTGTGATTCTTTGTTTTATGGGGGGACTGTAGGTGGATGGAGGCTCGGGCCTCGTTGTGCAGTAAGATAGTTATATGAACACCATAAGTTATACAATGATAACATTTTCCACCTACACACATGTCGTCCTCTTAACGGGGGTTGTGTGAAGCGAGCACAAAAACGTCGCGTTGGGAAGAAAAACAAACCCCCACGTGGCGACAGTCTGCAGCGTAGATTTCACCTGATTTTGATTTCAGATGTTCTGCACGCATTCTCCTCATCTTATCTGCATGCACACGTTGCAGGTGGTGTCCTCATTAGTCCTTAATTCTGGGTTCTTATTTGTTTTTATCTGGTTTTTAAACGTCGACCTGGACATATCTTTCAGATATTGACGAAGGTATCTGTCTATGTCGATATGATTTTAAAAGAAATAGGCCTATAGTTTAGAAATACGATATTTAGTCGGCAGTCACATGAAAAATAGTCGGATAAAACTCGATACATTTTTTTTTACAAAAAAAGAGACACACCATCACTAATTCTCTCCCAGTCTCCATTGTTACAAGACTACTGGCTTTTCCCCCGTAAAGTAAGGACTATATAGGTCTTCCCTCGTGTGTTGGCGGAGATTATCTACTCTTCCATTAGAATGTAAGAACGTGTTCTCTCCCTCTATTCACTGGAATGTTTTCTTGTCAAGTGTTGTAGTTCGAGAAGATGGTTCCTTGTCACAGATTAAATTGTTGCTGAGACATTTCACTTATGCTCAATGTATTGTGGTCTCTTTTAGTGTTAAGTGTATTTCTATGTGGCTTGTACATGTATATTTGCTTAGTTTAGTGTATAGATCATCCGGGGGCATAGGAGTTTGTCATCTATGATAGCGCTTGTTTAAATCGGTTCACTGTAATAGGGTCTGTTGTGTGGTGTTTCAGCGCAACTGTTCACAAAGGTGTTAAACATTTCACCCAGCTAGGTAACTTTTGGTGCCTTGAATTATCATATCATCTTTTTCCGTTCTACTGACCATATGGTTTGCTTTGTTTTTTTAACCCACAGAATTACACACAGAGATCTGGCTGTGTATAGACTGCCGTTCTGTGTGAGGCAGTGTATTATGCTGTACCTAAAAGCGCG
>SMGT01010268.1:312963-334825 GCA_004794575.1 Lanistes nyassanus
GGTCACGCAGGCGGGGAGAGCAACACGGAGGTCGGTTGTCTCTTTCAAAACTCCCAGTTCGCAACAGCCTGTTCATAAAACAGCAAACTTTACTCAGAAACTAATGCCGTCAGCTTTTTCGGACACAGCTGCAATGCCATATGGGCAGTTCTGCACTAGATACCAAAATAACGCCCTGTCGTGTCTCAGAGAGTTTGACAATGAATGCTACAGCTGCCTGCTGAGAATTCAGTCATCGCTCAATATGTCAAAAATAATGTTTATATTAATATAATACCGAGTTATTAAATTCAACAAAGCAAGCTGTTTACAAATATGTAAGAAATATATTGCGGGTTTGTTTCCCAGTTTAGCTAATCAGCAGCAGGTTAAACAGTTCTTGAGATAAGAATGAACTGGTCTTCAAAATGAAACAGTTTCTGTACAGACAGACAGACAGACAGGCAGACAGACAGACAGACAGACAGACAGACAGACAGACAGACAGACAGACAGACAGACAGACAGACAGACAGACAGACAGAAAGAAAGAAAGAAAGAAAGAAAGAAAGAGCTTTATTTTAACTGCTTGTAGGCGATTGTTCTCCGTGTGTGGTTTAGGCGTGTTTGTAATTTTTTTTATCTAAGAGGTGTTTGTCAATTTTGCGTGTGTGTGTAAATGCTTTATTTCTTTAAATGTTTTCAGCATAGTATGCTAATAAAAGCGGGTTTAACTTCTGTTCAACCATGTTACTCAGGTCCTCCTCCGAAAAACTTCTTATATGTGATGGAGCGGGTTCGCTTCCGTAAACTTTCTTCTCTCTCTCTCCAAACCAAGGAAAAGACTTCGTCACAGGCCTTCTACATGTTTATTTGAGGCCGCCGCTGCTGCTGCACACCTCTTCTGCCCACCTCCCTGCCCCCAGTGCCCCGTCTCGGCTCTCGTGACGTGGCGCGTTGCGTCCCTCCTCGCTTCACCACTACTCTGAGGCGTGCCACCACCACCACCACCGCGTGCCTTTGTCCGGCCCGCACCCTGCTTTTACCGGGTGGGAGCGAGCCACAACGAAGGCATTGCCAGCTACAACCTCAGCTAGCGGGTGGAAGTGCGGTGGATGCCGCATTTTGTGTTTCTTACACGCTCAAACTTCAAAATAAAAGACCTAAGAATATATCTACAGAAACATTGGTGAACATATCCAAGGAAGGAGCGCTCCAACGTACAGACTGTCGTGCGGACTGTAAGAAGCATTCGGGAACGAGTGTTGTGTTCTGTGAGTGTTGTGCATCACGTGGTCATTCTTTTCTCATAAGCAAAGGCGAGATTGAGGTACATGGTTTGTCATTGTGTTTAATGGCGAGGCGGGTGATGTAGGTTGGTATTAGATGTTATAGTAGACCTAGCTCAAACAGAAGGAAATTGCGGGACCCCTAGAGTTGAAACGAGTTGTAACATATATTGTCTTGATTGTAAATACTCGCTGTTTATATCCTTTGGTGTGTGTTCGCTGTATTACAGTCTTTTGTGGTTATTTATGGGTGACTGTAGGTGGTGGGGTCTCGGCCATATGATTAAGAAATCATATTAAATAATTTTAGTAATACAGTGATAGTTCCATCTACGCATATGTCACACTCTTGACGGTGGTCGTGTGAGCGAGAATAGGAGACGACCCGTCAAGTGCAAAAAAGAAATCTCCCAGTTGTGACAGATATAGAAACGTTTAAAGAGAGTGAGCCTAGCATAGCACGCTGTAAGATGACACAGTGCCTCACAGCCACGGTTGGCTGGCAGTACTCGACCTGGGCACCCCCCCCCCCCCGGCGACGCGGTGGCTGTGAGCGTGATGGCCAAAACCGTCTCCGTAATGGCTGCATCCATCACATTCCCGGCCGCTCAAACGCAATGGCTGCGTCCATCACATATAGTACCGAAAACCAATCTGAAAGCGTTCGGTCAGCGTTCTCTTAGTTTTGCCGCCCCCAATGTCTGGAACTCGCTGCCGGCTAAACTCCGCGATGCTCCTTCTCTTGCTTCATTCAAAATAAAGCTCAAACCCATCTTTCACCTCGCTTTTCACTGACTGTACCGAGCTGGTTGGTAATGCTGCTCTGTGGGAGAGAGAGAAAGAAATAGCCAGAGAGAGAGAGAGAACTTGAGAACTTTGAAATTTATTGATTTCACCTTATTTAGGTCAGATTATGGGGGGTGGGTGGGTGTGTGCGTGTGTGTGTGTAACAAATACAAAGACAAATCGCCAGGTCGGTAGCCGACACATACAGCATTGATAGATACATTGTTATATAGCGGGCTACAGGAACAAACTACCAGACAAGCTAAAATTTTAATAATTATGTCTTAGAACTTTAATAATTATGTCTTACATGCCTGCACTACAGATCGAATTGGAAGAGGGTCGGTAGCCCTGTAAATTTTACGTCAACCTTTACGTGTGAAAGGAGATATAACGGCAATACAACCCAGCCCTGGGTCGGGTTTCAGGAAGATACAAACGCTCACACAACCCACCTCTGGCTTGGGGTTCATAAGCGTTTGTATCTACCTATCCTATCTTAAAAACAGTAGGAAGTGTCATTTGCCCTGTGTATTTTATGTGCAGCTTTACGCACAGTTGATAAGAATGGCCATGCAACCCGAGTCCAGATGCGATGTGAAAGCTATCAGCAGTGCGATCAACTCTGGCTGGGATGCGCTGCAAGGGAAGTAACAAGGCCGCATTACAGGGGTCCTTCCACGTAGTGTCCCTTGTAGCGCCTTCCTCCCGACTCGATCGGAATGCCGGGCTCAGAGGGTGAACTTATTTTTCACATCTACGCTAGGTGAAAAATATTTCTAGCTAATGGAAGTGCTTGGGAAATACCCCATAAGTCACGAACGATTCAGCCAAGTAGAACTCAAAGATATGCTGTTGCAGAAAGTTTGCAAAAAAAAACTATCGGGAATAGGCTACAAAAGTACAAAATACTACGTACTACTGTACTAGAGCTACTCATACTACTATAATTTTGTGAACTACACAATAGTAAAAGTACTTACTAAGTAGTACACTTATTAAGTACTACGACTAGTTAGTACATTAGTACAGTACAAAATACCGTACCGTATCATTGTCCCTAAAGGTTGTCATTAGAGTTGTCTCGTGATTGTCCCTAAAGGTTGTCATTAGAGTTGTCTCATGATTGTCCCTAAAGGTTGTCATTAGAGTTGTCTCGTGATCGTCCCTAAATGCCGATTGTCGATGCTGAAGGACGAAGGTAGTACAGACGAGTACAGGCATTATCCACGACGTGGACAGAGAACCAGCAGTGCTTCTGCAACAGGGGTGACTCTTGCCAGTCAGGAAAGGAACTCGGGCATTTTGGACCGGTGCTGTGATTGTGGAGCTGAGAGACGTGGCGTCTGCGGTATTCCTATCCAGCATCGTGAAAGTGAGTTTACGTACAGAGTAAGACACGACCGTAGCTCAAAGCTAGAGGAACAAACTTAGACGGTAGTAAATCAAACTTGTTGATTTGTCGGTTTGTAGAAACGGTTATTTCTTGTGTGATCGTCGGTCGATCTGATTGTGTGTTAAGACGTCGACGTGATGTCATATTCAGAGAGGTTTTAGTACGGAAGGGATAAAGTTTTCTTGTGTTTACCGAAGTGAAGTATCGGTACGGTAAAATTCATAACCCGGTGCGTGTGGATACGTATATCGTAGCTGAGATGAAGGTATGAGAGTGCGAGTGATTGTTCTACATATGTTAGTAGATGTATATTGGAGCGTCATTCCTTGTGTAGTGAAATATTCTGTTGTAACTGCAAATAAATAGAGTAGTGCATTATCGATGCCCTCTCTTATTAAGTTGTGCGCGTGACAAGCAAGGGGGTGGGGGCTTGAGCCGATTGGAAATTGATTAAATTAGGCAGCGATTGCAGTGTTAGTTTCCCCCTTCTTGACACAATTTTATGTTGTGATAACTCTAGTCAACGAGCAGACGAGTAAAACACATAAGCGCCATACCCCTAGACACGACAGAGACAATACCGCGACAGGTTGTCATTAGAGTTGTCTCGTGATTGTGCCTAAAGGTTGTCATTAGAGTTGTCTCGTGATTGTCCCTAAAGGTTGTCATTAGAGTTGTCTCATGATTGTCCCTAAAGGTTGTCTTTAGAGTTGTCTCATGATTGTCCCTAAAGATTGTCTTTAGAGCTGTCTCATGATTGTCCCTAAAGGTTGTCATTAGAGTTGTCACGTGATTGTCCCTAAAGGTTGTCATTAGAGTTGTCTCGTGATTGTCCCTAAAGGTTGTCTTTAGAGTTGTCTCATGATTGTCCCTAAAGGTTGTCATTAGAGTTGTCTCGTGATTGTCCCTAAAGGTTGTCATTAGAGTTGTCTCGTGATTGTCCTAAAGGTTGTCATTAGAGTTGTCACGTGATTGACCCTAAAGGTTGTCATTAGAGTTGTCTCATGATTGTCCCTAAAGGTTGTCATTAGAGTTGTCTCGTGATTGTCCCTAAAGGTTGTCATTAGAGTTGTCTCATGATTGTCCCTAAAGGTTGTCTTTAGAGTTGTCTCGTGATTGTCCCTAAAGGTTGTCTTTAGAGTTGTCTAATGATTGTCCCTAAAGGTTGTCTTTAGAGTTGTCTCATGATTGTCCCTAAAGGTTGTCATTAGAGTTGTCTCATGATTGTCCCTAAAGGTTGTCATTAGAGCTGTCTCGTGAGAGCGTACACAGCGCCATGTCAACAAGTTGGTGACAATGGCTCCTTTAGCATCACTGAGACTTTTTATTCTTTAATTATTAGGGAGGTGTAAAAAGTATAAGGATCAGATGTACCCCTACTTTTTTTGCGTTGTTATTGTCGATACTTGGGGGTGGGTGCTGGGGACGATTCTTTAAGATGTGAACATCCGGGAGGGAGATGTAGATCTGACTTTGTTGGTTTTTGCTTGGGAGAAACATGCACGCGAACTTGTTTCAGACTAGACCAAGATGACCGCCTCACTGATACGTTGATGGAATGTGCATTGTTCGGTGATTGCGCTTTCTTTGGCATCGTCCTACGCGTTTATCTTGACTTGACTTCCCTTGGGTTGTGGAATACTTAAGATACATGTGCCACACTACTGTTTGGACCATAAAAGGCAGCCTCAGTCTTTTGCTTTACAAGGGTAACCACTGGGGTGGAACAGAGCCCTTGGTGAAAAGTTCAGTTTGTGCCTGGCTCTAAGTGTTGTTAGTAGCGTCTGTTTAACTGTCGGCGTTTCTGTTATGGCTTCGTATTCCTATTTATGAATGTCAAGGCGTCACTAAAATGTCCACAGTGCTCGAGATTCTTTGCTTTCACTGCTTGTGTCACGTGCAGCAGAAGGAGCGCACGTTTGAAACTCAAATACTGTGAGAGACTGGCAGCCCTTGTCGCTTTTTCTTGGGAATAAACTTGCACTGAAATTCGATGTACGCCATTTCCTCACGTTTCTATTGTTTCAGAATATCTCAAGTTTTACATTAGTATTGCCCTACATAAAAGTGACTGCAAATTAAAGAACTGATCGCGCTTCTGCCTTTTCCAGGGAGACCATTGTGGTCGAAAAGATGGTAACATCATCCGGCCTTCTTTCCGCTCTGAGGTCGATCTTCAACAAGAAAATTCACAACTGAAAGAACATCTAAATCTCTCCTACTTAGAAGCTGGGACTATTTTTAGAGCTCTACAGGGTTTGAGATCCTTATAGACACTGGGACATTGGGACATTGGAACTGGTGTCGCAAAACAGAAACAAGGTGAATTAATGATCTTGCAAAAGATCCGGTGTTCAGGATTTAGAATTAATTTCTACATTTATTTTGGGTGTCACTTGATTATACAGAGAGCTTAAAATTAAATAATTTACTTGAATGGACCTTCAATTTAATGGACCGCGAGATTCAATGTTCATTATCAGTTTACGTCTGTTCTGTCATCTGCTGCACTCTAAAACTGAACTAAGTAAATCTTAGAGCAGTGTTAGAATACTTCAGGAATCACGAGCTGCGAGGGAGCACTGACTGAAGGCTTCGCCCGACAACTGCAAGCAAACGACAAAGTCAGATACTTTAATGAAGATCCTTTATTCCTGAAATTATAACTCCATGCCTTGGACATTACAGATGCTCATATGTACAAGTGCAGTTGTAAATAGAACAGTTTGAAGACAGAAGCTGAACGCTATAAAGTAAAAAGATATGAAAAAGGCCACACCAGCTGTACTGTTTTCGTAACGCACAGCGTCAGCGGGCTGTTTGTATACAGGACATTAAAATATATGCTTAAATTCAAAGTAAAACAGCTAGGAGAAATGGACAGTTGAAAACAAGAAGCGTAACGATTTGTTCATACCGCATAAGATATTTTAGTTCTGGTGCGTTTCGAAGAAAGAACTCGTAAGATGTCTGCTAGCAGTCATTCGGGTCGAGACTAGGGAGTCTGGATCAGTTCTCAGTCAATAAACAGATGCAGTTTCTGTTTTATTTTATTCCATTGTTAAAAAGTGCCAATTGCCAATCCATACCGTGTACCAAATATTCACATAACTTGGTGTCTGTCATTTTGGTAAATAGTTTGATAATTCAGTCAGAAGATGGCCTGTAAGCAGGTGTCATAGGAGAAAGTATATTATACGTACGCCAGAGACCTGAACCACAGATCTACCATTCTTGCTGTCGTCGTGACAGCTAGTTAACTCATGTGTCACTGGGCTGGGTCGCACGAGCGTAAGTCCTGTTCATAAGTAAAGATGCACGTAAAATACACAGGGTGAGCCAAGCATACGACTGCTCTGATGAGCATAGGGGCAGACACGAACCTCATGCAACCCAGCACTGGGCAGTCATTTGCGAAGAAACAAGATCGGAGAAAATAATAAATCAAAGTATGAAGTGCAGACCAGTCGACAAGAATATAACAGCATTACACATGGTAGAAAACTTACAAATCGCCAAATGTATAATTACTTGCGATTGAATAGAAACAAACTTTTTTTAAAGACAAAGCAGACAAGACAACGAAGAATGTTATTTCTTGATGAAAGAGCCTAGCAATGTGTCTACGTGTCCACACTCGTCCAAAGAGCATGCATTCTGAACCGTGGCTGTCACCTGCTTAATTCCTTCTCAAACACCATGAAAGTTCTGTATCATGGAGAAGGTATAGCCACCCCTCGTACACATGGAATTACTTTTCTTGGTTTCGATTACATTATTTTAATCTTAAAAAAATCCTCGCGAACGGGAAGAAAAAGAAGCAGAACACAACTAAGTGCTTCTTTTAATTTCAAAATTACACGCGGAAACGTTCACACATCTAACTTTCTCCAGGCACTATACTCTCTTGCTCTCGACTTTTCATAGCGACTATCTCGAGGCTTGCTCACTTTTCACTCATACCAGATTTGCAATTTAAGAAGGATCAAATGACGAGAGAGGTATAACAGTTTTGTCAGCAGTCCACTTTGTGGGCAAAGTTGCAGATTTTCAGGTCCCAGTCAAACTTCGTGCTCTGGGGACACTTCATACGGAGAGCCCTCAAGCCGTGGGGGTGGGCTGGCACACACAGGTTGAAATGAACGCAGGAATCTTGGTCGCCAAATATGCCCAGGCCGTACTTGTCACAATCCAGCGATCCTGATTCATAAAGTACGCGATGAGACGCGGCAGGAAGAAGGTGGTAATGATAAATATGACGAGGACAACGACGGGGCGATTAAGAGAAGATGAGATCATTGTTGCTGTTTAATTAGAGTGCGCGTTACTGAAAACACGTCGAGATGTATTTAATGAAAGTCACTAAGTATTAAAGCATGCACGGTCGTCCAGACAAATATGCCCATAGACAAGTTTTAATTGTACATACGCACATGCACGCATGCACCTCACCTCAAACACACACACACACACACACACACACACATACACGACACACACACGCACGCACACACACATGCCCGCGCGCACTCAGACGCACCGCTATAAGAAACTGCACATTCGGAACTTTTCCATTTGTCTGCATCCTTTTAAAAAGTCGAAATTAGCTGCAGCATAGTGTAGCTCTCTGTACAGAGGAAGAAAGGATCATCCATCCTCGTTACTTTGCATTAAAAAGATAAATATTACGCAACTAATTTGTTCGAAGAAGTAGCCATGTCAAACACCTTCCCGTTTCAGCAAAAATGTCGGTTACCTTCTTCAGGTTGCTCGTGGGTCAGAGCATTTTGCCATAACTCTCTGCCCGATGAGCTCTCGTGCTCTGACCCGGAGGATCCCGAAGATCCGTTGCCCTCCGTCTTGGAGTCCCCGCCCTCAGATCCCGAGGAGGCGTGCCTCGGAGAATAGGGGAAGTGATCGGATGAAGAGCCGGAGCTTTCAGAACTGCCCTCATGCTCGGATTCACCTCCGTTTGAGGAGTCCAAGGAAGATGAACTTTGACCCCTGGAGCCTGACCCTGACGATTTGCCCTCGCCAGAAGAGTGGCTCGACTTCCACGACGAGCTTTCGTCTACAGAGCTTTCGTCTACAGAGCTTTCGTCTACAGAGCTTTCGGAGCCGTGACTGGATTCCCAGGAGGAACTGTGACCGCTGGAGCCATAGCCTGAAGCAGAACTTTCGCTACTTTCACCAGATCCTGAACCAGAACCGGAATCGCTTTTATTAGAACCGGAACTGCCCTTACTTGACCCCGATCCAGGACTGATTTTAGAAGAAGTAGAATCAGATTTGCCTTCTTCTGAACCTGAACTACTTTTACTAGAACTTGAACTAGAACCGCTTTCACCAGATCCATAAATGCCTTTGCCAGAACCAGAACTGTTTTCCCCAGAACCAGAACTGCTTTTGTCGGAACCAGAACTGCTCTTGCCAGAACCAGAACTGCTCTTGTCGGAACCAGAACTGCTCTTGTCGGAACCAGAACTGCTCTTGTCGGAACCAGAACTGCTCTTGCCAGAACCAGAAGCGATTTTGCCTGAACCAGAACTGCCCTTGCCGGAGCCTGAACCAGAGACAGATCCAGTCTTACCAGATACAGAACCAGACTCCTGACCAGACTCCAGACTAGACGAGCCCCCGTTAGAAATGCTTTTGGAGTCTTCTGCCTCGTTGCTGGAACCAGACGACTCGCTGGGGCTGCCACCTGAGCTAGAGCGGCGGGAGATGCCAGTTCCGGAACTGCCGTGGCTGCTGCTTTTGCTGCTGGAGGAGCCGGATGAGATGGAGGCGCTGGACGAACCCGTGAAGACATCATAAACGCTTCGGAGGAGCGGGTACTTGGGACCTCCACAATGGCCGCTGAAGTCGTCCATCTCCACTGACCACACGAAAGCCCCGGCCAGGTCCATCTTCTGGATCAGTTTGGCCTGGGGGACACAGAGCTACATTCAGACTAACAGAAGACGTTTCGCGAAGCTCAGATATCGGTGTCTCGATCGTTCATATGCAGGGTGATGCTCGTATCTACCCGCGTTCCACCCTGGACATTGTAACTGACTTCACGTACTGCAGACGTTTGCACGTACTCACAAGCATGCAGGCATCTGCCAGTCTTCCATACAAGCACCAAGAACCGACAGGTAGTTCGGAAGGGTGATGTCATGGTGGGGGAGTGGGGAGAGAATCGATAAAAAGACTAGACAAATGCAGACGGAAGGAACGAGGACCACTAGACAGACATACAGAGATGACAACACAAGGGCTGACTGAAGAACAAATCGAATGAATGAATCATAGACAGAAGGACAGTAATGACATCATCTGATTTCATCAGGATGCACTACTGATCGTGTGAGGTTTTATCTGCGTGAAACAAAAATAAACTTTGTGAAGTTATGCGGGTGTACAGCTTCAATCAGTACAACGTCGACAGAGCAGGGTGAAATTTAAAAAAAACCTTAGCACCAACCTTCAGTGAGATGCTGTCCGGAGAATCAAAGCCCACCCACTCTCCCTCCCCGTGGGCGTACGGCACGTGCTGGTCATCAATCCATTCCACATTCCAGCTGCTGCGTATGATTTTCTCACAGATCTGAGGCACACAACATCACATATTCATGGACATAACTGTATGTGAGGTCTTACTGAATAACAGGGACAGTCCAGTGGAATGCTTAAGATAAGAAGCATCCCGGACAACAAGCATGAATAGTTCACTCAAAAAGGACGACTATCTAATAAATAATAAACATAACAACGCTCGTGCAGCTACGTGCACGGATACCCAACAAGGATGTCGGAGACGACATGAGCACAAGATACCAACAGCACGACAGACAAGACAACAGAAGCGCCAATCGAAGGCGAGTTCACTGGTCACGTGCCTCATACAGGGAGAGAATTCCAGACTCTCCACTGTATTTGCCGGGTGCATTGCCTCCCTCGGCAGGGGCGCCGATGTCGTAGTCCTTGGGGTCACTCAGTTTGAAGCCCAGACCGTAGGTAGGCAGCCCCACGATCATCTTGGACTTGGGCACGCCTTTCTCCAGCCAGTAGTTGAGGGACCACATCTGTACGACAAGCATGGAAGAAACTTAGTGTACTAAAAACGAACCTAGCAATCAAAAAAGGTGTGCATACGCCCCTCAGATAATCTTTCGTCTGTCCATCTGCTTCAATTATTCTTTGTTCCCTTCTCCTCCACGCTCTCTCTCTCTCTCTCTCTCTCTCTCTCTCTCTCTCTCTCTCTCCTCCATCCTTCCTCGCCGTGGTACAGCCTTAGTTGCTGACAAAGCGGAAACAGAATAACAAAATCTCTCTCTCCCCCACCCCCCTCTCTCCTTCCGTCCCTCACGTTTATTTACGCCTACGCATACGAGGGCACAAGGAGAGTGCACGCGCCTACGTAATCATGTTAAAAAAGATGATACAAAGTAAACGCCAGGCTTGAAAAAGAATAATTAAATATAGTAATGAAATAATTGAATACAAAGAAAGAAATAATTAAATATAATAACGAGGGCTTTATGCGAGAGAAAATGGCGGGGAACAGTAGACAGAAAGGAAGATGATACAGGAGACACAAGGACAACAGCTGTTTGTTTATTTACTATGTTCAGTTCCCGCTGCTCGCCAGGGAGGTCCTTGCGGTGGGGCAGGATCGGGGAATGGTGGCCAACCGTCTGCTCCCAGCCAGAGCCGTGGTAGTTGTAGGTCATGAGCAGCATGTAGTCTATGTGCCTGCCATGTTCGCGCACGCACGTACACACATACACATGTTAATTTTTTAATTTCACATTTAGCTGTTGCTGATGTTTTCAGGTCTACTCTCTCTGTCCTCTGCCCCCCCCCCCAACTTATCTTGCTTATTATTTACTGACATTGTTTCGCATGAGTAAATGAGGTCCCCTAAACTGATTTATTGTATTGACTTTTAATCAATAAAGAACAAATGAGGACCGAGCGCTTAAATTATCGAAAGATAACTCCAACATAGGTACTGGCAGCGCTCAAACATAGCCGTATGCAGACGTATGTGCCCAAGGGAGCTTACCGTACCCAAACATGTAGCAAAGAGAGGGCCGAAAGAAAGGAACTTGCCAGATCCTCAAAAGATCTGCCATCCCTTTCTTTATAACGGCAGATTTGCCAAGTTCCTTTCTTTCGGCCCTCTCTTTGCTACTTGTTTGGGTACGGTAAGCTCCCTTGGGCACATACGTCTGCATACGGGTATGTTTGAGTGCTGCCAGTACCTATGTTGGAGTTATGTATTGACTTTTTGTAAATGTGTGGTATCCCAGTACCCTTTGCGAGTGACCAATTCAGTGGGAATAAACCCCAAAAAGACAAAACAAGGAAATGGTGACGTGGCAACGTCATACGTACTTGTGGATCTCTTCCGGTTCATAAGCCTTTTCCACGTAGAACTCGCTAGAAGCTGTGGCGAGAGTGAGCAGGAGGCGCTCCTTCCCGCTGTGATGTGCCTCGGCAGCAAAGGCTTCGTGCAGCGTCTGAGATCCAGGGAGAGGGCCAGGACAGTGGGAAATATACGTAAATGGACGAACGGTCTAAGAAGCGCGAATCAAATTACAGCAATATTTCAGCCGCTTATCTATCCACCACCCACGCCGGCAACATATCACAACAACAACAACGACAACAACAACATAATCCAAAGGAATACAGGAGTGCACCTGCATGAGTTTTGTAAAGCGGTGTTTGTCCTCTGGCTTGCTGCCGCGAGATCCCGGGAACTCCCAGTCCATGTCCAGTCCGTCAAAGTCGTACCTGAAGTGACCGATACAAAGGCACGCATGCACCTGTACTTGAACATATGATACGCGCTGTCACATGATACGACAGATCACACACTAATCTAATCACACTGGAAGGCACCCAGACAGCCAAACAGACAAGGAGGCAATCAGACAGACAACAGACAGACAGGCAGGCAGGCAGACAGAGAATCAGACAGACAGACAGACTAGCAGGCAGGCAGACAGAGAATCAGACAGACAATTATATATATTTTTCATAAACATTTTTGCCATTTCCTTTTTTTTCGATTAGCCATCCAAAGAGAGAAAGAAAAAAGTCGTCTTGCGTGTCCCGCGTAAGGCCATGTGCCCCAAAAGCAGGAGTAGCAGAGAATGCTGGTGTACATACGTGCGGAGGAAGTCGATGACGTTGTCAGTCCAGTCAGAGTAGTCGTCACTCTCAATGAGAGGAATAAAAGGCTTGGAGCCGATCTTCCATCCGCCCACTGCCAGCAACACCTTCAACTTGGGGTTCTTGTGCTTCAATTTCGTCGTGCGGGAATACAGACCTGTAAGTCAGCAAGTCTACCAAGTCAAGTCAAGTCAAAGTTTATTTCATTTCCCTCGGGGTGCATTTGGAAAACAATATACTACAAATATAAATAACAAAACCCTAAAAAACAAAATACTACATACATATTTCAGAGAACCACATAATTTGTATAAACTGGCCAAAAAGGCATCTTAACTTTTTCTTTAAACCAGTCGAAAAGGAGCTGAAGGCTTTCTTGTTGAATCCAAGTCCAAGATAGTCCTAAGTTATTGAGAGTTTTCCTCACTGTGGTTGTATAACCGGATTGCATGCTACTGACCTGGCAAAGTTGATCTCGTGAGGACAGTAGTAATCTCGACTACTACATGCGCACCCCACAACCTGTGTGAACTACTAGGGTAAATGTGGGGCAAAAAACTCTTTCTGTCTTTTTTTTTTGTTTTGTTTTACAGTATTTCGTTTGTCCAAAGTCAAAGAAGATGGATATAGTGGCAGGATAGGAAACATTTCTATGCTGTCTAAAACCATACCTCTGGCGAATTTTGGTACATATGCGAAGGTCGCCAGTGAAGCTAGGTGATAAGTTGAGATATTCTACTACTGAGCAAACTGTTTCTGACGCCAAAATACCTAACTGTACTCACGCATCTTCTCATGTATGAAACTCCCCTTTGGACATGACCCAGTCGCTAGCAGTCGCTAATTCCGCAGTAATCCCCCTTGGCGCTTTTAAGCCGCGCCACAGACACTCGTGGTCCTTGAAAGTGACCCCACCAGCTTACCGTAATCCCCCATGTCGTTCCAGTTGTTGGGAACCAGCCCTTTTCCGTCCTTGGAAATGTCCACGAAGGCAAAGATGACGTGCGTGCAGAGGAAAGGGTCGATGTGCTCTGGCCAGAACCTCCCCAAGGCGGGCCGCGCACTCGCTGAGCTGCTGTAGTAGCAGAAGATCTTCTTGCTTGGCTCGCCTGCAAGAAGTTTCATTTGGTAAGATGCAGCTTTCACGAAACTTGGAGTCTCTTTCTGCCACTCCCTTCCCTCTCCTTCTGTTTCCTTTTCTCAGACGGACGGAAAGATTGAGTGACTGTCTGACTGACGGATTTATTGATTTAATTAATTTATTTGGTCAGTCGGTCGGTCCTCTGAACCGTCAACACTAACTCGAAAACAGTCCAAACCCCACGTCTCTTTTACCCTGCTTACCATTTTCGTGGGACGTCAGGTGCCCGTCAGTGGCGTCAGCTGGAGGGGACATCTCCACGCTGTTCTCTTGCTTGCTTCCTTCGTCAGACGCTGCTGCTCGGCCGAAGTCAGAGAAGGTCCTCGCGCGAACTTCCGCCGGAAGTGGATTATCACCCTTGGGCAAGGAGACGCTGGAGAAGGTCGTGATCTTTACTCTTTCTCTGGTCAAGGTCGGCGCCCCGTGAGCGGTGACTTTGGACGTCATGTTGTCACTACGAGGGGTTACTCCATCCTCCGACGTCGCGTTCGTACGGTTGCTGCTTAACACCTCCGAAAGGTTTCCATTGCTAGATGACGAGAGAGTCGTTGTAACCTGCCCAAAGTTATTTTTCGCTAACTGATGCGTGGTTTGTTGTGTTTTGTTGTCAGAGCTAGAATTTTTAGTAGTGTATCCGTCATTTAACATTGCAGTCTCGTTTTGGTTTCTGCGGCCAGTATAGTCTACAGTGTGGTTTACATTCTCTCTAGAAACGTGTGTGTCTGTGCGGAAGCTCCCAAACTGCTTGAAAGCCTGTATGCGTGCTTCAGTCGAGTCCTTGGGGGAAGTCTGCACGACTTCTTCACGTTGTGTTGGGGTCAGCTTCGAGTCGTTTGTGGTGTTCAGTAAAGCTTCGAGATCCTTGTTATCTGCCCTTGTGTCCTCGCCTTGCGTGAGTCTCACCTGTTCGTTATTAGAAAAATTCCTAGTCGAGTTTTCGTAAAACAGAGGAGCTGACAGCAATTCCTGTAGGGTTTGGTTTACAAGTTTTTTCTTGTCCGAGTCTCTTGTGGCATTTTCCTTTAGAGGTGTAGAGTTTTCCCGGGCTGCGGTTGTGAAAGTAGCGAAAGTAGTTCCAGAGGACGTTGATGTCTTGGCGGAAACCCTGTGCTGGGTGCTGCTGGGGGGCTTAATACTGCTGGTGGAAAAGGTACTGACGGATCCGAGAAAGAGAATGCCAAGTCCTAGGTACAGCTTCATGGTGGCTGCAGCTACATAAAAGAAGACGAGCAGGTAGTGGTGACAAACATTCTTTTCACTTTCCCCAACGTTCAATCGCTCCTCTTTCAAGATTTCTCGCACTCTCCCTCCCCATCTCTCCCTTTCTCTCATTCATCCGATTTCCTTCCACACTTGTAACTGTGTGCATGGTTTCATTGAAACTGCAGATAGCACAAAAGCAGGGAGACATTGAAGATCTATATCCCATTGAACCTTAGGTACGCAGAAGAGATCAAAGGAGTTGGGTAGAAAAAGTTGCATGCCTTTTACAGAAGCGCACAATGCTGGCAAATAAAATATTAAAAGCATTAAATGAAACTTGCCTTACATGAAATATAGAACAACATTTAATAGCAAATGATGGCCTTAAATAGGTATGCTCGTTTTTGCAAATTCAAGATCGATGGATACTGTAAAAGCAGAAACATTTTACCAAATGCCAGTACACAGAAAGTGAAACAAAATTACATGTGTACATCTATTAAAGGGGAAATAATTTAATGTCATATTCCCTGCCTATGTGGCAGCGGAAACAACTTCCCTCAAGTAAAGAGTGAAATCTATTGTCCATATGTGATAAATATTTAAATTCATATACTACGCATATATATCTATAATTATTTTATACGTATACTCATAAATAAAAGCAAACCACTACTTTTGCTTTATGCTTGAATATCCACCTACCGACTGGGTTAAAGCTGAGACAAAGCGAAACAGCTGTTTGAAATGCGACCACCAGAAAGTTTTTGAAGCACTTCATAAACAAGCAAGAACGAATCGGCAGCCAGCAGAAACCGCACTGAAAACAGGTACATAAACTAAAAGGTAGGACAATTTTTTTTCCGTTGGAGATCAAACGCTGTCTGGAAGATGCGTCGGCATTCTGCAAGAGGTCTTGGTAGACGCCGCCTGTCACAGTGCACTGGGGAGGGGATGGGGTGGCAAAGGCAACAGTGGTCTACGGGTTCATCGCTGTCGGCCGTTCGCTGAACACACTGCACTGCTTGGTCGTGACGTCTCGGCTATCACTTAAAAGCAGACAATCGTGCCAAACCCTCTTTTCTCGCGATAACGGGCGGTCCGGGATTTTTTATATTTATTTTTCTTAGCGCCAGCCCAGACTCGCCTTCAAAAGACCAGCTGGCCAGCGACCGCACACACCGAGTTCAAGACGGTCTGAAGCCTGATCAGCACGTGATTTGGGGCAGGAAGATTACTGCAAATACTTCCTTGCTCGGTTGGGCAACAAGCTGAAAAAAATCTGTTGCATAATTCTAAATGCGTTAAAACTACAAGACTAAGGCGCATCACAAGGAGGTGGCAACATTCGAATTATTTCGTTTTCGCCTTAGTCCTACTCCCAGCAGCTGTGCTCAAGACGTGCGAGGAATGCTGTACAGGTGGATGTTTGCTCCAATAAATGCAATAATGACAATTATTAACAGGAAGATGCTTACTCCGGTATAGTGAATAATAACAGATAATTACTGTTTTAAGGCTGGAAGTGGAATGGTACTGGGGGAAGCAAAGAATGGCGGGGTGGGGGAATAACTTGGACATAATACTCGGTCGCTTTCCGAAAACAGACCTTTGTGAACTTCCTGCACACTAGGCAGAAACATTCTTCCAGGTAAGCTTTTGTAACTTCTGAACCCGATATAAGCATTCAAGTTTATCTCTTGTTAGATCAGGCCCCGTAACGATGTGAACGGTACTAAATTTTAATTTATTCCCAAATGGTGTATATTATCTGTCTCTGAAAATGCGTTTTCTGCGAACTTAATTTAAAATAAGATGTTCGCTCCTGTGATGACCGAATAATTTATTACTAAATAACCAGGGGAAAATAAGCTTTTCGGTTTTTGTGCGTGGGAAATTCAAGGAACTTATTACTGTCATGGCGGCTATTCTGGAATAAAAGCTATTCAGGTTTCTTGCATACGGGGCAAACTTTCACCGGAATGCATAGAAAGTCATCCCTCGTAATTTTCTAAAGCAAGATATGCATGAGGATGTTCGTTGCAGACTTTCGCTGAACATCTGACCTGTCTGGCTTTAGCTTCTTAGTTGTTCTCCCAGTTCCTGTGTATCGAGTTTACACATCTTGTTTGGACTTTGCTTTTTGTTTGTTTGTTTGTTTGTTTGTTTATACGCAGATGGGTTTTTAAAATAACAAACGTATTTTAACAAGATGAGATATTGTTCGCAGTCGTTTATGGCTATAGTTACGTGGATCTGACGGACGATATTTGCAGGCTTTGTGGCATTAAACAATATGATGAAGTGCAAAAATTATTCCCCCTTCCAAAAAAATTGACCCCTAAGTTTGTGAGGTTTCTGGCTTTTCCTGTTATAAGTTAAACTTATTTTTCTTTCTTGTCGTCACTTTTCTTTCCTTTTTTGGGGGGAAGGGGTGAGAAAATATGTGACAGACACCAAGATACAGAGATTATATACTTTTGCAAGTCTTAAAAATCAACGTAATCTTTAGCTCCTTACAAAGAGGACAAAAACGATGGTGCGGCTGGGTCTGCGCGCAAGACAAGAGGAAAACGATATTACGATATTAAAGATATTATAGACAAATGGTAATTTTGCAAGAAAACTGAGAAGTGGAGATGAACACATCTTTGTCTCCATGTTCTTTTTCTGAATCGCTAGCACCTTTTTACCTTTTCGTAAATTGCAGGACTTGTGTAATGAAATAATATGTTACAGCATTCAACTACAGCATTGCCTTTACTCAACAATAAGTGCACAATTTGTATGCAACTTCGAGCTTAGTTGCTAATGCTCCGGGCTCAGGTCAGTCCTCTTCTTCAAGACTCCATAAAGAGATTTGGAACGTTAAATTCCCGGTAGCTGATAACAAGACAAAGAAAAGATACTTACCCATTGAGCACACCGGTGCAGAGTCAGGCTGTGGCTGGATTCACCACAGAAAGAAAGAAGAGAGATTTAGCAACCTTCACATGAAGGTAACTCTATAGTCTTTGAGACTGCCACAACGCACGATGCCAACTGAAAACTTCTCGGTGCTGAAAAAAAAAATCCCTGGATGACGAGGGGTCAGCGGAGTTTGGTTGCGCCAGCCTACGTGCGTGGTCAGGGGTCCAGGGACATCTTTTATACTGCTGACGTTACGCGGTCCCGCGTCGGACCGCTGGGAGCTGGGGGTTTGATTGCACAGCGGGCCAGTAAACAGGGTCAGTCAACACTATATACGGACTATAGTGGACTGAGAGTCGGAAACACCCTGCAAAGTGGGGACAGACAGATGAGGGAGGGAGGGAGGGAGGGTGAGAAGGACCTGCACAGAATGAGATGGGAGGGGGCGATGGTAGGGAATGAATGGGAGAGAAAAGACTTAAATTTTGCCAAAAATGGAAAGAGGTAAAATTTGGGATGGGTTTCCTTATGGGATCTGTATTTGCCATAGTCATAGAAATAATAATAAAATGAAGACTTATACCTCGCCTTCTCGAGTCGCAACCTCACTGCGCCTGACAGAATAAGTAAAAATATGACCACATATCTATATGACGTGTTTAATGTTTCATTTCAGTATCTCAGTTCTGGGCGATTTTATAAAAATACGACATACAGAAGGGTTTCTGTACTCCAGTAGATTCCATAAACAATCCTGAAGATTCTGCGCATTGGCTTTTAAGATTTCTGACGCTGCCGAAAGGCGACAACCTAATGTAAGAGTGTTTGTGGAGCACGAACTGTTTTGGAAACCGCCCTTGTATTTCAAACAACCATTTCTGCCGGCTACAAGCTAGGATGTTAGCTCGAAAGCTCTGAGCAAACCGTGTGTTTGTTGAAAATCTTTAATCTTTAGTTATTTTTTCCTCTCTCTCTCTCTCGCTCGCTTGGTTGTGCACGCACGCACAGACGGACGGACGCACGCACACCGAGCGGGCGTTCAAAAACGACCCCCCCCTCGACACCCACTCACACACGCACGCACACACACACACACATAAAGGCTATGTTCTATTTGACCACCCATGGAATTTAAATCAATGCCAACCGCCTGGTCGCAGACATCTCCAAAATTTTCAGTTTTTTTCTTAGTCCGAAGAGCTAGATATTAAAAGTTGGTTGTGATAAATCTAGTAAAATTTCTAACTTGCCCTACTAGGTAATTCAATATTTTTTAATTCAATTTTTTTAGAAAGTTTTATTAATGTTTGTTTGGGCATGTGGGTCATCTTCCGCCTAGGAAAATTTATGGCAAGGCTACGGACAAGGGATAAAAGTGAACTAGTATGAAGACCCGTCTTCATCGCCCTTTCAGGAATATCAATTTAGGAGGGGGAAAGAAGAGAAAAAAGGCTTTATACGCTTCCCTGTGCTGTATAGATTCTCTTGATTTTCTGTCGTCATCTGCCCTTGAAATCGTGCGCTCAAGGGGCAGCACTCTAAACAGTGCACGGCGAGCGACAAACTGCAGAAGCATGCTGTACGTGCCTCGCGGGGTTTGCACAATCACCAGGTGTGTCAGTCTTAAGCTCTGCTTCACCCAAAACCAATGGCGATCACACGGCATTAACGAATTCATGGAGATCAACTTGGAGGTGGGGTTAGGGGGAAGGGTGAAGTCACAGTTTCTTTGTGAAAGTTTGTCGTAAAATATGCTGTTTTCATGAGAGTACTGAGTCAGTCTACGTTCGTCATGTCAAGGATGCGGGTATGGACCATAGCTGGGTGTTTTTCTAGAGTTGCTTAGCTGATCGTTATATGAGGCCACTCACTCGATCACTCACTCACTCACTCACTCACTCACTCACTCACTCACTCACTCACTCACTCACTCACTCACTCACTCACTCACTCACTCACTCACTCACTCGCTCGCTCACTCACTCACTCACTCAATCACTCATCCACTCACTCACTCACTCAGAGGATCGAGGAAGGAAATACAGATCTAGGAAGGTGCACATAAAAACAGGTACCCACGTGCAACCCCCCCCACACACACACACACCTGCACACACACACACTGATCCACACCTATATCCACACATGCATGCGCAAAGGCAGTGGAACCTATGCTGTTTTTTGATTGCTTGAATTTCGTTTTTAACCGAGACTAAGGAGTTTCCGACAGTCTGATGGGTGGAGCGAACACCACCTGACGTACTTGTAACTGTGACCAGAAAACCCTGCCCGATGTGTGGTCACCAGACAAAGACGTGCTGAGTGCAGCAGGTAACAAGACAGTTCCCGCCTGTCTCCGCGTCACTAGGCATGCGACCCACATCTTTGCGGCACGTGGCTGTTGCAGCGCCCCGATGCCATGGGAGACAAACACGGTGAAATTCCAGAAGAGCTTTGGGACGACAGAGGAAAGTTGGCCTCCTGTATTTTTCTGTCTACAACTCGCACATGGTCAAACCCACGTTCACCTGAGCGACAACAGGGTCTGTCCGCTTCGTATACTTAGGCCCGTGGCTTATCTCCCAGAATACCTTAGTGCAAAGATCTTAAGCCATCTGAAACTTTTTTGTTAAAAGGATTGTCAAGGTAGTAGGAATTTCTTCACGCAAGTATAAAAATGTACGAAAACGATTACAGTGCTTATTTTCTTCAAATTGCTTGCAGACTTGTTTTCTTTGGCATGAACTCTTTGCTCTTTACGAATAAGGGACACGAGGCTTGTTGGAGTGCATGTGGCCGGCCCCCATAATTAAGAAGCCTCTCAGCCCCGGCCATCTTACTGCAGCCATCTATCTGGTGATTGCTTCGGTGTATAGCTTAGTAATAGGACCCCATCCCCAAACAGTGCGGAATCACCATATGGAGTACGTACTGGACGTCATGGAAAATAAACAACCATCAACCAACCAATTTGCACCCAGCCTAGTTGATTAACAGGTGGGTGTGGGTGTGGGGAGTAGGTAGGTAGGTAGGTTGTTTGGTTGTTCAACATCATGTTAGCTGTCTCAGGAAGGGTTACGATAGAAAAGCGTGATGGTGCTAAGGGAAGAGGAAGGGAGAGAAAACTGGAAAAAAGTGCCTCGTGGAGAAACAGGAGGCCTACATGTGCTGGACACGAGATCCGAACCCGCCACTCTCCGCTTCAGTGACAGAGCACGTGCTACCTTTGTGCAATGAACTGTCCTTACAGTTCCACGGATAAACCATAGGGACTGTGTGCAAAGAGTACAAGCACATACAGTCCAAAGATAAAACTGAGCGGACTGCGTACATCAGCGGTCTTTCCCCCTCCCCCCACATCGAACATTTAAATGCCTCTCGGCACAATTTACTGATCATCTCACTGCACCTATCAGTTTAATTGTTAGAATTGTCATGAAATACATAGTATTTGGGGGGCGGGGGGAGGGTACTAAGACCACGTGGACGTTCCTATCCCCACCTTCGTGAGCACGCGGATTTCTTTTAGGCCAGGTGGAAGCAGATCACCCTGTGAAATAACCAACGAACAATATAAAGATTGAACTAACGAAGGAACAAACAAACCAGCCAAATAATCAACCAACGAACAAACCAAGCAACCAAGCAACCAACCACCCAACCATCCCATGCGATTTTTCTTCCTTTCGACCGCCTCGGTGGTCTAGTGGTCATAAGGCATCCGCGCCTTATGTGGTTCGCGCCCCGGCCGAGTCAGACCTAAAAATTAAAAATTGGCAATCTAGTATAAACTATCCTGCCAGACGCCTGGCACTTACACGGAACAGTATAAGGACTGGTTGGTCCGGTGTCAGTATATTGGGTGGGACTGAGGCTTGTGTTACGACAACGGAGTCACACGTGTGACAGGTGTGGCAGCGACTGGAAGTTAAGCAACAAAAATAAAACCCAACCGTCCCTTCGTACTATTCCCGCCCCCCCCCCCCCCCC